>JH720361.1:202395-328229 GCA_000231825.2 Tetrahymena elliotti 4EA
GGTGATGCTAACAGCTCCTGGAAGAGTGGTAACTACGTAAAGTCTGGTTCACAAGTCTCTGCTTGGGTTAAATTATCTCTTGCTAAGAATTAATTCTCCAACAATGAACAAGCTATCTTTTGAAGAAATACCAAATATTTTAACAATATAAATTTAACAATTTTATAAAAATTTTTAGTAAATAGTATGAATTTCTTTATATACAGTAAGAAATTTAAATATCAAAACAAACGTATCAAAATTTAACTTTACAAAATTCTTAAAAACTCATTTATTTATTATTTAAAAGAATATGATTTGCTTATCCAAGAATTATAATTCTACTGTAAGTAAAATTTATCATTTCTTAAATGAAATATCTCAGTTTCATCCCAACTTAAAGTTAAGAAATAAACATTTTATTATTAATATTATATTAATAAAATTGATTCATAAAAATACAAAATATATTTGATTTCATGTTCACAAAATCTATTCATTTTACTTTAAATTTTACATTGAATTTAGTTTATATAAAATTTTTAAAAGAATATGTTAAACTTCAACTTTAAAAAAATAAAAAGCTGTAATACCTATATATAATTTAAAATAAATATTTTTCTTTTTTAATCTTAAAATACAGTTTACTTCTACTTGTATGTTTGTATATAAAATATTGGATTTAGTGAGTAAATTCAATGAGATTTGATTAATAAATAAATTGATAATTTGTTTGATAAAAGAGTGAATCAAATTTTTAACTAAAAAATAATCATCATAGATTTTTGTTAAAATAGCTAGAAATAGTAGCAAATAAAGTATTATTGAATGATAAATAACAAAGAAAATATCTATTAATTTTATATTAATTCAAATTTATATTAAAAATAAAGATTAATTAACATTATAATTACTATATCAAAATTTTTAACTAAATAAAATATGAAATACTTAAAATAGGTTTATGCAATTTCTTCAGGAACCAGAAGATACAGAAAACTCAAAGCTCTTTAATTCTATGCAAATTTATAGAGAAATGGTTATTTAGATGATAGCTTTGAATTAGCTAAAAAGAAAAAGAATTAAATCAAAAAGCCAGCTTAAAAAGCTGAATAAACATTGGAAGAATTTCTTGAAGAACACGATGTTGATGACAGCTTTGAATTAGCTAAAAAGCACTACAAAAGCAAAAAGGAAGAAATGAAAAAATAAGCAGCTAGCGTAGAAAAGAAAATCAGCAAGAATGAAAAGAAACAGAAAAAGTAAGGCTCAAAAAATGAATTTGTCTCTTCAGAATCTGATTTAGAGTTGATTTAAGAAATAGAAAATGGCAGCAATTAAAAAAAAGAAAGAGTTGAAGAATAGGATTTCTCTTAGCACATTATGGATCTACCATAAGGAGATAAGTTAGTTTTCATATAAAATAAGCAGGTAAGATATTTTATTTATTCAATTGAACATAAATAGCCTCATATCTTTAGGATATTCTAATTATTAATTTTATTCTATGTCTGTTTGCTTGTTTCACATTCTTTCATTATAAAATAAAGAAAGTCATATTCACTGGTGAATTTGAAGTTTGCTGTTTGTACGGATAAGTACATGTTAATGGTTTGAGTTTAACAAGCAAAGATGTATCAGATAAATAAAAAGTATTTGTGCATAAAGCAAGTTCTTTAATGAAAAACAGTTTGCTATCATTTGACACAGTTTCTCGTGATTCTACTATTTAAGACTCAAAGAATGCTGCTAAATTATTAGAAATAATAAATCATAATGTTATTTTAATTAATGGAAAGCAAGATTGTGATAAAATTATTGACAAAATTTGTGAAAATTATGATGAGATTTCTAAAAAATTTGAATAGGGATTCTGTAACATTTTGTATATCCATCACTTTAAAGTATTAAATCACCAACTTATTCCTTTCAAAATTGTAAATGTCTTAACTACTGCTAAACAAATTGCTTCTACTTAAAATTATATCTAATGGACTGAACAATAGCAAAATTTTGTAGACAATACTATCAAGTCTTTCATTAACACAAAAAATTAGTCAAAGTAAGTTTTTTACATTTTTATAAACAGAATATAAACAAAAATATAATCCAGAGCTAATAAATTAGTTTTGATATCGACACTATTTAATAGATGTCTATTGATACTAATTTAAAAACATGTTTCTTTTAACAATAAATAAGACTAAAATATTTTTATTTAAAAATAGTGATTTTAAGAGCCTTTTACTTTGTGGAAGTAAGAATTGTGGTAAAAGTATGTTTACTTTATATAATATTAATAGACTTTTGGATAGCTTTGATAGAATATGTGTTTTAGATACCGATTTGGGTTAGAGCTTATTCCACTTTCCAGGAACTGTAAACTTATTTAGTATGAGCAAGAAGGATATTCATTTGTCAAATTTAACTCACATTCATTTCATCAAGCCAGTATTAAGTATATACGTTGGTGAATACAGTCCTTAGTATTTTATTCAATAATATATTGCAGGTATTAAGAAATGTTTCAAATTCTATTAAGAGTATTTCAGAAACTGTCCTATTATAGTTAATACTCACGGTTATGTAACTAATATTGGAGAGTTATTACTCTATGAAATCTAAGATATAATTGAACCTAAATTCATAGCCTTACTTAGCACTAATGAAAAATTATTGCAGACTTTAACAGACAACAATGCAAGATTAGAAAGACTTTCTCTTACAACAAAATCTAAGGATATGCCTAGTTTTAAATCTAAAGTAGAAGATATTACCAATACCAGCTTCGAAGCTAATAAAGTTAAGGTAAACGAAGCTAAGAGACATAGAAAAGATGAAATTATTTTCTAATATTTAACCAACTAAGTCAAGTTAGACAATACTTATCCTTTCTAAAATTTATACTCATCTCAATATGGCTAATTATGTCTTTAGAAGCCATTTGAAGCTCCTTTAAGCTCTATAAAATTCTATTTACTAGAAAATCAAACATAAATTGAAGGCTTCAATGATATTGCAAAGCACTTTAATTGCTCTATTGTAGCTTTATTTGATTAATCATTTTCTTTTAGCAATTAAACAACAAATTGCATTGGCTTTGCATTTGTTAGAGATATTGACCTTAAGAAAAACACTATTGATATCATCACAAGTTAATCTATTATTAATGATTTACCAAGAGTTTCAACCTTTATAAAATCTAATGAAATGGCATTTTCTAAGCATTTCTATTTATAAAATTACCATTCCTTCAATGAAATTTCAGAACTTACTTATGATGTAAATGGAGACTTCTCCTCTAAGAGAACTTTAGACGTTCCATTTGTTTTACCTAAATCAAGTGGATTAGGAAATATCTCATTTAGAACAAGAGTTTCAAATAGAAAATGATCAAATTTAGATTAATTTAAATATTCTTAATTTTTAAAAATATGCTTCTTTGTTTGTTTACTTGCTAGATTGCATTTATAATTTATGTAATTGTTTGTGTATTTATTATTGATGTCTAATAATTTAATTAATTTGGTCTTTTAAATAATTTATTTCTTCTTGCCCATTTCAATATTTTTTATAATTAATTTATTATCAAAAAAATTTATTTAATTAAAAAAAAGAGGAAAAAGTAAAAATCTTTTCAACTCCTCCCTCTCTCTATTTTTAAATAAGAGAGATTTTGAAGAAATACAAAAGTTATCTCAACTAAATAGAAATCTAAATGGAAAAGTTTTTAATCCAGGCAATTAATTCAATTCAGCAACACTCCATTTAAAAATTATTTGCATTAAACCTTCCAAAAGTTTTTCACAATACATTGCAAATATATCTATTTAGATAACTCACTCAGAAAACTTCAAAGTCTCTCGAATCTCTTCACGTTCTTCTTTCACGTCTATCTCTTATTCCCTTAGGTAACATAATCTCAGACAGATGCACAGATCATGACCGAAATAACAGAAACGCAGAGCTTGAGTGATTGAGAAAATATCGGCACTTGAAAAAGAAATAAAAAGAATAAATAATTAAATAAAAAAAGAAGAAGAAATTTAAATATTTTTGAAATAAAAATTAAAAAAATAAGTTAAAAATAAAAAAATATTAATTAAAACAATTAGAAAATAAAACAAAAAATACAAGCAAGCAATTAAATCAAATAAGATAAATGAAAAATAAAATTAAATAATAAAAACAAATAAGAAATAACAAAAATAAGCAACTCTGAGCTGCTTTCATTTTCTTTTAACCATTATTACAAATTACTATTTCATGATGTTTTTATTTTGTTGAGCTTTTAATTAAAAAATCACTCTAATTTTTTACTAATAAATCACAAAAATTAAATTTCTTTTTTAATTGCGAATCAGTTTTTGTATGAAATATTTAATTGAAGATAGAAAATAATTAGATTTTTAAATTAAAGCACAAATTTTTAAAATTTTTTGTTTGAAAAATAAAAATGAATATTGAGTTAACTTCTAAGAATTATAGAGAAGAAAGTAAAAATGATTCAAAATTGAATTAGCGGAAATAGGAGGAATGTGAGGAATAAGAGGAAGAAGATGGAATTTCTTTGGATTAAATGAATGAAGAGTTAGAAAAGAAATATATCTCACGTAGAGAACTATTTTAAAATATAAAATACCCTCCTTAAACAGATAAAAAAATAATTGTATCACCAAATGATGAAGGGTTAGGGTTTAGATATGACTGCTACAACAGCTCAACTTTAGGAAAATATTTAACTGAAAAGGAATTTAGAGATTCTGTTTATGATTTAACAAAAATTTGTAGTATTCAATTTGCAAAAAAGCTTAAAAGAGAGAAAAACGATCCTTTTTCTACAGAAAAGAAAATGTTACTTTTAAATATTCCTATGCTAGCTATTGCAGTACTTCTATTTTCTTTAAGAGTTTTTGATACTGTTACAAACAATTATACTTTTGAAATCGGAGTTGCCTTTTATGGGGTGGGAATGATGTTTATATTTTATAACTTCATTAAAACTCAAATTAGAAAGCCAGATATGACAAGTTATGAAAAATCAACATATGAAGAACTTTAAAAGAAGATAGTTGAAATGAATAAACAACATTTATAAAGAGGAATCAAGTGGATTTTACATCCTAAATTATATTGGATAGAGATACATATTCTTTGATTTATTTCCACCATTTATTAAATTACAAAAATAATATTAAAATCATATCTATTAATATATTTTGTTCAACCTTTAAAATATTTCATTTTAAAATAAATTCAATTTGACTAAAAAAAATAATTTAAACATTGTTAATGAATTTGTTAAACAATATTTATGTGGGTGTGTTGTGTATTTTAGATATGATTTGAAAGTATTAATTAATTATTACAACGTTATAAATCTAATTAGATATTTTGTTATGACTTCTTTACTTACCTAAATTTGCTTGAATAACTATTTTTTGATAATTAATTATCATAACAAAAACTAAATTGCTGACCTTCATTTGATTTAATTAAAACTTCTTTTTGTTTAAGCTATCTAAAAAAAGCAATTCATTGTATTTAAAGTAGGAATTATAAAAATAGAAATATGGCTGACCATCACGATGATGATTTTGTGAAGGTTTATTTTTAAATTCAATAATGACATTTAAATTTAAATGTTATTGATTATTTCAATAGAATTATGAAGATCAAGATTCTTCTGGCGAATTTGAAGCCAAAGTTAATGAAACTATTTCAGTAAATTAGAAAAATACATTTTATATAAAAGTGTGAAAAAGGTTTTTGATTCCTTAAAAAATAGGCTCACATGAAATAAACAGTTAATAGGCCTGTATCAAAATCAGGTAGACCTGAATCTAGCAGATACAATGCCTTGAATTATAAAAATGGGAATGGAAGTTAGAATAATATAAATTTCAAAGATTAAGACTAATAATAAGAAAATAATCTTGAAAATGGAAAAAATAAAGATAAGGATAGAGATAACAAATAAGACCAACAATAAAATAAAAATAAATAAATTTATGAAGCCCTTAAAAAACAGTCTTCTTAATAGTAAAATATTATTTTATTATTGTAATAAACAAGAAAATGTTTAGGTTTAATTGTGGAATTTATATCATATCAACAAAAAATAACTATTTTGAATTGTGTTTGATAATTAAATTATTATTTTAAAATAGAATAGTAAACCCAGTAATTTAAAAAATGAGTAAATTTATAGCCTTCCACCACATTTCTTTAGAAACATTTTGGAAATCTTCTCGTATCTACGTGGAGCTAGACGAGTTTGTAGAGTACTGCTTGGAAATCGGAATGTAAATACAAGAATGGGAACTTGAAACTGTATAAAAAGAATTAACAGATTAAGAAGGCTATGTGACAATAAAAATTTTATGTGATAAGATTTAACCTTGGCACAACTAAGAAAGTAATTTTTAAAATAGTTTTTTCCATTAATTTTGAAAATTGCTTTTTATAAAATTAGATGCTATGCTTGAGTTTATTAGAGAGAAAGTTCTAACAATGGCTTAAAGCTCAAAAAAGAAGTTTAGAGTATAAAGCTAGAAGTTAGCAAGACAATAAAGTGCAAAAAATACTATTGGCTCTCAAACATAATAGAGACCTCAAAGTGGTTACTCTTAAGACTTCTAGTAAAATTATTTTTAAGAAATACTTTTTTAAAGTTTTGTTTTATTTAGAAATTAGTTCATATTTCATGAAAATAAATCTAAAGTCTATCTATAAAAGCACAAAGAAAAAGAAAAAGATCAAGATAAATTCCTCAATATAACAATCAGCAAAAATAAAAATGAGTTTGAATATGAAGCTCTTATCAAAATGGGTGAAGCTAATGAAATACAAGAAGAGCTCAAAAACAGAATCAACTACAGAGCTTATAAAAATTCTGTAAAATTCTTATTTTTGTTTAAAATTTTTATGTTTATTATTCTATATTTATCAGGATGGAAATATGTTGGTTCATATGTACGATGGTGATAGATTCTTAACAGAAATGAGTCTAATTGAGTTTAGAAGAGAACACACTTCTTTAAAGCTCCAATATAACAAATCAAAGAATTTAAAAATTTGGGATGTATTATCTGAAAATAAAAAGGCTATCAAAGGAAGAGATTTTTCAAAAAATGTACAGAAAAATGAAACTCAACCTCAAGATTAGTTAGAACTTGTTGGAGGTAATCCTAATTTTAGTTTCTTATAAAAAATTTAAATAAATAAAAATAGATATATCAGGAGGAAAAAAGGCTAAACCCACTCGCCAACAAGAATTAAAGAAAGTTTTACTTGAAACTATGTGGCTCAGTAATATACTAAATGAACAAAGTGGTATATTAAATAAAAAAGGTATTAATGTTAATAATCAACTCAATAAGTCTTACAGTGCTCTTAATGTTAATAGATCTATGAGTGCCTCCCATCAATTTTGATTTATTTATTGTCTTTGTATACAATTTATGATATTAATATCTTAAAAAACAAAAAATAGAATTTCTAAAATTTACAAAAATTAATTAATTTAATATTAGATTAAACATTTCAGGTTATTTTCATACAAATTCATCAAAAACATAAATAGAAAATTTTCACTAATAGTTTTAAAAAGCATGAAATATTTAATTTTATTTATTACTCTTACAAAGCTTAGTAGGGTCTTTTAAAGAATTTGTTGAGTTATTCAAAATATTTCATATTTCAGAGATGAAATAAAATAATAAAATAAATAAGATTTCAACTTCATTTGTATTTAAAAATATAACAATAAGGTATATTTTTTTAAATAAATCATAATTAAAATAGGAGTTATTTTCATTAAATATTATTTTGGAATTTTATTTTAATCTTCATTTTTTTTCTTATTAATTTATTAATGATAAATTTTACGCTCACTCAACTTATGTAATTAATTTTTAATACTTTTTTTTGAACTAAAATATTTTTAATTTATTAAAAATATATTTCGTCTTTTAATTTAATGTATTGAATTAAATAATAAAATTTCTTTTTAACTCTAAATGCATTTTAATTTAGAATCAACAAAAAAGATTAATGAATTAATATCGATTATTGAATTTTTAAGAACAGTGAAAAATATAAAAAATTTACTGATATTTTTAACAAGTAAAATAAATAACAAAAAATAATTACTGACTTTTCTTGATTTGCAATTTCTGTTTGATACTGGTATTTTTTTAATAACTAATGTTTCTATGTTTTAATGAATGAGTAATAGACAGATAGTTTTAAAGGAATATATATAATATTTTAAAATAATCTCTATTAGCTAACTAAAAAATCAAACTGATTATCTTACTTTTTTTTACTAATTTTTTCAAACTTAATTAAAAATATCGAATAATCATCAATCATTTAGTAATTAGTAAGATAGGAATTTAATTTTTGTAGAAGGATATTATTATTTCAAACTTACAATTAACCTGAAGTTAGTTTATTTTCATACAAAATGTATTAAATGTACAATCAACCTAACGATTTTTAAAGCAACTATGGTAACTAGTAAAAATTTTAGAGATAGAATGAGGATCCTATGAGAGATATCAAAAAAAACTATGGTGAATATCTGAGATAATAGGTAAAAAATATAATTAATTGCTGTTGCAATTTAAAGCTTTTAAAAATATTCTAATAGATAAAACACAATGAAGAAAAAAAGAAATAGGAAAAGTTTGGAGGTAATTCTAATAGGTAGTAGGATGATTACTATAAAATGAACGATATTTCCAATTAACAATATTAAATACCTCAAGATAAGCAACAAGCATATCAAAGAAATAGAAATGATTATGAATCTGACTAAATAAGTAACAAATCTCCAAACGGAAAGATTTATGGAGATTATTTAAAGAAGCAAGTATTCCTTATTAGACTACTATAAGTTAGATGGGTTTATTTTCATTAAAATATTTAAAATTTTTAGATTGATGAAAAGAAAAAGAACACAAATGTAAATACTGATTTCAAATAGCAAAAAATTCAAGAATTATAAGAAAGGATGGCAGCAAGAAATGATAATCCTTATGGAAAGTATTTTTATATCAGTAATGGTTATAATAATTAATTGTGTTTATTTTTATCTAAATAGAGGAGGATCAGGAGCTCCTCTCATTGGTAAAAATGGAGAAATTATTTCTAGTCGTAAGCCAGATGCATAGTTAGTTTAATATGATTATTTAGGGGGTAAAAACTAAGATACTTCTAATAACATTACAACTTCATAGCCAAGTTATTCACTAGGTCGTTAATTTCCTTAACAGTCAAGTATGCATGATTCTTTGACAAATAAGATAAATGAAAGATTAAATTTGAAACCTAAAGCAGGAGATTAAAATTATTTTGATAAAAAGGATTTTTATAGAGAGAATATAAGCTCTAATATTGATTAATCAACTGCCATAGGAGGTAACTACAAAAATAATGAAAAAGAAAGCTTAAAATAAGTTTAATCAGAAAGTAAACATTTATTTTTTTAGATTTAATTGGTGAATTTATAAAAAAATATTTTAATAATAAAAACAAACTAAAATAATAAATAGATACAACAAATTTTAGAAGAAATAATAAAAGATTGATCGATAGTGAGAACTAGAATGAGGCTGATTTTATGAGAAAAGAAAAGCAGAAATAAGAGATCAGCAATGCATTGTAAGAATAAATTATGCTTAAGGATAGGTAGAAATAATTAGAAAAAGAAAGAGAGAGAGAAGAAGAAATGAAATTTGAAGAAAGAGTAAAGAAAGAGAGAGAACAAATGGAAAAACAAATTAAAGAAGAGGAAGAGAAAAAGAAGAAAAAGGTTTCAGATGTTTAAAAAGAAAATGAAGAATTATAAAAGTAAAAGAAAAATAAAGTAATTCCTTATCATTTAGATGAAGAAACTCCACAAAAATCATCATAAAACACCCAAAAAGCAACAATCATCTAAAAACAAAACACATTAGACAACACAAATTCTACTAAAAATTATTCTAATAATTAAGTCAACCCTATCCAATCTACTTAGTAACAGTATACAAATACTAACAATATGAATGACTTTTTAACTGTTTTCACTAACTACTAACAACCTAACTATTATAGCACATAAAATCAAGCTTATGCATAGCAGATGCAATAAAATTCAACTAAGAATATGTATAGTAGCATTCCTTATAATTACTCTCCAAACAGTGACATCCTTTCAAACACTTTCTACTTGTAAAGGTAAACAAAACTTAAAAATTCATTCAAAGGTTTATTTTTTTTTTTGATAAAATAAAAGATTGGCTTTGAATAGCTAAGAGTAAAGAAACAGAGATATTCTTCCTGAAATAAATAACATGAAATAATAAATTTAAGATTAATATAAAAACCTTTAACTTGATGTTCATAGAGCTAAATTAGAAAATATTTAGGCTATTGATGAAAGAAATAAGTACGGTACTGTAAGTAGACAACAAATAAATCCTTATACAATAGATTATTCTGATTTTAATGCATATAATGCCAATAACAACTTTAACACTAATAACAACTTAAATTTATATGGCAATCAACAATATCAGAACATGTACAGATAGTAGTATTTCATTTATTTACATCAGAAAATATAAATAATTTTTTTATTAATAGTACCAAAAGCAGAGAATCTACAGGATATTAAAGTTAGAGAAGGTAAGTAAGCTCAGCTGATAATAACTAGCTTAATCTTATTTAAAATAAACCTATGATGAATTAAGAAAGATAAGAAGAATATAATGTTTAGTCGTTAGATGCTGAGAGTAAGATGATACCTATGGATTTAATAGATCATCTTAAATTAAAAGATAAATTAACTATGTCTTAGCTTATAAACTATGATTAAGATTATTCATAAAATACTATAAATAATAATTAATAAGAATTAGATAATAACCCAAATACAAAAATTTGGGATATTCCCACTATGAATAGTGACATTACTAAAGATATAGATAAAATACTTAGTCATTAATCACATTAGATTTAATAAACAGTTATGATGTAGCAAAAAGAAGAAGAGCTGATGAGATAAAAGTACAGCTCATAGAGCCAGTATAGAAATAAAATAAAAAGTGAAACTACCTTCAATATGGCTGCAAAAGGAATACTAGATCAAACAGGGTATAGTAATCACAGCAACAACAGAAACACAGAAAATATAAAAAGAAATAATTAAAATTAATTTTAAAGTAACAATTTTGATGGAAACCACTAAAATTTTAATAACAACAATCAGTTTTAAAAAGATTTTGGTTATGATGATAAAAGCAATGATTTACAAAACCTAAATATGTCAGACTTGTAACTGAAATTTGAAAGAGATAATGAAATAAATAGATAGCAAGGTAATAATTAAGATGATCATGAATACTAATATCAAAATAGAGACACTTAATAGAACAGAAATGATATTTTTGAATATAAAAGAAACCATGATTATGATCAATAAGATAATCAAGACGAAGATAGTGATGAAATTAAAAAGTAAAAAGCCCTTAGAGAAATCAGAGAAAGATTTCATTTAAGTACTGTTAATGAAGAATTTAACGAAAAGACAAGATAACTAAGCACAATCTTAGAAACTGGAAAATACTAAGATAACAAAGAGCTTTACGAAAGTTTAAGAAATGTAGAAGACCCTGATTTTTATAAATTAGATGAACTTATAAAATAATTTAAATCTACACATATCCAACCTAATAATAATAAAAAATTTTGAATATTATTAACAATCAAGTATATAAATAAATCTAATAATTTAAATATAAATAAAGACATTTTAACTAAAAATTTTAGAATTTTTTTAAAGAATAATTATTTTCTAAATTAAAAAGAAGTTTGTTACATAGATTTTATTGAAAAACATAATATTATTAAATTTATTTTATTCTTTAAATTTAAAATAAGTTTCAAATTAATATTTTATTATTAAAAGATTTTAACTTAAAATTTTATCTTAGCATGTCTTGTTATACTTAATTAGGGCATAGTATTCTCAATTATATTCAAAAAAGATTGTAAGTTTTAAGAAATTAGAATAAAATTGTTGAAAGATATTTAAAATGTTGTAAATTGAAGTATGAAAAGTAGTTATTTATTTAATTAATTCATCATTTATTTTTTTATTTAATTTTTTTTAATTTGTAGATGAGTATCTGAAAAATTTAAATTAAATTTGAGCTTTGCAATTTGCAAAATGATAAAATAAAGAATTATTTTAGAAAAAGAAACCTTATGAATTTTTCTGGTAAAAAATGAAGACGAATAAGAAATATGTAAAAAAGATAATATTGATCACAAAAAAAAGGAAGAATATTTTTCCAATTATTATACTTGTATAGCTGCAATGAAATTAAAACATTTGATTGGTTTTCTTTGATTCAAAGTTAATTTATCAATGGAACTTATTTTTTAATGGTAATTTGTATCAAAATTATCAATATGTAAGTTATTTTTTTACAAAAAGTTAAATTTAATGCTCCTAAATTTCCCAAAGTTTTCTCTTCAAAGCATATTTTTATTTTTTAAATCAAATCTTTTTCCATTTTATTTTTGTTTTTTAGATTTTTTGAGGAGAATCGAATAAAAAATTTTCAGAAATTTCTCCAAAAAAATTAAGAATATCATTTAAGTTGAAAAATTAGAATCGAAAAAGGATGTCGAATAAATCTAGAAAACTTATTTCAGAATTTTAGAAGATTATACTATTTTATGGAAGATTTTAATTCTTTGATTACTTGAAATAAATGAATTGACATGAGATTATTCATTGGTTGATTAGCTATTACATCAGCAAATTATTTATCATGATTGATTGATATTTAATTACTTTATAAGGGAATGTAAATGCTGGTTCATTCTCATAAACTGATTAAGTCATTTACCAATTATTTTTGATAAAATAAAAACAAACAAGTTTTTATATATTGTATCAGACTTAATTATAATTAATAAATTATCTATATTTTTCTTTCCATAAATAATTTCAAACATATAGAACATATTAAATATTGATTTATTCTACATTATAAAAGTAAAGTTAAAATGGGAAACAATTAGGTTAGTGGTAATGAACATATAGTCAAAGACTTAGGTATATTTCAATACATAAAAATTAGTTTTTTAAATAAAAAGTGTCTAAAAATATATTATTAGGAAATAATTTTCCTGATGGAGAGAAGTTCTTTGGTTTGCAGAATGTAACAATAAAATTAGCATTTCATTATCAATTTTGAACAAAATATCTAATATATTTTGAATTTTATCATGAACAAAACAAAACAGCTTAATATGATTTTGTTGATACTTGATAAAGCTATTCATTATATTCTTTGATGATTAATTTTCAGCAGAAAAGCTTTAGAGAGAATAATTCTATTCATTTAAATTTAATATTAAAAGATAGACAACATATGCTATTCCAACAGTATATTTTAAGCTTTCTATAATTGCGAGCCATTTAAGAAAAGGGTACTGGAATATAAAAGCAACAAAGAAACAGTAAGATAGAATTTATTGAATTAAAGTAACATGTTAAATGAATACAAAACTAAAAATAGAAAGAGAACCCAATATCATTACTGCAGGAGATGTTTTAGGAAATATAATTTAGCAAGAAAAAGACAGGTATTTGTAGTTCAAAGAAAATAATGAAATATGTCAGAAAAGGAAATCCAGATTTCAAAGGAGAAAATCATTAAGATTGTCACGAATTTTCAATATGGTTTTTGAACCAAATGAACGATGTCCTAAATAAAAAATTTATAAGTAAAGTTAAAAATCTTACATAGATTTATTAATAAATTTTGATTTATTTACTTATTTGTTTTACAAATAGAATCTAAAACTAATCCAAATCCTCCTCCTAAAAACCAACCATCATGGTTAGAAGAAATTTTTGGAGGAGTTTCAACAACTCAAACTACTTGCTTGAACTGCTCTAAGATAACTGAAAGGGATGAACCTTTTCTAGACCTCTCTCTTGATATGGCTTTAAACTCTTCTTTAACACATTGTGTCAAAAAGCTATCCGAAATAGAAAAAATGAGTGGTGAAGATCAGTTTTTTTGTAACACTTGCAACTCCAAACATGATGCAGAAAAACAGTAATTTTCCAAACAAAAATATTTTCATTTAAACTTTATTTAAAATACAAAATTAATTTGTTAAATTTACTTACAAATTAATCTTTAGGATACTGATTAAAAAATTACCATAAACACTCATTTGCCATCTGAAGAGATTTAAATATGATGAACGACTTAACAGAATGATAAAACTTTTTTGGAAAGTAGCATTTCCACTTGAATTAAAGCTTACACCAGTAAATTAAATAAATAATTTAAAAATAAATAAAATTTTTTTATAAATGAAGAATTATATCCCTACTGATAAACAAAACAAACCAGAATTACAAACAGAAATGAATTATCAATTGAATTCTGTTATTATACATCATGGATAAGGTCTTTCTATTGGTCACTATACTGCATTAATAAAGAAAACAGATAGTTGGTATTTATATGATGATGAGCAAATTACGGTAAAAATGATTATTTTTAGAACGCTTTTCTATTTTGAAAAATAAATTGATTAAAAAAGTAAGTAGATGAATTCTAGGTGTATGATTACTTTGGCAGCAACAATTATCCTTCTTGTGCCTATATGTTATTTTATTAGCAAAAATAAGATGATTGATATTTTTTATGGTTCCTTGCTAGATTTACATATTAAAAAGAGTAATAAATAAAAAAATGAAAATCAAATAATGGAGAAGTGAGTCAAAAATATTCTGGAAAATGTTTATAATATTATATTAGCTATTAAATAACTGACTTAGTCTTTATCTTAATAAATTGCCCTTAAAAAGCCCATGGAGTTAATCTAACTCTTCCTTTAATGAGAACAGATTTAAAATTTGAACCTTTTAATTTCTATAAAAAATAATAAATACTTATTACATACATATGTTTCAAAATCTAATAAAAAATCTTCTTTCTTCCAAAAATAAAAAATTAATATTTTCAGTTATTTTTATTTTACTCAAAATTTATTTTATTTGTAGTATATCATATTTTCTTTTTTATCTTCCAAAAAACTACTTAAATATCCCAACAATATTCAAAAATGAATAATTTCCAGGACAAATTAAATTTGTAACAATTTCTAAATCTAACTTTAAAACTATAGATATAAAATTGATTTTAAAAATGAAATAAACCATGTTCTCTTTTAGAAAATATTATAAAGTTTTGGTTAAACATGAAAGCTGGTTCTGCAATAAGTATTATCAAGGGAATAATTAATATTTTAAAATAATTTGAAAAAATATGAAAAGGCATAAAAAGAAAGTATGAAGGAGGAGAGATAAAATAGTTTGAAGAGTCTTACAATTGATATATACATATAGATTAACTAACTAGGAAATCTTAATAATTTATGAATGAATAATAACTTATGATTGCTATTATTATTTTAAAAGGATTAAAATATTCTTTTTTAAGATACTACTTTTATTATTTATTATTTTATTGAGATTTTGTATTTTTTTATAGCTTTAATTATTCAATTTTAACAAAATTACATCTAATTTATTTATTATCAATTAGATTTTCATATTCTGCTTTTTATTTGCTAACTATTATTTCAAACCATATCTTCATTTTCTTAGTCCATTTCATCAGCTTCGTCATCGTCTTCATCTCTTCCTTCTTTAGTGAAGTAATTCTTTTCACCCTTTTTGGTACACTATTTTAATAAATTAAATTATCATTTATTTATTACTTAATAAGTTTTATTTTAATATCTTACTAAGTTGATGTCAGGCTTATATTTAGCTTCTACTCTGCTTCCAAAGACTTCAACTATATTTCTATCTTCAGTAGTATCCCAAACGAAAATTTCACCCTTGGAGTTACCACAACCAAAGACGAAAGGAGAGTCTTCGTAAAAGCTACCACAGAATAATTTACCCTTTAAAATAAATAAAAATAAATATAACAATTTTTTCTTAAGAACTAAAATTACAGCTTGAGGATTCTTTTATGAAATTAATTTAGGTTTTTTGTCAGTAATTTAGGTAATATCCCAAATTTTGACTGTATGATCAATAGAAGTAGTAGCAAGTAAACCTCCAACCTTAGGACTCAAATTGACACTGGTTGTTGATTTTTCATGACTCTAGAAGTGGAAGATGTAATCTAAATTGAATTTTCTAGCATCAATACAAGAAACATAACCATCTTCAGTTGAAAAAATAATTTAATTAGAATTAGTAGGATCCCAAATGGCACTTTCAATATCTGATTAAATTTTGCAACTTAACTATTTTTATTTAAAATTATTTTTAAAATTTCTTTTGGATAATCAAAAGATCATTACTATATTTTAGGGGTTTTTAACATCAAACATGCAGATCTTTCTATCATAACCTCCAGATAATAAAATAGATTCTTCTTGTTTATTCCATTATACGACTTAAACCTTTATTAATATTTTAAGATATTTTGTTACAATTTTTATCTTATTTGGATTGTTTTTAATTGTATTACCTTATTTGTATGGTGAGTGTAAGTAAAAATGTTCTTTTGTTAGCCAAGATCCCAAATCTTAACAGTGTTATCAGCAGAACCAGAAGCAAGGACATTACTTTTTAAAGAATAATTTAAATAAAAGATAGAAGGAAATATTATATATACTGTCTGAAAGGGTTAATGTTAAGAGATAAGACTGCATCTGCGTGACTGCCAGGCTTCAATTATTATTTTGGCTTTTTGAATTTCTTAACTTTCTTGGAACTTTATTAAACTTCTCCACCAAGAGTAAAAGTGGGTTCAATGATGTTCAAAACATCAAGATTCCATACTTCGATTTCAGGCAAGAATGAACCAACAACAGCAAAATTACCTATAATTTAACAAAATTATTAATTAATTTAATGCTACAAGTATATTAAGTAGAGATATCTATCTATCTATTTATATTTTTATCTAAAATTATACCTGGCTTTTAAACTGAAGCATCGAAAGAGGAAGGATCAACTCTTAGCCATTCAAGACAAAGAGGGAAGGCAGATAATTAAATTTCATGGTGAACAAACAAGTTATTTCTATCTTCTTCATAAACATAAACTTCTAAGCTTGAGAATTCCTTTTCCTTTTTTTAGATTAGACATAGATAATTTAGTTTAACTAGAACTTAGAAAAATGCTTAAATAATTTACAATTTTAGCAGCAATAATAAGAGCATCGGAAGGCTTAATTTAGAAATCTTCTTTTTCTTCTTCAGACATATCATCAAAACCCTTTAATATAATAACAATAATTTAGATTTAGCTTATTTCTTCATTTTGTGTTGAGTGATTTGTTTGTGTAGAACATTTATTCTATCCCTCAGTAGAATAAATTAAAAATGCAAAATAAATAATTTTTACGAGAGGATTGCCATCTTGATCAACCATGTTATCATTTTTAAGCATTTCAATTTCTTAGGCAAATACAGGTAAGTCTTTAAAATTAAAATAAAATAAAAATAAACATTTTTTACATTAAGCTACTTAGAATAATAATAAAAATAATTGTAATATTTGATAATTACTTTCTTCTTCGTCTTCATCAACATCTTCAAATTCATTTTCATCTTCGATTTCTTAACCTAATTCCCTATTGGCGCTATTTAATATCAAACATTAAAATGATATTATATATTTATTTTAATGAGTAAAAAGAATTTTTACTTCTTTTTGACCAAAGGATCATTTTTCATTTCATTTACATCAGACTCATTCATTTCGAATTCAACAGGATTTGCCTTAGCATAACCTCTCTTGACCCAAACTAAAGAACTTACAACGTTTTAATCCATTTCTTAAACTTTTTAATGCTATTTATTTATTTTATTGATTTATGAAATCTCTATGTGAGTTTTATCTGATGGCTTTTAAATTTAATGACAGATTGAATGTCAGCAATTTTTTTGTTAATAATTTTATAATTATTTTTATCTTATCTTGACTATATTAATTTACATACTAAATTTACCCTTTTAATCATCAAATATCTTATAATCAAAATTTATAAATGCTACTAGTGAATGAATGACTCAAACCAAAAATTCTAAACCCATCCATACTCACTCCAGCAATCAAATTTTATCCATTTTAAATATTTTTCATTCTAACTAACCAGTAAACAAATTATTTTATTTCTTCCTCAAAATATTCAAAGATGTAATTCAATTTCCTCAAAAATAAATCTAACAATAAAAAAATATTTTATTTTCTACAAAAAATTAAAATCATTTAGCAAATATTTTATTAAGATAAAATAAAAATAAATGTATTAATTATTTGAAATTAATCTAAAAATAAATAATTTAGTAATTTAGATTAAAGAGATAAAAACATGACATTTAATTGAATTTTAGGATTTTCTTAAGAATTATTCAAATTTAATATTAATTAAATTGAAAACTTTTAAAAAGGTAAAAAAATAGTTTAATAGTCATCAAAATGAAATTTAATTTCTATTTACAATGTATCTTTTGGGATAAGATATTTATGTTTGAGAGAAGCTACTTTTAATTTTAAGATTTATTTATGCAATAAAATATTTCTTTTAGATTTGAATATTTGATATTTATGAAATTTTTAAATACAATAAGAGCATTATCAATATTTCTTTTATTTTAGATGAGATATTTTATATTGATGAAGTTTTTAAATACAATAAGAGTAATAAATATAAACAACCATAATATAAATAATGTTAAAAATCTTTATAAAATGTGAAAAATCTATGTGTTTTATTGAATAGAGCAACTTTATTAAGATATTTTACTTCAAAATTTAATGATTTTTAGAGAAGGCTAAAAAAATAGTAGAATGAATAGTGATTAAAATTTAATAAATTCTAAAGTCAAAATGTTTGTTTTGATGAGATATGTATGTATATATGTTAGAAGCTTTTAGAAATATAAAACTATGTCAACTATTTTAATTAAGGTTAAGATAAAGATTTTTGATGATATCTATAAAATAAAATCCTGATTGGTTTCACGGTTAGACATAAAAGCAAAAATTTTCATCAAAATGTTTTATAATAGAAAAATAAGAACTTAAAATACCATTTGAATTATCTATCTGAGTTGAACTTAGCACATATCTAAAAGATGGGGTAAAATTTATTGAAATTGTTTATTTCTATTTCAGTTTGAGAGACAAAAATTTGGTTGGCATTGAAATAGAAAACTCTTTGAAAACCAAATAAAAAAATTTATCTAAAAATTAAATAATAATTAATAATTGTGAAATATTAATTAATTACATTATTTTTTTAGCTTTAATTATTTTAAATTGAAAAGGCAGGCTTTTATTGGCTAGGATTTACTTAATAGAAAATAGTTAAAAAGTATATAAAATGACAGGTATGATAGAAAATTTGAAAAAATAAATAGGATTAAGTCAAATAATTTTACTTAGATAATAAAATATAGGAGTTTTAGAATGCAATTATTCAATTACAAAATAAATGTGTTGTTGATGCAAGATATGTTAATAGTGAATAAGATGTTGACAGATAAATGAGTGAAATCACTCTCTCTTAAGAAGATAAAATTATAAGTTAGCTTGTTTTTTGCATTACATAAATTTTGAAAGACAAGCTTGATCCTTCAGAAAGTGAAATCGACATTTGGACTCACACAAACAATTTTTTAGTTGGAAGATATGCTTTAGAATTTATCAAATAAAAATGCACAACAATTCCTCAAGATAAATAAAAACTTAAGCTTTGGATTTTGCTTGAAATTTCATAAAAAACTTTAGATAATGTGTTTGATCATATTGCAGCAACAGAATTTGTATCATAATATAAAATTGAAAGTTGCATAAGATCTAATTTTCTTAAATTAGTTGAACTATCTAAGATGATGTAGTAATAAAATTATAAAATAAGTGGCAGATTGCCTCAATACTTTGAAAAGTATGTATAGGAATAAGGTATTAAAGATGCTAGCTTTCTCCCTTTAGGCAAAGGAAATAAAGATAAACCATAAAATTCAAATCTACAAACAATACCTACGAATAATACCATTCTTAGTAATTAAAATAATGCTTTAACTAACTACACAGTTGTCCCTAGTATAGTTGATATTACTCGTAAATTTTGTCTTAGAATTACTAATATTATTCAGTAAAAACATTAATTATTTATTTTCTATTTTTATCAAGCAAAATAGGTCCTCTCAAATTAAGAAACACCTAATAGCTAGAACAATAGTAATAAGAATAAAGATAATATGAATTCATCTATAAAAATTGAAATTAATGGAATGAGTACTATCACCAGAGTTGTTGAAGAATCTGTATTCAAATTATTTATTTGCTTTGTTTAAAAAAAGTTTTATTTTAAATGACAATATTTTTAAAATGTAATTAGGAAGAAGATAGAACAGGAAGAAATAACGTGAATATAGATGTAAAGCGTTTGCTAGCAGCCAACACTAATGGAAGATCTTCAACTACTTACTACAACCCCCATGGATATAATAGAGCCACTTTAGCAAATTCAGATTCGATTGCTAATCTTATTCCAAATAAAATAACTCCAACTCCTGATGAAGGAAAATACACAAAAAGAAAGCTACCATCTGAGTATCTATTTAAAACTAGATATACAAATATAACAGAAAGGTTCTCAGATAAATACCAAGTAGAAAGCACTGTAAGAATAATTTATTTGTAAAAGATGTATTTGTAATAAAAATAATTTGAAATGCTTAGATTTCAGGATAAAATGGTAAATGTCATGAGTGCTAAGGAAAAATATCAAAAGGAATTTACATAATAGGAGTAATTAATTAAAAGAAATTTTGTTATAATTAAAATATTTGTTTATTTCATTATTTTAGAATAATGCATATTTCTGTCATTACACTGGCTTTTGGTACTGTTACAATTGCATTGCAGTTGATAAAAAACCCATCCCTTGGAAAGCTTTAGAATCATTTGATTTGACTTCTTATAAAGTATGCAAGAAGGCAGAAAAAGAAATAAATAATCTATACTCTAAACCTATAATTTAATTTGAATATAGTGATTAAGTAGTCTAAAACAATTAACTACTTTCCGAATTTATGGTAATTATTTTTAATCATTTAAAATAAATTAACTTTAAAATTTAAATAGATTTTAAAGAGACAAATCTATCTTTTGTATAATTTTTTATGTCATCCTGAATACCTTGAATAATAATTTTCAAACAACCTCAACTTGCTTATTAAACCTAATATATTTAGCCTCAAGAATTTCTATGATATCAATAATGGCTCTTTAGCAAAACATGTCGAAGACACCTATAAATTATTCCAAACTCACATTCATTCTTGTGATGTAAATCATTCTTTTATCTACTTTTTTTACCAAAAAAAATATTAATTTCAGTAAAGAGAACAATTTAGTTGATAACAGTAATAATCGTAAGTAATATATAATATATTCCAGTTTATATTTATAGATTATTATTCTTTACTTATTGATTATATCAAGTAATTTTAATAATTTTTAAATAATCTTGAAAACCAGGAAAATCATTTAATTTTAAAGTGATTTTCATAAATTTAAATGAAAAAATAACTCACTTTAAACTTTTAAACTGATATTTTTGCTTTAGTTAGATGAATAATATTAAAAAATTTTTTAATAAAAGACATGTTCAAAAAAAGGAATTGAGTGTTCTCTTTGCAAACACCCAGAAAAAATATATTTATTTGACATTAAGAATACTGCTCTTTGTGAGAAATGTGACACTCTTTATCATCGTGCTTGCTTTTAAGAAAAGAATTGTGAAACTTGCATGCATGAGAATTGAAAGAAAGGAATATGAATAAGGTAATCTGAATGAAAATAATAATCATTCACTGACTCACTCACATAGAATTGTATTTTAAGTTTATTAAATGTATAGAAATAATTAAAACTTATAAAAATAATAAATAATTTTACAAGATAAAAAACATAATAAATAAACAAACCTTTCAAATATTACTTATTTATTCTAATAATATTTCTTTGAAAAAATCAATAGATAGATGTATGTGTATATTAATTTACTATTTATTAGCTAACTCATTTTATCAAGTATTTTTCATGTTTTTATTTTACAATAATTTTGCTTTTATTTATTATAAAAAAATTAAATAAAATCCATAGTATTTTCAAATTAGTAAAATTTATTTGAAAGCAAAGTAGAAATAAAATTTTCTAGAAAATTTAAGATTGTTTTTGGTTGATTTGAAAAATTTAATTGATAATTTTATTTTTAGATTAAATTTTACTGTATTTATAACAATTTTTCAGATTATTAATAAAAATGAAAAGCCTACTATCAGGTGTAAGGAAATTGTTTGGGGCAAAATAAAAAGATTAGTATTCATTTCGTTTTCAGATTGAGTTTATTCAAAATTTCTTATTTTTTATCAATTAGAATTAGAATTTTTCTCATTTAAGATAGTGTAAAATAAATTATTTATGGCAATGTAGGTATCATCAAAACATTTTAAAAAAGGTTGGTTATTTTTTAAATTATATTATATTTTTAGGAGATAATTTGATGGAAGTAACAATGCCAAAAGTAGATTAAAAGCTTTACTTATTTGGATATTGCAATAAAGAGTTGCTTTGTACAACTTGCAGTGTACATATAAAATCTAATTTAAACTGTTTCAAAGCTCCTGAAGAAAAAGAATTGGATGTACTTTGTGGGTTAAATGATTACAGAGAAGGGTAAATTTTACAAATTTATGATTTTTAAACATTTGTTTTATGAATAAAACAGGGAGACAAGAATGTCATGTTAAATATTTTTGACTAAAGAAATGAATGGTAAATATAATTTTACAAAGATAATTATAGCTTACTTTACATAAATCAAATTAATTTATCAATATTTAATTGGTTAATCTTATTAATTTTAAAATGAATGAAAAGATATGGAAATAGAAATAGTAGCAGAAAATATGTATACTTGAAACTGTATAGAAGTTAAAGACAAAATTAATCAAATCAAATCATAATTTATATCATTTTTATCTTCTTATTAACCAAATCCTGAGAAAATAAATACTCTTTGAAAATTCTAAAATTAGAATAAAATAATTAAAGAAAAGAAATTTTTAAGTAAATAAATAAATCTTAATTTGTATAAAACTAAATATCCCTTGTTTTTGTAAAGATATTATAGATTTTAATCAGTAAAATCAAACTACTTTTATATAATTTCCACATTTTTTTCAGTTACTTTATTGAAATGACAAATAAATATCTTTATTAATAGAGTAAGATAGCTAATGTATCTATTATTTGTTCTTTGTTAAAGAAGTAAATTTTTTTCTATATTAAATATTAAAATCCTCATTTAATATAATTTTAGAGCATAAAAATAAATAAATCCTAAAAAAGGAAAATTATTAAAGACGTGATAATAATTAATTATTGTTATTGCTTGATTACTAAAATAATTAGAAAGAAGAAAACTTTAAAATGTTATATCATAATTAATAATGAGATGAAATATAAATAATTAATTATTCTTTAGAAACATATTCTAATTTTTTATTTTAATGAAATACGAAAAAATTGTTTTTGGATTTGAGATTTTCAATTTCTGTTTATTATTTTAATAAATTTTGGATGAAACAATTGTTAATAATTTTTATTTTTAACAAAAGTTATTATTTATTTAAATAAAAGATTTAAAGATTTTATTTTTTTAAAAATTCATAGTAGTTTTAGATTATTTGATAAATCTTTTAATTTAGTATTATTTTACTAAAAAATCTAGTTCCTTTTTGAAAATTTTAAAATATTTTTGTATGAACAAATAACAAAAGAATAGCCATTTCAAAGAAATAGATTAAATTAATTTTATAAGAATATAAATCTGTATCTTTTAAGAATTCAAGCTCTAAGTCTATATTCCTAGTTTTAAATGTGATAAAATTTTGAAAAGATATTAGTCATTTATTGAAAAAGCCATTCTATTATATTTGTGAAATCTTCTTCAATTTTTGTACTCAATTAATTTTTTGAAAGTTTCAAATTTTAAAAATTGCATATTTGATGATTTCTAATTTATATTTCTGATCTTAATGATCTTAAGATAAAGCTATTTGTGAATTTGATCAAAAATAGGGAAACAGGAGTTTGAAATCTAAAATTTCTTACTCAAAAGATGAATGCTAAATATTATTTTCATAAGAAAATAAATACTTAACAAGTATACTTAGAGAGTAAGTAAATTTTATTCATTTTATTATTATTTTATTATGTAAAGACAGGGAAATAGACATAAAAAGAGAAAAGAGCTTTATTTAAAACAAAACCTGAAAGAAAGAGAAAAATTGGATATCAAAATTAATATGATATTTATTTTCTATTGTTAGAATTTTTCACTAATTTTATTTAAAAATTTTTAGTTCATTCATGCCAAGTAAATAAAAGAATTTTCTATGCAAAATCTAACAAATTATAATGGAGAATATTTAAAATATATTTTATTATTATTTTTCTATGTATCCTAATTAATCTTATGATTGAGATAAATTTGCCTTTTTAGAACTTAAATTTAGAAATATTTTTGCTTCTTGGTTTACGTGGAATCAAAATATTGTAGAACAAAATTTATTCTACGGGAATTGGTGGAAAGGATTAACAAGAGTAAACAGAAGATAAATTTTAAAAATATTCATTAATAGGTTGATAAATAATTATTCTTTGTACCAGTTAGTAATAGCTTGAACAATTATTAGTGCATTTTTTTACTAGTAAAATAATTGCTTTATTTAAAGTTAAAATTTCTCATCCAAATAAATAAAGAATAATTAGCTTGCTTATTTGTTTAATAGGTTCGTCTTCTAATTATTGAAATAGAAGTAATCTTTTAATATAAAAGATATAAACCTTCTTCTTAATATTCTTATCTTAAGTAATCTATCTGATGGTTCTATGGCGATTTTTATAGAACAATTACTATTTAATATAAGACTAAAAAAATACTTACAACTAAGCAAATATAAACATAATTTCTGAATCACTAATATATACCCATGGATCACGTTTCTTAACATATTATTTTTATGATATATTAAAATAAATTTACATAGAAACAATTTCAGACTATTTCAAAATGCTTTAAAAAGTATTTACGCTATGACAAAATATGAACTAAGTAATGTACTATTTTTTTCTTTTATACTTCTTACAAATATCAAATTCAAATGTAAAATAAAAAATCCATTTCGTAATAGAGAAGGCTATGCCAAAAAGAAAGCGAGAAATGAAACAATGTAAGAAGAGAAGTAAAATTGAATTTAAGAAAGTAAGTTAAGAAATTATATACAAGTCTAAGATAGTAAATAAATTTAAAACATTTAAATATTTTATTTTAGTAGTTTTTTTTATAATTTTAAGGATTTTGAATTACAATTTTTATTTATTAGCTTACTGAAGATACCCTACAAAAACTTCAATATTTATTTTGTTATGACTATGTTTAGGATGATTAAAGTCTTTGTATTTGCAAAGTTAATCATTAATTTTAATTAATATATGCCTTGAGATATGCTAATTAGGAGACTTTAAATTATTTAAGAAGTTGAGTGAAATATCCAAGTAAAATCTTTATTTTTAATTATTTAAGAAGATTGGATCAGTTTATTACTTTTATTTAATTACAAAACAAAACAATAGTGTCAAGTAGGTCCAAATTGTGTATTATTTATTAATTGATTGTCAATTTTGCTTTAATGATAAAATTATTTGGAAGTAAGGTATCTTCTATCTCCTTCTTTATTCTAAATAAAGTAGTAGCTGATAGTACTAGAAATAAATTTTAATCTATGGGAAGAAACTGAGATGAATAAATATTTCTTTATTTAGCTAATTTAATTATTAATTTATATAGAAGAGATGTCAAAATTTAATAATTTTAACTGATAATGTTATTATTCTAAAATTATTATTATTAATATTATTCTTAATTTAAGTTTTAATCTTAAATTCTCAAAATCCTACAATAATTTAGATTATTAGAAGTATTTAATTGAATAGGAAAATAAATTAAATTGGTTTTGTTTTTTATATGTGATTGTTATTGATCGATTGTATCAACCTTAGCTTTTTACTTATATTTATTTATGATCATTAATATATATTTATTGAAGTGTTTTAAAAAATTAATTATTAAAAATTTATATAAAAATCTATTTAATTTTATCAGAATTCATCTTCGAGCGAGTATCTACATATCTTTATTTATTAACTATTTTTGTGCTCGCTCTATTTTTTATTCTAAATGGTAGATATTTTTAGGATAAGACGACTTTTGATATAAATCTAATCTGACTCTGCATAATCGCTTGTGATTGTTTGTGTTTTTTGTTTTAATTTAGAGCAATTATTGCATAGAGCAGAATGTGAATTATACCAAAAGTGCTTGGAGTTATTTATTTGTTTTTAGTTATTTAGTTACTTAGTTAGTTTTTTATTTAGTTTGTTTAATTGTTTGTTTATTTATTGTAATAGAGAAAAGTTAAATTTATTGTAATAGAAGCTCAGATTGATCAAGATGAAACAACGGAGTATGCAAGATTAATTGCAGGTTCATGCTTGCTGTCATATTTAGCATGAGATATAGAAGAATTTTAAGTACTAGTACTTTAATTTGTAGAACTGTTCACTGATAGATTATGAGTTTTAAATGATTTGGTGTTATTAAAGCTTGAGGATACTTCAAATGAAAAAGATGCACTTGTATCAGTGTTGAAGTCTTGAATGTCGGTTGAATCAAGAGGGTCAATGTCAGAGTCAGATAATTTATTCTTCAAATCTTCATCTTTATCTTCTTATCCGATGCTTATTCCTTGATTATTTTTTTAGTTGTTCTTTTTGATTGGGCTAGGCGATTTAACTAGTATTTCTGTGTTTTCATCACAGTTATTCTCTTGTTAAGAATGAATAGACATTTGAAGTGCTTATTTTGCAGAGATTGGAGGACTGCTGATCCTTTCATTTTCAGTAGATAATTCTTGTTATATTTTTTTGTCTTAACTGCAAACTTAGCTATTGATTTCGTTTGTTAAATCTTTGCTAGATTTTTATATTTTTTGAGAAAGAAAGTATTTGTTCTCAATGATGTTACTACTTGTGTTTGTATTTATGGGAGAATCAGAATCTGACTCATCAGTATTCTAGGTATTTTATGAATGAACACGCTTGAAAAGGAATTATTATTTCTATTCTAAAGTAAAATCTTGTTAATTTTTCGATGATTGCAAATCAGGTCTTAAGAAGAATTATTCTGGAGAGTTTTTAGGAGGAAGCCAATTTAATTAAATTTGTTACTAACCTAATAGAGAATGATTTCTCTATTCATTTGTTAAATCAATACTAGAATTTATTATTTGATTTGCGGTTATTGTATTAACTTATATTTTTACATTATTGTTAACGCTACTTTGAAGCAAGCCGTTTTGGCTATTAATTTAATTTTTTTGAGCGCTTCCTATTAAATGGGTAGATTTTGCTTACTTTAAAATGTAAGAATCGTAATTTATCTTCTGTTTAGGCTAGTCAGGGGTACTGATTGTGATATGAGAAGAACTATTAATAATTTATTTAGACTTTTTGCAGTCAGTAATTATGTTAAGATTTTAAGGGGGATTCATTATTTATGATTGAGTATTCGAATTTTATTCAGCCCTAAACGTACTAATCATGTTAGACTATCGAGACCGCTAAATTTGATCTTCTTCAATAACTTCCTTGTACATCTCGTTAAGTTATATTTAGAAATCCAAATTAGGATCAGCATATGGATATTTCTTTTTGATTTTTTCCAAAGCCATATTTGCATTAATTTTTTCAGTGTAAATGAGATAAGCTATGACTATAGAAGGTGAGCGGCTGATTCCCTATAATGATTAAGATAAAATTATAAAATTATCAACAGTTACGCAAAATAAAATAAAAGCTTTTTTGAAAATAAGAGTGAATTGAAATTCATAAAGTTAGAGATGATATTAAGATGAGTTGAGTTGATAAAGAAAATGATGAGAAGAATATTTAATAAATTTACTGACTGATTAATTAGTAAAAAATTTAAGAGGTGTTTTATTCAAAAAGAAAGCAATATAAATTAGCTAAAAGGATATAGATTGTTTTTGAATTTTTTATAAAATTCATGCGTTTGATAAAATACTAATCAAATAGTTATCAATTATTACAAATTTATTATTGCTAACTCTTTTATTTAATATTCCTTAGCTTTTTTTTATAAGCTTCAAGTCGTTTTTGTCTCTAATTTCAATTTTAATCTAAACCAGCAAAATTTTTATAAGTATACATACAGCTTATACATCTTGGAAAAAAAGAAGAAAAAAATTATTTAACTTCTTCAGTAAATCAGTTTTATCTAGATTTATTATGAGTAAAATCAAAACGCTATCTTTATAATATTTAAGCTACTTTTGTACTGTATGTAGAAACATAAAAATTAAAAATACCCAAAAAATAGTATTTTGTGGTAAGAACCTTACTTAATTATCAATAGAAAGAATATATCAATTTTATTTATTAGGCTATCTGTTAATCACTTTTCTATTAAAAATGATTGTTTGTTATCTAAAATAACAGAAAAATAACTATTATTACCAAAATAAAGAGTTGTTTATATTACTCAAATTCTAATTTTGGATAAAGTAACCAAAACAATATTTATTTACACTACCAAGTTACTTTTTATTTTTTAACATACTTTATGGTTGGAAATTATAGTAATTTGCGAGATTAGAAGTAAATTGATACACGCAAAAAATAAATTTGTCTGTTTTTATGCAAAAAATTTGGCTCGAATTCAAAATGTTAAAAATAGACTTGTAGAATTGTTATAAAAAATAGTTGTTTTTTTTGAATGTATTTTTTACTCTAGTAGCTTTTGTTGATTTAGTTAGCAGTTAACTACTTGTATATTTACCTCTTGAAACAATTAAAAAAGATATACGTATGAATTCGCTTAAAATTTAAACTATAGTATGCTTTATTTATATACAAAATTAGTATCTGCCTAATCAAAAATTTTTAATAATTTTTGGAGTTTTGCATCTAATAATAGTTTTTGCAATTAATTAAGTGGATACTATCAAATAAGTTATTAATTGATTGTTTGATTGTTTGTTTATTTGAAAAACTGTTCATTATTTTTAATCTATACTCCATAAATAAATACTCTTTATCAACTCAACTTAATTCAATTAAAAATAAATCTTAGATGCGCAGACTTAAAATTTCACTCATACTTTGATAAATAGAAGCAAAATAAAAATTACCTAATTGCAGTGAATAAGGACACGACCGTTTTATTGCAAGGCGTTTCTTAAGAAATCAAGAATGATGTAGATGACCAGAAAGAGATTTGTCTTCCAGTTATCTTGGATATTAATGTTTAGGTAGGTAAAATCTTGTTCAAAAAGATTAGGACAGTCACTTGGTGAACAATTTATAATGTGAGTGATATTCTCTTTGATTAAATTTTTTTGATCCATAGCACTCAAATAATCTATTTATAGAATAATTTTTATTAAGAGTTTAGGTTAGTTAATTAATATCAAGTAAGAAGTGTAAAATATTTAAAATAACAAAACAAATTAGTTTGTTTGTTTCCTAATTTAATTGTAAATCATTAAATGTTTTTGTATGTTCCTATAACATAATACTCAGCAATTACTAAACATTTCAATCCCTAAGCAAAATCTCCGTTGAAATTCCTTTCAAATTTATACTTTTTATGCTAAAATTTAAAGATTTGGGGAAAGAGGAGTTATTTACAAGGAGTAAATCTTGTATAAATACACCAATAATTTGAACAGAAAATCTCAACAATTTGTTTGAGAGAAAATTTGATTTTAAAGATTGCAAATAGGATTTAGAATATTTAATCGAATCAACAATGAAAGCTTGGTATGTTGGTTGCCTTAAAGTAGAGTAAAAATTCAAAAATAGCTATTTGAAGTAATAAAATTGAAAGTTTAAAATGCGGTGAATGATTGGGTTAAAAAAGATAAATTTTGAGTTGTGTAAATTGGTGAATGTTTATATTTTTGCACGTATGAGGAAAAGTGATAATTTATTGGTTTGATTGTAATATTTTTGGATAAAAACTGAGTTCGAATAAACTTAGTTAAATAATAAGATAGAAAAGATAAGAAGAATTATCTGAAAAAGAAGAAGCTAGAGCTTAAATAGTTCATAGTAAATTTTTAATATTTATTATCTATCTATATTATTGCTACCAATAAGTTCTTCCCCCTTAAAGTCATTCTTTGAATCACTCTATCAGTCAATCAATTAATCCCAAAATAATTACCAAAAAAGTAGTAATTATTAATAAAGTACTTGCTTGCTTTCACTTACATAAAATCAAAATTTAATTAGATCAAAAAGTGAAGCAGCTGCATGCAATTCCATTACAATTAATTCATCAATACAAGTTTGTTTTCTCCAACAATATGCTAGAGTTTCATTAAATTCGATATAGTTTTGTTGAATAATCCACAGGCCACTCACTTATTTGATTCTCTTTAAATGAATGACCAACTTAACTCTTTTCTATTAAACCTTTCAAAGGAGGGGGGAAGATTAAATAATTAATAGACTGAGCTATAAATACAATTTTATATATAATATAATCCAATGGGTATTGTTAGGAAACTCAAAATTTAAATTATATCTTTAATATTCAAATTAATATTTGCTTACTTCCAACATATATACCGTCAATGATCTTAGTCATCTTATCTTTGAAACATAGCTTTTGTTGAAGGATAGATGACTGCTAACCCTGTAGCAAAGGAGCTGAAGCAGTTAAGCTTTGCTATTAACTGGCAACATGAGTATTAGTGGTAGTCGATTGCATCTTAATCATTTGAGATTGTGATAATATATTTCCATTTTAACTAGACATCAAATTATATCCCAAGCCTTAAACATTAAGCTGCAAGTTCTTCTTGTTTAACAATTTCATTATCTTGCGGCTTTATAGTTGAATCCTTGAGTAAAAAGTTATTCTTTTTAGAATTTCGTTTGATTTAAAAGAATCAATTCAAAGAAGATTTGAAACTATGTTGTTTCTTTCTTTGATGCTTGTTTTAAGTTTTTAATAGCTTATTTGTATGTATATAAATAAATATATGCACCTGATTTTTTAATTATTTGTTATTTCTTTGTTTCTTTCTTTGATTGATTATTTCTTTCACTGCACTTTATAAACACAAATGATTTTAGTTTAGTTTTGCTTTTTTCTTTTTTTGTTTGTAATTATTTGTTTGTTTTTAGGTTTAATAAATTGTGCGTATATTCAGGTGAAAGAATTATAAATATTGTTTCTTTTTTTCTTTTTTTAATTTTTTTCTCTTTCCCTTTACTTTCTTCTGGCTATTAATAGTATTTGTATTTTTGTTATTCATTAGGAATACACCTTACAAAAAAAATACAAAGCCATTAAATAAATAAATTCCTTATTAAAATCAATTGCTCATTCAATTACAATCTAATTATTAAAATAACTAAATATAATTATCAAATGAAGAAATTTAATTAAAATATTCATTCACTTCTTATTATTTTTAGACATCTACACTCTATCACCTCCAATAAAAGCCCTTCTTTCTTTTATAAGAAAAAAAATTTGAATAAAAACTTAAGCAAAAGATAATTTTATACTAATAAATTTTAAAAAAATATGTATTTAGAAATAAATGTGGTGTATTATTTAAAATAAAAATGAGCAAGAATAGAATTCAAAAAACTCCAACATGAATAGGTTTTTAGAGAGTTAAAAAAAATAATTTTGAAAAAATTGAGTGATAGAAAGCAATAAAAGAATGGTAATAATTATTTTATTTTTCTATTTTGAGAAAATTATTATTAATATTTTGAAATTTCAGATAAATACTATTAATAGTTTAAATTTCAATTTTTTGTTTGTTTCACATTTCCTAATTTCAAACTTTTATTTTATTTTATTTTTATCTTTTGAAAATTGCTAAAATATTTTTGAAAAATCAAAAATGCTAACAGCTCTAAATTTTCTTTTATTAAATTCAAAGATTTATTTTTTATGTTGTTTAGTATTTGCATTATTTTAATATTAAAAAAATAATAAATTAGTCATTTGTGGTTTTAACTATTTACATAAAAATAATTGTTCGTTTAATTGAAACGATAGAATATAGATAGATTTAAAGATTTCTACTTCAATTAATTTAATTTATTAACTTATTCAAATGAATGCAGAAACTCTCAATTCTTCTGCCTCCTGCTCTATTATTGATTTAAAAGCCAGAAATGCAGTAAGTTAAAAAGCAAAACTCAAAGTTCCTTAACTACCTCTTTCTTCTCGTAATGATTGTAGAAGAGAAGAGTTTTCACTTATTAAAAAACTTTACTATAATCCATTTAATGAACTTGCGTGCTATAAAGAATTTAAATAGCATGAAAAAAACTAAAAGCAGCTAAAAAAATAAAAAGTAAATGAAAAATAAGATGTTTTCACAAAAAGAACAAACTCAGCAAACGAAATTCTTCCTAAATCCTTAATTTTGCAAAATTTTTAAGAAGAAATCTCACCTTAAGAAGTTAACTAGAATAAACAATTAAATTTTTTTACTGAACGTATCAATAGATAAAATTCTCTTTAAGGGTATTAGCACTTGAATAATGAAAAGAGCAGTAAACAATATATAGAAAGCAGAAAATCTTCATTATTTATGGAAGATATGAAGATATTTTAAGACCCAAAGCTGGAAACTTAAAATAACTAAATGGCTTCTTCAACTTAACCTACTCAAAATGCAGATATTTAAAAAAAAATTATAACTTAAAATAATTAAAATGAAACAAAAAGACCTTCTGTTAATCATCTTTTAAACAATTTTGTTGGTGATTAATAGGATTAAAAAAATCAATTTGATGCTTAGAAAGTTTAGAAGTAGTTGAGAGTTTAAAAACCAAAGGCTTTAAGTTTCGCTGATGATATATATAAAAGGCAAGAATAAAAAAAAGAAGAGGAAATAGAATAAATAAAGAAAAGAGCTTCCTAAGAAACACTTGCTTACAAAGAAATAAAAGAAATAAACTAAATTCTTAAGAAGTAAAGATGCCAGACAACTAGATTCTTGAATAGAACAAAAAAGAAAACAGAGTAAATTGAATTAAATCTTTAATAGGATGTTGAAATTGAGCTTGACACCAAAGTATACTAAGAAAAGTAAATTATTAAATACATCATAAGAGAACAGCTTAATCCTTAACGACCTCAAGAAGAAATTCAAAAAATGTTTGAAGAAACTCTTCGCTCTAATTAGATAAAGAATTTTCTTGATAAGTTAAAGATAGAAAAAGCATCTTTTGTTGCTAATAAGATCATCTCTAAAATTAAAACCTTTTAAGGAAAAAATTTTTTAAAGAATTAATACTTTTCTGAATTAGAGAAAGATCCTAAAAGCCTTGCTAAACCTTTGTCAGTTTTAATTGAATATGGTAAAGCACATGCTGAAGCTGAATAAAAATTAAAAATCTAAACAAAGTAGTTAAGTCTTAAAGATGATCTAAAGATAGACTTTTTTAAACAATTTAATAATTAATAAATAAAGAGAGATAAAGCTGATAATATTTATGATTTTCGCTCAAAAGCTATGACAATAACTCTAAATAAACATTAAAATACTCAAGAGAATAAAAGCAATCCATCTAAATTCTATAATAGTGAATAATTAAATGATGAATAATAAAGTCACCAAAATACTTAAAGCATTAAGTTTTAAAGAGATTCTCCTTAAGCTTAAGATATTAGTGAAGATTTTGCTAATAATAATCACTAAAGAGTATAAATTGAGTAGATTTCAAACATTCTAAACTAAAAACAAGAATAATATTAAAATGATCAAACTCCAATGAAAAAAATTATTATAAAGAGAGATTCAAAGCGAAAACCACTTCTGAATGGTGGTATAGAGTATGAATATATAAATGAATTAGGCTTTAAAATTAGGGTTTAGCAGCCACCGAAAAAAAAGGAATATAAAGAAGTCTAAATACAAAAATTTTAGAAATCAGAAGATATATTCTTTAAAAATTTATTTGAAAAATCAAAGAAAATAGCTAATGAGGTTGAAGTAACAAACAGGATAACTGATCACACTCACAAGAAATAAATGAAAAATTACCATAAATGAATGTATTCACAAAATTTATTTCTAAAATAAAGGCAAATCATTTATGTTATCTATGTCTTCATCTTAATTCCTCATTTAAATTTTCTAAAAGCTGAACTCTTTTTATACATATAAATTTTAAATTTCTGATTTTTACTATTTAAATCATCCATTTGATTAATAATTGTAGGAAAAACGAATGATATATTTTTTAAATTTGAGAGAAAGAATATAATTTAATTTGATTTTGTTCTTATTTTTTTTTATTTTTCCAAGATAAAAGATTACATGATAGCATATCAAATGTTATTGAATAGAATATTATTATTCGATTATGATAATTATAGCTTATAGAAAGAAAAATTTTAAAAATAATTTATTATCAATATTTTTAATTGTTTTTAATTTTTTGTAAATCATTTATTAAATTTATTTCTACAAAGTTTTTAAAGTATCAAAATGAAATTTTTGTTTTTTTGAAATGTTATTTGATGGTTATTATAAAATAATTTTTTAATTTATTAAACTAAAATCTATCAATTTTGTATTTTTCTGATGATAATTTTTTGTGGAACAATAGATTTTTTAATATTATTAGAATTCAAATCTGTGTAATAAAAAATTTTGAGGATTTTCCAAAAGAAAAATTAAAAATAAAACTTCATTTTTGAAAGAAATAAGTACTCAAGGATCAACAAAATATTTCTCAAAATAAATGTCATAATTTCTCAAAAAAAAAGAAATAGTTATTATGTAATCTATTTTAATATCTTATTAATTATATATATATATTTTTTTATATTTAATTGACTAACTATATCTTACCAAAACCCAAAAAATACAATTTTGTTATTTTATTTACAAAAGACCTAAGAATATTTAATTATTTATTATATTTTGTATGTGATATATTTATTCTACTTTCTAAAAAAGGATTACGAATAGCATTCTAAAAAAATATTGAAATTAAGATAAAAATGAATATACTAACAAACTCGACTTACAAGAATCAATTGAATTAGTAATAATTGATTTCAAGGTTGTAATTTTGTAGACTTAGCAAAAAAATAAACAGTGATTTTTGAAGAATAATAACTTTATTCAATCAAAAAAAATTAAAAAAAAATACAAAGTTAGAGAAAAAAACAATTAGTTAGTAAACAAATTAATAGATATTATTTAATAGTATTTTTATCAATTAATCAAATAATGAATTTAATATATACAATGACTACCTAACCTGAAGAGGACGATTGTCCTACTATAGTTTTTCCAACAATCAATTAGTAATGCTCCCATGGATTTGATAATCCATATGATTAACCTGAATATGAAATAGGTGAAATAGAAGTTTCTTGTGATGATAAATTTTAAAATAAAGATGGAAAAGGCAAGATTGCTGATAAGAGTAATAAAAGCATTTAATAGATTCAGAAAGAATTAGCCTAAAAAATGAATATATATAGCATCTTTACCTATGATTTAATGAAGATAAGTAATGGGAGTATTAAAAAGCTCTACTTGCTACTCTATAACACCACTTATTACTGCTTTGGTTTATATTAAACTTATAGAAAGGTCTAAAAAGATTCAAAATTATTTGAAATGTGCTGCAAATAAACTCAAAAGCTTCATAAATAGTTGGTTGAACTCGAAAAAGTTGAACAGATTTCAGATAGAACATCTCTCCAAATTATGAATTTAATGAAACAAAATGTAGATAAAATGTTGGAAGAGTATAAACTCAAACAAAAAGAAGCAGAGAATGAAGCTTTTCTTGAAAAGTAGACAACTCAAAAAGATATTTAGAATCAAAATTAAAAAGTAAAAACTGACAAACAAGAGAGTCCGAAAGACATATCTTTTGATTATTTTAATAAGTAAATAGAGAGATTTAGAGAATTAACAATTGTTGTTGAATTTTAAAAACTTTTACTTGAGATATGTAAATATGTAGAGCTAAATCCTAAAATAGATTTAATAATGTTTGAACATATCATAGAAAAGTATTTACAAAAGCTTATTTATAATTTTTAATCATCTCATTTATAAGAAATTCTATTTATTTACTTTAGAGAAATGCTCAATACTCCCAAAATCCTTAATAAATTCAATCTATTTAAGGCATAGTTATAATCACTAACTTCATTAATAAAGCAACTAAAAAACTCTTACAGTTTGGCTCTTTAAGATGACAAAGAACTTTCAAAGCAAATTCCTATTCATATTAATCAAATTATGTAAACCGGTTCAAATAATTTAGTTGAAATTACATAACTAGATACTACAAAATTTGATAATAGAAATTAATACATATTGAAAAATTTACTTTGAAAGATAGCCTGAAATTTAAATATTTCTGGTTAAAAATAATCCACAACATAAAATTAATTAATCTCTAGAAATTAATACAATTACCATGATTTAAATTATTTAGGTTAAATTAGCTTTCATTTAATGTTGTTATAATATTTAAATTTTACATTAATGCCTATTTCTTTCGGCATAAAAATAAAAAATGGGAGAATTAAATATCTAAAAATACATAGAAAATATCATCACTAGAAAAAGAAGCAAGATTCATAAATTATTTCATTCTAATAATTATTTATAATATGCTTTTTAAATAATATCTTTGATATTTTATTTCCATGTATTAAAATTTATTCAATTACTCTAACTTATTCATTCTAATTTTTGAAACAATTATTTATGATTATCATTATTTTAATTCATATAAAACACTTTTTTGTTTTATAGGGCATTTTTCATTTCTATTTTATTTGAAATCCTTAAAATTTTCTTCAGATTAAAAAAATAAATTTTAATTTAATTCCTTTTTCCGAAATTACAATTTAAAAAGATAAAGTTTCTTGAAATGAAGGATTAATTTTAGTAATACCAGAAAGAATTTTTCCAAAACTGTTGAAAAAAATATGCCAAATTTTCTTTAATTTTCAATTTTATTTTTTTACTTTTTTAGATAATTTTAAAAAATAATTAAAAATTTTTATGTTTGTTCAATTAAACGATTTTTGTAAAAATTTTATGAAATTTATTTATTCATAAAATATGCAATATTATAAAAAATACAGTTCCTAAAAGCTTGAAATTGAAATAATATTTCACTTTTATTTATTTAAATTTAGTAAATGTTAACTAAAATAAATAAATTTGTTTCTTACTTTAAAAATTTTAATCTGAAAACAAAAACAAATTTAAATCAATCAAATTTTTTAATTATTTCTTGAAATTCATAAAAGATCAAAAGCCTTTAATTGATTTAATGAAAATTTAAAAGATTAGATTTATTTGAAAATAGGAATAGTAAGGACAAACAATAGAAATGTAAAATAATTTATTAACGAAAGTGAAATGATTGCAGAATTTTTTTGAAATAATTAATGTATGAAAAATGCTAATAAGTTAACTTATGTAATTAATTTCATATATTTTCTACATATTTTAGTAATTAATATTCATAAATAAAATTATATTTTTTGAAACAGGATCGATAGATTGATCAGTCATCATTTTTTATTCATCATTTCAACAAATTCGCTGTAATCAATCTTTATTTATTTAATAAAATCATTTTTATTTTTAGATTAAAATTATAAATTAATTACTTCTCCATCACCATTTTTGTCAGCTTCTTTAATCATATTTTCCCAATATTCATCGTTAAGATCTTTATATTATTCATCAGTACCTAAAACACTTTTTAGTTCATCTTTGCTAATTTTACCACTTCCATCAAGATCTAACATCTTGAAGGCATGCAATAACTTTTCTTCTTTCATATAAATCGATTTATCCATAGATGCAGCAATAAATTCAGTGTAGTTAATGGTACCACTTCCATCTGTATCCATACTTGATATAATACTTTCTATTTCTTTTGATTATTTGCTATCTAACTTGTTTAATCCTATTTAAATTGCAAAATAAATTGAGTTGATCACTTACTTTAATTATTTAAATATACCTGCTGTAATTTCTTCAATTGTTAAAACACCATCATTATTTTTATCTAATTGCTTAAAGAGTTTTCCTAGTTCAATAATTTCGGATTCACTCAATTAAGAGGCTATATAGGTAAGAGCAACTTTTTTAATCTTTTCATGAGAAGTGAAATTTTTAAGGGCGTTGTAATTAAGTTTAAGAGTGGACTTATTGCCACCAGTTTCTTACATCCAAGGGTGTTAAAGGACTTATCCTGCAGTAAATCTCTTATCAGGAGTAGTCAGACATTTTCTAATTAAATCCTTTGCATTTTCAGAAACATTATTGAATTCAGGAACTATTTTAATTTACGATTTTAAAATTATTCTATTAACAAGATAAATAATTACTATCAAAAGAGAATTTTCTTGATTTGACCATTTCAAGAATAGCACTATCATTAGGACCATAGAAAGGAGGAACACCAGAAAGCAAGATAAACAAAATAACACCTAATACATTTAATATGCTATTAACTATTTGAAATAATTGAAATTTGTTTACCTAAACTCCAAACATCACATCCTTCATCATATTTTCCTTCAAGAACTTCTGGAGAAATATAGTAAGGAGTACCAGCTCTTGTAGACATAGAAAGTTTTTCACCAGTAACTGGTCCACCTCCAATTTTATTTTCATTTTCTTAGAAAATATAAGAAAGACCGAAATCAATAACTTTAATAGGACTGTCATCACTCTTGTTAAGTAAAAGGAAGTTCTCAGGCTTAAGATCTCTGTGGCAGATACCATTTGAATGACAATGATTAACTGCTTAAACAATTTAAGTAAAAGTAGTTCTTGCTTCTTATTCAGTGTAATGACCCTTGGCTATAATACGGTCAAACAATTCACCACCTTCACACAATCTTTTTATATTGATAAGATTAAATATTCTATTCTGGAAAGTAAAGATTTAAATTCAATTTTATTTTGGAAAAGCTAGATTGATCTCTGAAAATATTTATAAATTGAACAGTTTCAATTGATGATTTTAGAAATGAAAATTAGTTTATTACTCCATAACAAGATATACATTACGGGCGTCTTCGAAAGTTTCATAGAGCTTGATGATGTTGGGGTGATCCTAATTTAATTTATAAAAAAAGAAATGGTTACTAACTATTTTGTGGAGAATCAGAAAGAAATAAATAATTTTAATGTGATAAATCAATATTGAATATTTAATTACCAAATTTCTCATGATGTTGATTTCGTTTAAGAAACGTTGAGGATTTTTAACTCTGCTCTTAGGAATAATTTTGATTGCTCTTTATTGATTGCTATTTTTTAGCTTAACTTTAATGACACTGCCATAAGTACCCTAACCTAAGGTCTTTTAAATAAATAATAAGTTTAAAAAGTTATATATTAGGTAGGCTATAGAAAGAGTTTAAAGTGAAAGAAGTGTAAATGAAGATATTTGATAGATTAAAAATGAAATTACTTTCTTGGAAGCAGCTTGATAGGAGTCGTCAACTTTACCTGTTTAGGACTTGATAAACCATTACTTTTTAACAACTACTTTGTTTGAATCAGCCATTCTTGATAAACACTTTTTATAATACTTTAAACTTCGGTATTAGATGTAAATATATGTATAATAAGATTAATTATTTTTTCTATTAAAATTTTAGATAAATTAATTATTATCTTTTATTCGTACTCTTAAGATTGTTTTATTTAAGGTTAATATAATCGTTTTTCTATTTGTTTATTTATTTATCTATTAGCTTGATTGATAGTTTGCTTGCTTAGTCTAGTTAACTTATACATAATTATTTATCTTAAATTTTATATGATTTATATTTCCTTCAATTTTTAATTAATTCATCCAAATTTCATCCATCCATTTCTCATATCTCTCTTTTCTTTATTTTTATTACCTAAATATTTATTTATTCTTTTTGCTAACTAAAATTCTCCACAATTAATCATAATAGATAGGTAGATACATACATTATACTGATAGCTAATTGCTTAATTAATAACGCAATTATATTGATTAACTCTTCATTTTATAACTTTATTATAAAAACTCAACTCACTCTTTAGAATAATTCAGTTGTAAAACGCGTTATTCAATCTATTACTTTTTTTGAAAAGTTGACTGTAACATAATGGTATTTTAAAAATATTTATGATCCCTTAGCTTAAATTCTATTGCACCTAATTTTAGAAAATTTTGTTAAGCGCAGCAATTTTAAATATCATATCTTAATTAATTCATGCTTATTATCGAAGTAGATTTTTTTTTACTTGAATAGCATATCAATTTTGATGATTTTAAGCCAAAAATCAAATTATTGTGTAAATTAAATTAGTAATATCTTTTTCCTCTATTATAAGCATAAAAACTTAATGAATGAATTTCTTCCAAATTTTTGACATAAATAAAACACACTTTTTAATGTTTTTGTTTTAAATAAAGAACTAATTTCTATTTTTAAAATTGCTGATCCTTCAAAATTTTTAGGTATTTTTCAAAATTATCTTTTTTAATCTAGGTAAAATTAAATATCTGTAAAATTAGTTTTTCATATCAATTCTTAATTCATTAATTATAAAAATACTTCATTTAGTCACAATTGTGGGAATTTAAAATTACATCATTCATTAAAATCTCTTTTGTTTTTTATTCTTTATATTGAAACATTAGTAAGAAATAATCATTTTTCATTAAAATTATGACTTTTTATCTCATGCCTTTTTAAAAACAGTTTAATGTTCTTATTTCTTGTAAAAAAATATCCTGAAAAAATGTAAATTAATGATTAGTTTTTAGGGAAAAAAATTTTAGAAAATTAAGAAATTTTAATTAAATTCAAGTTTTGCGAAATTAAAAATAATAATCACTAACTTACATTCCTAACATCTCTTAGAAATGTAAGTGGATACCTCGAAAATAAATTTTTTTGACAAGTCAAATTTATTTTTTGGATGTTTTAAAATCTTAAAAAAGTAAAATCTAATAAAAGGTTAATTTGAAAACAAAATATTATTTGAACTAAAAAAATAATTCCTTTAGTCTAATTATCATTTTACAGGCAAATTAAAATCACCTGAAACACTTAATAAGTGTATAAAAGAAATATGAATAATTCAGTTCAAGATATTTTAAAAATCTGCATGTAAATCATTTACATTATTTTTTACAAAAAAAACATAAAATTTGAATATATTCAATTATTTATTGGTTCATAGTCTAACAAATAAAATTTTACAAGTTTCAAATAATAGTCAAGTTAAAAAGGAAATAATAAATAAATGAAATAAACTTATTAAAACATTTTAACCATTTGAAAATTTAAATTAGAAAGAAAAAATGAGAAGGTAAAAATAATTAAACAAATCAGTCGAGTAAACTAATTTTATTACTTTCAAGCATTTTAAAATGAAAATTAATTAAAAAATTGAAAAGCTTTTTAAATTGTTTTAGAAATGGATCAAAAATTAGAAAGAAATAAAGATACAGAAATTGAAAAGCTTATCAAAATTTTTTATTTTTGAAACTGTTTAATAATTAGAAAGAATAAATGATAAGCTAAAGATGAGAAAACAAAATAAAGCATTTTAAAATATAAATTACTTAAAAAATTTAAAAGCTTATCAAAGTTTTTTATTTTTGAAACTGTTTAATAATTAGAAAGAATAATTGATAAGCTAAAGATAGATGAATCAACAAATAAATGAAATAAACTAATTTTATATATTCGATGTTTTTAATAAATTAACTATATTATATAAATTTGAAAAATGTCATAAATAACTTATATTTTTATTTTAATTAGTAAATCAATCAATCTTTTTGGCAATAATTAAAATTTTTCTACATATATTTTTTGATAGCCTCATGGCATTTCAAACTTTATGAAAATCAAGATTTCTAAATATCTTTTTACCCATTTGGTTTACCATTCTCTGTTTCAGCAATCTGCTGCATTTCTTTTTATAAAACCAATTTTTTATCTTTAGTTAAATTCTATGCATTAATTGTTTTATCAGGATCACAACTCTTTGCTCTACTTTCTTATGTAGTATTTGGAGACATTACTTCTTCCTCTTTTTCAACCATTTTAGTAATTGATGAAACATTCATTTAACTTAAGATTGTCTTTCTTGAACCTCTTGGCTTACTAGTTCTCTTTTTAGTAAATGTTCCACTATTAGTCATTATATTAGTATGAGAATGATGTTAACTATGACTCATTGGAGTACTTACTTCACTGCCTTTCTTTTAAAAGTTTATTAATTACTCGTGTCTATAAGAGCGCTATCTCTTCTTTTTATAAAAATCACTTCCTTTAGATTTTACATCTTCTTCTGTGTTAAACAATTAGCTTTTACTCTAACGAATCTTCTTTCTAATAGGTAACTGTCCTTTAGCATTCTCTTAAATTAGTATCCTTTAATTAAAAAAATACATAAATAAATTAAAAAAATATCTTCAATTGTAAATTGTCCTTTGCTTTATTTATTAATAATAATAATATTTTTTACTGTTCAAATTTCAACTTTTCTTCATTGACAGTTGCTTCAACTATTTCTTTAATGGCTTTAATATAGTTTTAATATCCTTCATATGATAGTGACTCTAGTTATTAAGGATCTAGCTCTTAGACTACATCGAATTTGAAAGCATTACTTTGTTTTAATCTTTCACTTTAGTTTTTCTTCCAAGTCTCTTCATCTTGTTCATATTCTTCATATTCTTCATCATCTTCATTATCATTTGCTTAGGTGTCATCTTTTTTCTCATCATCTTAATCACTTGATTCATCAGATTACTAACCAAAATTATCATGATAGTCATCTTCTTCTTCGTCATCAATAGAATTACTATGCTCATCTGTATTGGTTAAACTTTTACTTTCTTCATCTCCTTCAGTTAAAGCATCAAATTAATAGTTATCTTCTCCCATTCTGAGAGAATCTCCTTCTGATTACTACTCGTTGTTAACTTACTCTTCATTGTGAGAAGAGTGAATTGTCACCAAATTTGATCTCTCATCCATCTGAGCTTTGTTTTTTCTCTTAGATTTTTTAATACTAGTAACGACAACCCCATCATCAATGTTAGAGTTACTTTAAGTTTAAGATTGTTAAATTTCATTTTCTTTTTTTTATCCCTACTCTAAAGTATTTTCAATGGCTTATCCATTTATTTTCAGTTCAAAAGCATTATTTTGTAAATGAGAAGAATTTTTATCTTCTTCTGCATGATTACTATGTTATTTTTCTCTGTTCTCATGATGAAACAAATCAATTTTTTACATTTAATTAGATTAAGTGCTTTAGCTATTCTCAATTAACTAAACATGCTGCGCTTATTAATTGTGGTCGCTCTAATTTACTGCATGGAGAGATGTCATTGTTACATCATTTTAGTAATTCTCATTGACATGTTAGATATTATGATGATGGTGATGGTGATGATCATTTAAGCCTTCTTAAGTGTTTTTCTACACTTTTGTTGTTTATTATTAATCTGAGTTTAGTTGAATTTTATTTATTTATTATCCAGTTTAAGTTTAGTGACTAATCATTGGTGAACCATTCTGATATTCTTTTAAAGCAGTCTATCTAATGTCTTCAATTTTTTTGATTGTGTACTCAATAAAACTTTTAGGATGATTATTCTCAAGGTCATTTAAGAAAAGACTTAAAAGTACCTTTGAATCTTTATTTGATTGATTATTGCTATTTTATTAAGGATTCTAGGATGATAAATTTTATGATTTGTTTTGCTAAATATTAAGCTATTCTAAAGTTTGATTATTAGAATATTACATATCTATTATCTATTCACCTTTTAATCCATCTATTGAAGGAGATGGATTTCTATTTGGGAAAATGTTTTCAATTGTTTAAATTTAAATAGATTATCCATTATTTTGGCTACTATTTTATTGATTATTATTATTATTGTTATTATCTGTTGAGATACTTTGATTATTAGTCTACTATGAAGTATTGCTATTATTATTGCTGTTATTGTTAATTAGATCGATATTGTTATTAATATTGTTATGTAAGTTCAAATGAGTACCGTTACTGTTAATGTTAGTATTATTGTTATTTGTGCAACTTGGGTTGTTTAAATTTTGTTAATTAATTTGGTTAGATTTTATTTAATTAGTGGAATTAGTATTTTATCCTGAGATAGAATTTTATTTTGAAATAGATAATTGGTTTGAATCTGATAAAGTGAAACTATTTTTGTGGCTTCTTATATTACCATTATCATAGTTTGTATTTAAATAATTTCCATTAGTAGTTGTACTTTAATTTTTGGGGCTTTCATTACTATTTGCATATGAAGATTTTGCTTTTTAAGCAGACCCATTTTAAATTTTTTCATTTTATTCATTTTAGTTTATTGAGTTTTAATTTTCTTCTTTATTTATGTCATCAAGGAACTTCTGCATAATTATGTTTTTATTCACTTCCTAGCTGACAGAAAATTTGTTAATTAAGGGCTTAATAACTTTGTTAAAAGATTTGTATAACTTAAGCGCATTGACACTCTTATCTGGAATGACTGACATATCATCATTAATCATGCTTCTCATGTAAGTTGTTACGACTCTATGTATAATATTCACACTTTTGTCAATATTTACATTGTTTATTTTAGGAATGAGATGCTCATCTGATTTTTCCATAAACCAAGCTTGAATCATTCTAATATTTGAAATATATTGAATGTATTTATTTTTCTTCTTATCCAAAGTCATATATTTAGAGCGTACAGCAAATCTTTGACGATGCTTGGATTCCTTCTCAATACAAATAGTGAAAGGAATTACATATGGGTACTTTTTCATCATGCTAAACATAAATCTAGGAGTAAGATGAACTCCTTCAATAATCATAGGTTCGCTCTTTTTAGCATATTGCATAATAACCTTTATATTAATTTAGAATTATTATTTAAAAAAGATTAAAAAAATTACACATTTGATAAATAAAGAAAAAATTAATTGCCTGATAGTTTTAGATAAAATTAATCTAAATATAATTGATTTGTTTGTTGATTATTTACCACAAACAAAATTAAGAATCAAAAAAAAGATATTTTTATGCGGGAATCTTGAATTAGCAATTAAAAGTGAAAAAATTGAATTAAAGTGGGGGTGCTAGTTAAAATACTTTTCAAAAACTTGAAATAGGAAAAATTGAGAAAAGGCAAAGATATTAGTGAAAGTTGTCTTAAATTTAAATGATTCATTTCTTAATTACTTTTACTATTGAATTATTATCTTGACTGATATTAAAATAATCTTTTTTCAGATTTTCATTTTGGGAGATAATAGCATAATGATTAAATTTTCTCATTTTTATGATTTGCAGTTAAATTTAATTTGCAAAATTTTTAAATAATTGAGTTATTTGCTTGAAAAGGTTTTGATAGATAACAATCATCTGATGTGGTTTATTATATTAACTTTCTATTAGTTTATTTTTGTTTTCTTATCAAATACCTAATATGAAAATAAGATAAAAGAGTAAAGTGTATTTATTTACCCTTAATAAAAAATGCTTAATTCTTCCTTCAAAGGAATACATTACTGCACAAGATTTAACTAAAACTACTTGATAATAATTCTATTGTGTATATTAGTATATGCTTGAAAGAAAAATTGAATCAATATTTGACAATTAAAAGAATTGCTTTAAATAATCCTTGTTAACTCTATTTCATTATTTATTTCAAATCTTTGTTATAGCTTTAAAGAGATTATTTTTATTTGAATAACTAACTAATTATTTTAATTTCATACATTTTCTAGCTTTTGTTGAACAAGCTTGCATTAAATCTTGTATCCTTAAATGGTTTTCTTTGATTCCTTAGTTATTGTGTCATCTTTTAGTATTTTTCCTGCTTCATATGTGCTACTGAAAAGCAATGGCTCTTCAGATTCTTCCATAAAATTTCTCATTATATGTCTTATGCTGTCAGTACTTAATACTGTTGGAATCTAAAAACGGGAGGCAAGAATACTGGATAAAGTTGATTTACCTGTTCCTGAAGTACCTCCAAGTAGAATTATCAAAGGATATTTTTTCTAAAGGATTTACATGCACATATCAAAATATTATATGAGTTTTATTGATGCATTTTCTTTATGTGGCTTAATATAGTTATTTGATTATGCAAATTCTACTATTCCTTTATATAGTTAAGATGAAAGAACATAAGTTCTTGCCATTTTAAACTTTCCAAAAGCATCCTACAAGCTTAGCTAATAATTGTTTTAAATTGACACTGTTTGCTTGTAATGTTGCTTTAAAATGTCACAGAAATAACTTGCATCTTTGTATTTAAATCCTATTAGCTATAATGAATACTTGATAGTATCAAGTGGGAATACTTTTGTTGGTTTTTCTGATGGGTCATTCTATTATAAATCTTGTTCCTTTTTTTTACTATCAGAGTCTGCTTGAATAATTTCATCACTCTTCTTCTAGTTGGGGATCTATGCAGTAAATGAATAAACAGAATTATTGCTTTCATCAAAAAGACTTCTAGGGGCACTTTGGGCAGTATTAGGAACTATTTGATTGTTGTTCTAATTATTTAAAGCAACATTTAAAGAAGAAGGAGGATTATGCTTTCCCTCGTTATTTTATTCCTATTTATCTCCTATGGGGGCTAAATTTTTGTTAAGCTTGGTCTTTTGAGATACTGCCTAGTCTTCTATCAAATAGATTAAAATTTGCCTCTAGATTTCTTCGTTTTTTGCAATCATGGAGGATATAAAGAAATCTTCTTTGTTAGCGGTGAAGTCAAATTTTCAATACTTTGAAAAGAAAAAGATGCAAATCGAAGTTAATTAAAAATACTATATTATATCACTTTTTGCAAAAAAAAGATTATGAATTTAATCAATTAAAACTTTTTGATGTTATTATAATAAAGATTAATTATCTTTTATTCTTATAATTAATCATCTAAATAACTAACTAACTAAATAATTCAATCAATAACTTATATCAAACAAGCATTCTATTCTAAATCTCTATTTAACTCATTTATTCTTTCCTTTGCTGCTTTTTATCTTAATAACATTTTTATTTGTTCCACTTTCTATTTATAAAAATGTAAAATTCCAATACCCCCCTCCTTGAAAACTTTACTATTGTATAAGTTAACACTGTTAGCTATTCCTAATTTTAGTCTCACCTTTTTAAATAAATAAAGAATTGGATCTATTTATTACTCAATTATAAACAAAAAAAAGGTTGGATAATTAAAATTTTTCCAATCTCAACAGTTTCTCAAAGGATTACAATAATAAAATATCATTACTAATTGTAGTCTTAATAACACACAAAATGTATAACATAAATTAAAATATTCAATATATTTATACCAGTAAAAATTCGCTATTTTTTTCAGTCGAATTTTACTTAACTCGAAACAAGAAACAATTATTGGACAAATCATTCATGCTTTTTGTTTAAAAAAAATCTTAAAGTGATGCAAAAATTTTATAGCATCATCAATTTATTTGCAAATAATAAACTCCATTTTTGTTTCTTTAAAATTATTTTTTTACTTAAAAATCAAACAAAATCATTCAAATAGATTTTATTAAATATTTAAACATATTTAATCTAATATAGTTATGAAAGCGATGTTAAATTGCTTAATGGATTCATAAAAATTTAAGTTAATTGTATTTAAAAACCAAGTATATCTATGTCAATTTCAAATTTTTCCGAAAATTGAAAACTCTTAAAGGGAAGGTAGTTTAATAATTTACTCCATAATAAGTTTGAAATGTTTAGAAATTATTTGTGATATTAATTTAATTTCAAATTCCAATCTACAATTTCCTCCATCATTTTTGAAAACATCTTTTTGGCATAAATCACTCAAAAAAGCCATTTTAAACCAGTTTAAATATAGTGTAATTGAATAAAAATATAAAACTTTAACATTTTTATTTGTTAGAAACTAAGTAATATTTTTTTGGTAATAGTTATTGAAAGCGGTGCTAAATTAAATCAAAAATTTAGAGTAATTTATTTTTAATACAACGTCTCAAAAATTTTTTCACTGTAATATTAAGTTTCAAAAGAATAAATTGTTCATTCTTTTATTTGAAAATAAATTTGGAATGTTACAAATTAAAAAATAATATGGATTTGTTTTTAATCTAAATAATTAAAAGCTCTATTTTTTCTTTTTGAAAAATTTTGATTGTTTTAAAATCAAATCAAAAAATAACAAAATCATTTTAAATATTAGACAAAAAATAAAAACTAATATGTATTTTTTATTAAATGTTAATTTAAATTTGAATGATGTAATATTTGCTATTTATTAATGATTTATTAAAGTAATTAATTATCATTCAATATGGAGATTAAAGCTTGGCTTAATCAAGAATATATCAATTTCTTATTCCAAAACAAAAGATCATAAAGGGAAATTAAAATAATTCTGATAGAATTTTTAAATAGAGAATTATTTCAATGAATTTAAAATATATATTAAAATAGTGTAATAATATTTGCTTAAAATAAACATTATCATAATTAATAGGATATCTAAAAATACTGCATAAATGAATGCTTAATTGAATAATAAATATCCTAAAATAAAAACTTGAAATTAGAAATGAAAATTTTTAAAACATATGAAAGACTTTTTTAAAATGAGAATACATTTTATTATAAAATTATTTGACTTGTAAAAACACTTATAAACTTCAATTAGTACTTTTTTAAGTTAATTTTGATTTGTATTCAGGTACTCCTGTCCAATCAAAGTTGCCTCTTTCTTATAATAGCTCATCTAATCTACCTACTTTTTCTGCACGTTCAAGGACATCCATGCATCTGTTGTAGTCATAGTAATTGAAAGAATATTTATCGCTCATTCTTATATAGGATTGCTCTACATCTTATGCAAAGTAGTTTTTGCCTACCCAGAAACCAATAAGTGGTAATCCAAGATATTTAGTTGTATTTAAGATGAATCTGAAGTTTTAAATTTTAAAGTTAGGCATAAAAAATCTCATAAGAACTTGATCAACAAGAAGGACACCAGCAAAAGTACCAAAAGTAAAATTAGCAGTAGTATTTAAATATTTGAAATGCATAACTTTCAAGTATTCTTCATCTTCAGGATCAATCATTTTGAATATATCATTGTTTTCAAAAAAGAAGTTAAAAAATTCACTTCTATTTTAAGAAATCATATCAAAATGTGCATGTCTATGCTCACTAATTGAGGGGTCTCTATTTTACTTTCTCATCTCTATATTTACACTGGTTTTTTCTTTATTTAAATACTTACTTTTAGTTAAATAACTAAATTCTATCTATCTATTTACTTTCTTTTTCTAAATAAATTAACTTTATTAATAATATTTCTATCTATGAATTATTGATCAATCTCAAATAAATATCTTTAAATTGATTTGAATTACTATGTTCCTTTCTAGAAAAGAAATTTCTGATTTATTCACCAAAAAAGGTTTACACTCACTATATTAAAATATTAATTAAATTTTTAATTTAATTAAAATACACATTACAAATCAATCAATAATAAAACTAAAACAATCAGTTATTCTATTTTAAAATCATACTTAATAGTATAAAATGTAATATAATAAATATCTTTATTCTTTGTTTATATTAAAATAAAAGCTTTGCATAAACTATCATTAAATAGAAAATATTAAAATTAAATGACAAATATATTAAATTAAATTTAGTTTATTAAAAATAAAATAATGGATTTAAAATTAATACTAAGAGTAAATAAACATATTAAATTTATTTTATAAATTAAAATTGTTGATATGAAATAAATGATGAGTTTTGTTTTATTAAATAAAATTTGATTTATTGAATACCATTATTTTATTATCTCTAATTTTATTGCATATTAATTTAAATCAAAAAGTTAGCCAATAAAATGAAACACGGAAATGAATTTTTTACAATCAATTTATCTGCTTTATTCATTTAGAGCATCTCTTATTATCAAAATTGAAGTTTAAAAAAATAAAAGTGTAGCACTTTAAATTTTCTATTTTATTTTACTTTTTTTTCTTTAATTTATAAATAAACTTAAAAATTTTAATACTTATTATGTGTCATTTTATTTAAATTAAAATTTAATTATCAAATAAGCTACACATACAATAACTTATTTAAAATATCAGTAAAATTCTAATTTTAGTTTTTTTAATTAAATAATTCTAATTATTCTACATTTTGTGATTATTTTTTAGTTTATCTAATTTTGATTATTTCATAAAAAATATGCTAAATATATTTATTAATTTACAAATATAATTCATAACTTAATATTTATTCTGAAAGAAGAATATAATTAAATTATTTATTTCAAAAGTTTCATTATTTTATTTTGATATTTTTTGTTGAGAATTTAGATTTTTTATTTTGAAAATAAAACATAAATTAAAATAAAAAGTAAGCTAAAGTGTTAGTTGTTAAAAATAATCAAATTATTTGAGTTTAAAATCTTTTAGTAATAGTGAATCAAATTTTATAAAAAATTAATTTTAAATTAAAATACAGTTTCAAAGAAATTTGATGAAGTATGATTTGGAAACAAATTCTACATTGATTTTATTTTGAGATGAATGATTAGTAGGATTTATATGATTTGAAATAAAAATAATAAAAATCCTCTCATATCTCATAGAATATGACATAATATCTAAAAAAGTGCTATTATTCTTTTAATTACTGTGCGGTTTATGATAAATAATTAGATAAACATGAACTTCCTATAAAAATATATATTCAAGTAAGCTTTTTATTTAGGTAGAATGGTGCATTAGTTTTTGGAAAAACATCTTTTTTGTCTAATAGAGAAGCCAAATGCAAAAAGTAATTGTAAAATTAAATTAACTGTTATCAATCAAAAACACATTATATAAAAAAATTGATAATTTATTAATCAATTGTAATTTACTACAATAAATCTTGAGAGATAAACAAAAATCATGATTTAAGATTAAGTTACAAACAAACTTACATAAAAAGATTAAGAGGATGAAATAACAATTAAAACTGAGACAGTTTCTAAAGAAAAAAATAACAAAATTTATACTAAGCCAAGCACATCTCTAGCTCTTCAACTTTTATAGCAAACAAAGCAATCAAATATCTCAAATGAAAAGCTTGAAATAAATAATAAAATTATAAAAGATTTGTTGAACGAGAACAAAAAAGGAAAAATTCCAGATAGTCAACCTTCACAAGGTGAAAGTAATAGCAGCACAACTAAATTATAGTTGCATCTGTAGTAAAGAATTCAAAAAAGTTAAATTTAAAAACAAAATGATGACAATTTAGATGAAAATTTTCATGTAGCAAGGCCAGAAGATGATAGTAGAATACAAAATATATAAAATAGGTAGTATAAAAATAAAATATTTAAAATGAATTTTGAATAAGTATTTAATAAAAAAATAGAGATAGTTAAAGTTAATTGAATGTAAAGCGAATCAGATAAATGACAGAAGATAGTAATCATAATCAACATACATAAAATATGTACAGCTATTCTAACCTAGGTTCACCAATAGATTAGAAAAAGATACCTATTAGATTAAATGAATCAAATATGAATAAAAGGAGTAGTGTTTAACTCAATTCAAGAAATTCTAAATCAAATATTTCAGCTCCATTTTCATTCATTTAAATGAGTGCTAAATTTAAAGAGGATTCAAAACCAAATTAAGGAAACACTTCAGCAACCAGCTATGGAAATTTAACGCAAAGCTAATTGCATAAAACAGAAGATGTTTATAAAATTAAAAGTAATAGTATAATAAGTTCAAATAGGAGATTAAATGGTTCAGATATTACATCTGTCAAAAGCCTTAGAGAGTTTAAATCAAATGAACAAACTAAATAAGCTTCTAAATTCATAGAAAGTTCATACATCAGCTAAAGAAATTAAAATTCAAGTATGTAAACTAGCTCTTAAGCTTACAATATTAGAAATTCTATAAATTCATAATTTTAGGTACAAGCTTAACATAATCTAAGTAAAAATTAATTACATTCTCCTACAAGTTTATTTGAAGGCTTTTCTAAGGTCAATTAAACCTATTATCCTTAAACTACTATTGGAATAGAATCAAACAGATCTTAAAACAAAGATAAATTCTCATATACACTTAAAATTAATAATGCAAATACAGATGATTAAGATTATAATAACAATATACCAAGTCTAAATTCTATACAAGCCAATCTATCAAATCCACCAACTTCATACTCACAAAAGCACCCTCCAATAAAACCTATAGCTTAAATAGATTTAACTTAAATTCCACCTACATTAGGTTCTATGGGAGATCTTTTAAGTTTTAGAAGTAATATGAATGGGTAAAGTACAAAATAAGGATAAAGCACAACTGCTTCAATTAATTTAAACATAAATGGAGGTTTTAGCTCTAATAAAAGTAAAAAATTTGCATAATCTTTCACTCAATTAACAAAAATAGTAACAACAAAACAATCACCAGATAAAAGTCCAAATAATTAGAATGATAACGTGTTCTTTAAAAGTTAGAATGCAGAAAAAATGTAAGCTTTTATAAAAATCAATAAAGATGATTAACCAATTCAGGTTTAGCTTGAATCTTCTTTAAAAAAGGAAGTTCCTTCAGCCCTTTCAGAAGGTCCAACTTCCAGATAAGAATTAATTTAAATGTAAAAGTGGTTTTAAAATTCACTAAATCAAATTTAGAAAATGAACAATTCAAAGAAAATAGACCACCTATCTTCCTTAGTCGATTTAGCTTGTCAAGAACTCTTAAGACAAATATCTATTGAATGCTAAGAAAGAGGTGATCTGATGCAGAATGTAATTTTACAATTTTGATTATTTTTTTTAATTTTTAAATGTAAAAAAGGTGATGAAATATTAGGTTTTTTCTTTGAAAGAATAAGTAGAAAAACAAAGAGTTGAATTTGAAAAGATGAAAAAATAACAAAAAGATGAATATTTGGAATCTCATAAAACATATGAAGGTATTTTTCAATCAAAAGACTCTGAGATTAAAAAACTAAAAGGGCAATTGTCCGAATTACACACAAAACTGAAAGAAAATACTAGTTAAATAGAAGATAAAGTTTAAAATGATAAAATGTTAAGGGACTAATTGACCAAACTGAAAGAATTAGTTACTTACATGAAATAGAAACAAACTGAATCTCAACTAGAAAATTATAAATTAAGGAAAAAAATTAAGAAAGTTGGAAACAGATTGAAAGAAGAAAAAAAAACATAGCATTTGGATGATAATACTTCTCTGTTTATCAAAGGAAAATATTAATTAGATAGTGGAAGTAAAGCCAACTAAACACATACAGATTAATAAAATCACTTATCTAATGAGAGCTCAATAAATAGTGAGTAAAATAAAACAAAACTTACTATTTGATATCAAAGATTAGTTTTTGATAAATTATTTTTCATTGATTGTAATGAAGTTTATTTTTATATCACTTTTAAATAATAGTTTATTTATTATTGATGAGAATAAGCCTAGTGAACGTTTGATAAATATTGGGGCAGTAAATGAAAGCATTGAGAAACTTAATTATGTGAGATATACTAATCCAGAAGATATAAAGAAGCTAGAAGTTGTTCAAACTCAAACTGGTGCCTCTTTGCTAATACTTAATGATATGAGAGAAGCTGAAGTGCAAACAGAATTAGTTAATTTATTAGATGATGAATATGATAGTATTCTTTAAGATAAGTTTACTTTTGATTAATTTATGTATAAAGTAGAGAATTAAGAGGCTTAAGTTGAGTATCTAAAGTAAAGAGAAATTAATTTAATTGAATAAATAGAATCTCTTAAGGCCCAACTTAATAGAGCAGATGAGTATTAAGCAAATAATATAACTAATTTTTAGATTACTTAACCACTTGTCCTAAATAATGGAGCCTCAAGTCGCTACTCTGGATAAGATTTCGATGTTTCATCTTTAGCATCCTTTACCCCTCATTTAAAGAAAAAAGCTGATACTGTAGACACACTTCTTACAGAGAAATATAAAAATATCATGCAAAAATTAAATTTAGATAGCAAAAATGTTTCTGAATCAGTTTCAAGTGATTCAAGTTTCGACGATGATGACGAAGATAGCCCTATTCCTATTAGTAAAGATGAAAAAGCAGCAAGAAGAGCTAAAAGATAAAATCTTATTAAGGCTGTTCAAAAGAAAACAAATGTACGTTAGCTTGGTGAGAAAGTAATAAAAATAATTTAATTAATTGTAATCACTTTTTTATTTGTTATTTTTTGAAGATAAATCAAGTAGAATCTCTTTTCAATGACATTGGTAGATAGATTGTTGAAAAAGTAAAGAAGAACAAATATTATAAATTTAGGAACTTTATGCCTCTTCCTACATTGTTAAAGTAAATTAACTTAGTGTATTTAGAGAGAATGAGAATGGTAAATGAAAACCCAAGAATAAAGGAATAAGAGTGCAGCAACTTTACTTATTATTTCTTAACTAAGCTCTATGGTTTTAAAAAAATAGTAGATTAAAAGTTTATTATTTTTATGCTTTCAATCAAGAAATATCTGTCAATATTGAGAGTTAATATGTTTGCTAGATTTATTGGTTTGATTGAAAATAGAACTTTGAATTTCTCTTTAGATGAATGTAATAAGTATATTGAAGTACTTAATTATGTATTTAATGTATCTTTAGTTGGTTAACCTCCTAATCCTATTGAAAATGATGCTCACTACATGATTCCATTTATCAGAGCTATGGCCTTTGTTGGTAATACTATTTATTGTTTGTTTGTTTGTTTTTTTAAATGATATTTTACTTAACTTAAAGGAAACTTTGTTGACTCGAGAATGACTTATGAAGAATAGACAGAGTTTAAAAAAGATATTGAATCTCTAAAAGAAAATGATTCTAAAAATATTCATACTAATGGTATAATAGACTTTGACGTGTTTTTAAATAAAATGTTGGCAAAATATAGATAGCTTGTTAATAGGGCTAAGACTTATGTTATAAATGCATTTGCAGCTTCTGATTTAGATGGCAATGGTGTGTGTAACTTAGATGAATTCTTGATTCTAAATAGACATATTGAAGTAGATATTTATGATGAGGACGTTTTGACTTAAATTTTCTAAGAAAATGCAGACAGAGTAATAGATGGCGAACCAAATTTAAGTTTTGATAAATTTGCTGTAGTTTGTGTTGACTACAATTTGTTTTCAGATGAATAGCAAGATAGATTTTTAGGAATCCGTCACAAAAGGGAAATAGATTTTAAGATGTAAGAGTTTTAAACAGAGTGGATCTTTAGAAGACGTGAGTTAAGAGCTATTTTTGAATAACTCAATTTAATTTCATAAGAATAGAAAGTTAAGTGGCTTCAAATTATCGATGTACTAGATAGTAAATTATAAAATGCTGTCTAAGATGAATTCAAGCCATTACTTATTGCATATAAGATATTATAAAATGAATCTAAAACTCTTCTCTCTTTAGAAGAAGAAGTTAAAAGAGATGAAGAATTATTAAATCAATATCATGAAAAAGCTATCAAAGAATAAAAAGAGCAATAAAATAGCTTTTAAATATTAGATTAATCAAGTCGTCTTTCAGAGAATAATTCTCCTAAAATAACTAAAAAGAATAAAAGTGGTGGTAATTCAATTACTCAAATGCTATAAATTCCTATTGGCAATAGTTTAATTAATTTAAGTGGTTAAAAGAGAGTTTCATAGTATGCTGTTTAAAATCAACAATCTAGTTTAAGTTAAATTCCTCAAATATTCACATTTAGCAATCCCTAATTGGCTGCTTAACAAAGTTCTACTTCAATCACTAATATAACTACTTCACAAGCTAGTACCACAAACATAGAATAAAATTTAAAGGATGCTAATTTTATAGAGTTGATGCTTGAAAAACTTAAAAAAGTACATAATAAAGAAAAGTTTTTAGTAAATATTTTGCTCAAGAATGGTGTTGAAGAGCCAACTGAAAACGATATTAACTAAATTTAGAATATAATACTTGCTTTAGATTAAAATAATGCTTCCAATGAGCAGTAACAAAACGTTAAATAGATTCTTTTCTAATTCCTTATGAGATAAATCAATCAAGCTAAAAAGACATCAAATTCTCAAACCCTAATTTTATGAATGAACCTTATCTAATAAAATACAAATTTGATCTTTCTTTTTGATGGGTTAAATTAATTAATAAATAAATAAATTAATTACTTTCAACTTTCAACATTTCAACATTTCAAAATAAAAATTCAGTATGCAATAAATATTTCAAAACTATATCAGAATATAAAAAATTATTTATTTTAATTTGTGCTTGTGCACTTACCTACCTACCTTTTTACAATCTTTATTTATGTCCAAAATTGAATTAACTTTTCTTCTCTCAATTATCTAAATTTTCTTCATATTATTTTTTCATTAAAATTATGATTGATCTTTTTCTTTAAATTTGTTGTAATTTTAGTATTTTTAAGGTATTACTTCAAATCTTTTCTAAACATTCTAATAATTTTTTGAAAAAAATACCCTCCTTACCTTAACTTAACATAACCAATGTCTCTTCTTATTTTAAATTTAACTTTTAGTTATTTTAATTTTTTATATTTATCATTTTATAATTCATTATCTCATTAAAATATTTCCTATTTATTAGCTTTGATTTTTGGTCCAAAAATATTTTAAATTCTTTCAGGATTAAACATAAATTTGATAACTTTTTTTAAAAAAATGAAAAGTAAAAATAAACAATTTTGAAGGATCATTTATTAAAAATTAAATTAAAATTGAGAAAATATTAAAAAAATTGAAACTTAAATTGAAAAACATAAACCTTTTTTTTTACGGTTTAAGATGTTTTTTTTGCTATTTTAAGAAAGAAAAGAAAAGTTAAATTAAAATAATTTTGAATTCCTAAATATCATCAATAGTATTTATTTTGATAATTTTTCTAAATAAGTTACTAATTTAAATTTTGACTAGAAAAATTTAGTTTTTGTTAAAAAATCATAATCTGTTAATACTTTTGAAAGCTAGATTTTTCAGAAATTTAGGGTGCTAAAAACTAATTAGAATTTTTAATTATATTTTGCAAAGTAAGTAATAGACTTAGTGGGAAGTGTCTTATTTAGAATTAAACATATTTAATTGAGCTGATTGATTGAGTTGAATAGAATTATTGATTGGTTTAGTTATCTATTCTGATAGAAATTAATAATGTTTGATAATTAAATTTTTAAGAATAAAACAAAATTTTTCAATTAAGGAGTAAAAAAAATAAATATTAATTATTAAGTTAGTAAAAATGAATAATAAATACCCAAATCTTCAAGATTAGGTTAGGGGCAACGAATAGTAGCAATTTAATGGAGATGATGGATTTGAGAATATAGATTATGTTGAAGATGATGAAAATGACCATGTTGAGGATAGAAATAATTAGTATAATTAAAATATAAGAAGCAGTAAATATGATCAAGATGTTCAAGATTTACCAGCAATTGATCCAAATTAATTCAATAGTTATTTTAAACCTGATCCTTACTTAGAAGGTTTAGTTGTTGATATTATAGATTATTGCAGCAAGACAGATTGGTATGTTCTTTCAATTTTAGTTTTAAATTTGCTTTTTGAATATTTCAATCAAAAGTAATACTGAATTATAATTGTTGTTTAAAATAGGGGTATTGTTGAACATGTTATGTATCAAATTAAATCATACAAGAAAGGTAAAGAATCAGAATTTACTCTCGTTTAAAGAAGATATAGTGATTTTGAATGGCTAGTTAAAGAATTTGAATAGAAATATATTGGAATTATTCTACCTCCTCTCCCTGAAAAGAATGTTCTTTCAAAAATTAATTTTCAAAAGGTCGATTTAATAAAAAGACCAGAATTCTTGTAAGATAGATTAATATGCTTAAAGGCTTTCTTAAAAAAAGTTTTAGACCACCCTAAACTTTCCAAAACAAAAGAATTCAAATCGTTTATAAGAGATACTGATAATGTAAATATTACAAATTCTTTGAAAATATGTTTAATTTTTAATACCTAATAGGATTTTTCAAAGTTCAAGGAGAAGTCTTTCACCTCAAGACAATCTGCTAATGAACCCATTGGAAGTGGAATGATTAAAAAATTTTACAATTCAGTTTAGACAGGCTTGACAACAGCAGTGGATTACATTTCTGGAACTAGATAAAAAAGGGAAAGATAAAAAACTAAAGAAGATGAAAAATTCGAAAATTATGAGAGATATTATCAAAATTAAAAAGAAAAAATTAATGAAACCACAAAATGCCTGCATCATATATTTGAATTTAAAAAAAAACAATCTGAAAATATGTCTTAATTCTCTGTCATTCTTGACTAGTTGAGTAAAATTTTAAATTTAATATTTATTTCAATTCACTTTTTATTTTTGTTTTTTTATTCTTATTTGCTTAACTTCAACTTCAATTAATTAGAGAGCTAAAAAGGAGTTTCTGAGTTGAAAGACACCACTTTCAAGGCTTCAGAGCAGCAAGCTAAAAGTTCTAATGACCTAATTTTAAGTATTGAAGGCCCACTTAGAGTAAATAGAATTTGAAATTAAGTTTAGTAATAATTTTATATTAATCATATAGGAACAAATCAAACATTTTGACTCCTGTCTTGGAATTTTGAGCCACAGAAAAGAACTCTTGTTAAAAATATTTGAAAATTAAGTAAAAATTGATTAGCTATTAAGATAGGCTGGAAAATAAGTAAAAATAACACTTTAAACTCTTAACTAATAAATGTTTTTTTAAAAGGACGAAATAGATAATTTAAGAGATGAAGTAGAAAATGATGAAAAGAGATTGGCAACACTTTAATACTTATTCTAAGAAGATAATGATTACTTTAAAAATATGATATAATAACAAATTAAAGAAATTCTACAATCATTTTCAAGCAAATCAATTGAACATTCTTAACAAGTAAATTTAAATTATAAAAAAGAGATATTATTTATTAAACTAAACAAATTAAAATAGATGGCTAGAATTTGGTAAAACTCTTACTGACTAATTATCTGATACACACAACATTCTATATTTTAATACTAAATATTATATTAATATTTTACTGACTCTATATAAATTATACATTTAATTCTTCAGAGTTGTTTTTATTTCATTATAAAATAAAATCTTACTAAATTTAAATAGTAATCTTTATTAATTTTTATCATCATATCAACATTTCTATTTCTCTTAACAACATAATAAATTTAATTTTTATTTTTTACTGAATAATTTACATTCTATCAAATTTCAAAAATATTATTCATTTCCCAAAATAAATAATTTGAAGCTAAAAATAATAAAATATTTAATTTAAATTAAATCATTATTTAAAATAATTGGATTGTTTACTCAAATTAATTACAGCTTTGCCTTATAGTACTTTTTGTTAAAATACACTAACAAAAATTTAATTTTTGAATTTAGAGATGAGGGATGAATTTTATAATTTTATTTGAATACAAAATAATAATAATTTTAAGTTCAAAATCATAAAATATTTAAAAAATTTAATCTTTTTTTAAAATATAACTTGATTATTTACTCAAAAAATAACTTTATCATACAACCCCTTTTTTAATTTACTTATATAATGAAATTGTTTATTTGAGAGAACTCTTTTGCATAATTTTACAATTTTATTTTGGTATAATATTACAAAAATGAAGAAATATACATATTTTTTTATTTGTTATATTTAAATGTATAAAAATAGATAAGGAAATATTCAGTCTAGGAAATCTAAGAGATCTACTCTACAAAGAGGACATTTTCTAGTGGCAGTAAAATTACCTGAAGTTATCCACTTTAGGATGCAATCTTTATGATAATAATGTTTATTTTTACAGCAAAAAACAGGATCTTTTGCTTGCTGGTAATATTCTAAGCATATAGAGCATTCTTACTCTTTGTAATTTTCTATTGTACCAGCTTAAAAGAATTTAATGTATACTTAATTTTTTTTTTAAGAATTATTTAATTATTATCTTCTTGTTGTGCTATTATTCTATACAACTTGATAAATTATATTAGCAAAATATCCCAAGGTTTTAAAAAAGCATGTAACGGAGTATAAGATTACAGCAAATACTGGAATTATAATTAATTATGGTAAGGAAACAGTTATTTTGAAAAATTACTTATATCTTTTTAAGAAAGTAGATTTTAAAACAGGTATTAGAATAATTTATATGACATTCAGCCAATCCCTAAACAAAATACTTGCAAAAAAGGAGATACAAATAACTTAAACTTCAAGATCATTAATTTTGTCTTGTGTTTAAATTTCATATTAACTAAAAGATATTTTATAAATATCTTTTTTATAGTAATTTTAGTATGATTTGTCATGTATTTTCTCGTAATTCTTAATATCATTTCTTAAATTCAAAAATATTTCTTCAATGTAGAAAGTTAATTTTGTAAAAGTTATCCCATAATTAATTAATAAAAACCAGTTTGAAAAATAGCTCCAATTAAATTATTCTTATTGATTCTTTAATCTCATCAACAACCAAAATAAACAAAATACCTCATAAAAAATCTACCAGTTGTCCTTTATGATTTGAAATATTATATAGAGGTACTAGTTTACTGAATTATCCTTGACTTCATTTTTATAAACCAAATATTTTGAAAAGTAGAATTATATCTTCTATTCAACAACTTCCAAAAGAGCTTGATTATTTGATGGTATTATTCTATTTAATTAAAAAATTTATAAATAAAAAAAGATATCTTATATTAATATTTACTGATTGGTTACTTTCCAGATACCTTTTTTAGAGTTAAAGTTGGTTGAGAAGTTTTTTATTATTGATTCAAGAAATTAGTAGTTTTTAGTGAATATATTGATTGAAAAGTGTTTAGAATCTTTTATATGAACTTAATAAACAGCTTAGAATAATTGATTTCTGTCTAAAATGAACAATTCACTGTTTTTATATTGTTCAAATATCATCAAATTTCTATTCATCTAAAGAAGTTTTGACAGAAGGTCATTTAAAGTGTAAAGATTTTCAATGATAAGTGGTTAAGTAGTGTAAGCCTCTACGTTACATTTTATAGCAATTTTTTTAGACTTCATGTATTTATATAGTACACAGAATTATGTGATAACAATTGAGCAAAAAGTATAAATAAGCTAATTTCTTTACCATTATATGGCATTAAATAAAACAATACATATTAGGAATAGAGATAGAAATATCCTTAAGGGTAAAATATTTCTTTAACTTTCAAAAATTCTTTAAAGATGAATTGATTGCATAAAATTGAACTTAATATTGTTAGAATATTATTCATAATTGAATAGATTTGGCTATGTAGTTATTGGTAATATTATCTCCTCTATCTTTTGTTTTACAATCAACTTTTAATTGATATTGTTGTTAAGTTCACTGACGAACTTCTCTTCATAATAGTCTTCTTTTTTACCTTTGATTTATCAAATTCAGTTCTTTAAAAAAATTTATTTACAATTAAAATTGATATTTTACCTATTATAAAGTCTTTAATTTTACTAAAAACTCCTTATTCTTTTTTTTAAATTTATTCTTTTTCTAATTCTTTTTAAATTTCCCTGTTATTTTCTAACTTTTGTTAGATTTTTTAGTTCTGATCAGGTTCTTTTTGGTTGCTTGGATTAAATATTCTTTAACGAACTTATTACTAGCTTTAATCTTAACCTAATTATTGCCTTTTTTCCTGTGTATTATTCTATTACTAAAAAATTTCGTTTTGATTTTAAAGCTAATTTGTTCTGTTTAAGACTTATTATTAATTGGCTTGCATATTTTAGTATTTATTTCTTTATTAATCTATATTACTTCTAGTATCTGGATTTTAAAGCTAAAGAGGACTCACTTCAGCGTTAGGGTTATATCTTTATTGTTCCAATTATTATACATTTGGACTTTATGAATTTCTCCTTATAAGATCTTGTGCTTAAAACTGTGGAATATAGGAGATGTCCATAGATGATACTTTTGATTAGATAAGCTTTTAGTACCATAATTCATGCAAATCTGTTTTTATTTGCAATTACTCCTTGCTTCCTTACAAAAATTTTATGATCTTATTCATTCTATCTTAAACAATCTAAACTTCTTTTAAGACAAAATTTCGCTTAAGTTTAGTCATAGCTGCATCATCAAAATATTTAAAATTTCCCTAAGTTATGCATGCATATCTTTGCTACCAAAACCAGCCTCTCTTAATATTTATCCAGCCTTCCATGAGCAAAAACCTAAAATATTAAATAATATTTCTACTAAAAACTAATTTTTGATTAATTAATTATAAATTTCTAATCGTTGTTTTCTCTTATTGATGATTTAGTAACCTAATATAAAGCAAACTAATCTTTAAAAAATTTACAAAAGCAAATTTTAAAAAAATAAAAATAATTTTTAATCAACTAAAAACAATATTATGCAAATTATAATTCTACAAAAATATTTAAATAATTTCTGATATAAAAAGGACTTCTAAGTCTACTTTGATTTATTTCTAAATGGTTTTTCAGATTATGTAAAAATGAATGCTCCTAAAGAAATAACTTTATTATGTATTATATTTCAATGAAGAAATGGATTTAAGAATCATTGGAAACTATCATAAATATTTTATTTAGTAAATAATAATAACATAAATCCTTATACAAATATCAAAACTAGAAATTAAACAAAGCAATATTTTAAGAATGAAAAAAGGGAAATTATCAATTTTATTTAAAAGTAATCAACACAATATTTGTTAACAACAAAAATCAAATTTAATTCTAACAGATAACTCTTAATTAAATATTTTACTTATCCAAAAATAAAATATTAATATTAAATCATTTTTTATACTAGACCAAGAGCTTATGTTTTGAGACTAATACCTTTTGTAAAATTATTTCCTCCATTAATTTAGTTATCTTTTGAAGAAGAAGAAGAAATGTTAAATTTCAAAAAAAAAACATAGCAATAAGTAAATAATGAAGGATAGCCAATAATTAAGTATTTATTATAGAGAAAAGAATATTTTATCTTTTTAAATAAAAATTTATTTATTATCTTATTACCATCTTATCTTTTTAGAAATCTTTTTTTTTATTAAAATAAATTGTTTAATTAATAATATATTTTACAACTTGAAAACAAAAGATTAATAAATTAAATGCGATTTATAAATAATAAATACATTTTTGGTTGATTTGATTGATTGGATGAATAGATTTATTGTATTTTTACAAAAATTATGGCATTCAACTTTAACCATACATATTTGTTTCTAACTAAATTGAGAAATATTAAACAAATAATTTGCTAACAAAATTTAATATTTACATCTAAAATTCTTATTTTTTTTTATTATTTGCAAAATCTACTCAAATTTAATGTCTTTCTCTGGTAAATAAATTGATAATTATGAAGGTTTATACATGGTAAATTTATAATGATATTTAAATCAGCTGCTCTTCTTTATTTTACTCATTTGCTGTTATTTTTAAAAGGGGAAAGAATTTCAGAGTTATAGTAATACTCGCAAGAATAGTTTTGAAATTATGAATCTACCAGAGACTCTGAATTCATAAGATATGAAGATTAGTTCAATATCTACTTCAAATAAAACAAAAAAACTTCAACAAATGATTAGTAATTCGAGAAAATAAGATAATTTCAATTTAAGTAGAAGGATAAATACTGTAATGAGTGAAAGAGCTCAGTCTACTAAAGAAGATTACTAAGATAATAACTAGAGGAATAACAGTTAATTGAAAACTGTAGGAGAAGATACTTTTGATATGAAAAAATCCTCAGATGTTGCTAAAGAATTTGATAAATAGGTTTATATGAATACAATTAAGCTGAATGATAGAAGAAGTGGAAGAAGTAGTACTTTACCTTCAAACGATGATTAAGTTAAAGCGTTGCAGTAATTTGCAGTTTAACAGAATAATATTAATACACACTTCAATAAGTTTTTCAAGAAAAAAATAAGAATAACTAATATTACACCAAGCAAATAAAATAATGTGTCAAATAAATCAACAACTCAAAATAGTTTATAAAATTCTCCATTAAGCTACTAGCAAAGAGATGCTGGATAAGGTAATAACTTCATGATATTTAGTAGAAAATCTACCTTAGCAAATGCAGCAAGCCCTTTAAATGATTCAAAATTAGTCATATAAATCTAAGATTTCTATTAGAATAATAATAAAGTTACTTACTAGTCAAGTAGTTAGGAAGATTCTTCAAACCCAAATAAATATTCATCAAAAAGTGATACTAAAGATTCTTCTACTCCAATTAATTCTGTTTACACTAAAAACCTAGATAATTCATTAAATAATGATGCTATTTACACAATTAACCCAGACAGATTTTCCTCTGCAAAAATAAAGAGAAAATTTAGAGGAGCTAATGGTTTATCTGCTTAAATTTTAGAACTTTGGATTAATGATACTCTTACAGAGGCTTAAAGTGATAAATAATTTAACGAATCTAAATACAAAACCCATAACTACTTAAGTTAATATAATTTAGACAGAAAAAACCTCTTAAGCAAGGTAAAATAAATTAAACATTAAATTATCAAAATAATTATTTTATTTTTTTACATAAATAAAATAAAAGCTTTTTAATTTTCTTAATAAAATTAATAAATAATTTTATCATTTTCTTTTCATAAACATCCAAAAAAAGTACCTAATTTCATCAAATTTATCAAATAAAAATTTTTTGATATATTCTTAATTGAATTATTTAATATTTAAACTAATAAATTTTTATGGGTTAAAAGTAATGCAAACAAATTAAAAAATCTTGATTTGGATTTCTAATATGTTGAAAAATATATTATGAAATTTATTGATTAGTTACTAACTTATTAGCTATTTTATGAGTCGGTAGCATCAAACAAATACATATAAATTCAATTAAACTCATATCTTTTAAATGCTTTATTGAGTATGTTTATCTGAAAATATTAAAGTTTCAAGAAAATAATTTATCAAAAAATAAATTTTAAATAAATAAAAAGTGATTTCCTTAAAAAACTAAAAACTATTGATAAAAATAGAATATCTATTTATAATTCTCACATATGAATTTTGGAAATTTATTCCTTTTATGAATTTTTGTTTCTTAAAAATAATGGAAGGGAGTTAAAAATGAAGGAATAGATAGAATATATAGGTGCCTTTTTGTTTATAGCTTTGGATTTTATGAAATGCTGTATGAAATTTTAGAGCATTTAAAGGAAAAAGATAATATAATTAGCTAAATTTGGAAGGTCTTTGGGATTCTGCTTGAGTATTGTGCAAGAGGAGAATTCTAAGCAACTGTTTGTATTTTATAAAAAGAAAAAGATGAGGCTGTTGAATCTTTGAAAAAGACTATTTAAGAAAAATAAACTTATATTAAAGATATTGAGTAAAAAGTATCTAATTAGTCTGATATGCATTAACTGGAAACTCGCTCTCTCAAAGTCGAACTTGTAAAGTTTTTTATAATAAAAATAATTTTTAATTTTTATTTTAGGAAAGCTTAATGAATGAGAATGCTAGACTTAATGAAGATAATAAGTTACTTGATGAGTAATTCAATTAGGAGGCTAAAACTAGACTTCAATTTGAGCATAAAATAAATGAAATTTATAGTATACACAGAGAGTTAAATACTAAATTTTAGCATTTGATATCGGAAAAAGATTCTCTTGAGTTAGATTATAGGAATCTAAAATCTGATTACAGTTAAAAAACAGAAGAAAAATAAACATACTTAGCTAAATATACGTAAGTAGCTAAAGATCTAGAGGAATAAAAAATTATCAATAATAGACTTTCAGAAAGAAGCAGTAACTTAGAAAAAATCATTTTAGAAAATAGTGCATAAAGCAATAAAGTAAGTCAGCAAAACAAAGATTTAAATGATGAGCTGATTAAAAGATAATTAAAAATTGATGAAATGACTTTCTAAATAGATAACTTAAAAAGTATACATTTAATATTGATATGAATTTATTTTATTTTTATTATTCTAATTTAGTTTAAATTAGATAGTTTGCAGAAAGTAGCAAGAGAGTAGAGGAAAAGAAATCTGAAATGCTGAATGAAAAGGAATATTATGAATAAAGATTAAGAGAAAAATAAAAATAGCTCAACGAAACTTAAGCAAAGCTAAACATTAAGGAAAATTAATACTCAGAAACTATTTATAAGCTTGAATATGATCAAACCAAATTGAAAGAATAATCAGAAGAAATAAAAGAAAAATAAGATTTAATATTCAATCTCTAAAAGCAGCTTAAAGGTGTTCAAATCGATCTCGAAATTAGTGAAAACACAGTAAAAAACTAAGAAATAGATATTTCAAATTTGGAAAAGTGCATCAGAGATTATAAATTGGGTTCTGCAGATCTAGAATAGTAGTACATCAAATCAACAAAACAAATCAATTAACTATAAATATAAATAGACAACTAATAACTTGAAGTTAAAAAATGGATGGTAACATTTTATTTTTCTTTTAAAAAGATATTTTAATTGGATCAAAAAGATAATTAAATTACTTTTAACAGCTCTTTTTTAATTTAATTTTTTGAATTAAAAAATAAATTTTAATATTTATTGTTTTAAAGAAAATTAAAGAATAGAAAAATTAAGCCAAATAAATAATTTTCAATAAAGTTTCGAAATCTTTTGGAAAATTTCAATCGATAGATAACGATTTGAAATAAAAATTTTAAATAAAATTATAATTTGAAAAAAAAAAAATATTTTTTAACTTGATAAAAGTTGTTTATTTTTTGAGATGACAAAATTAATTTCAATTATTTTGTAAAATTCATTTAATTTAAAGATTATTTTATAAATTTAAAGGGATATTTTGAAGATAAAGATTTAAAGTATTAATAGTTATAAAATGAATACCGAATGCATATAGATAATTATTCCAATTAAATTTAGATTCTCAAGTCAAAAGTGACTAAATTTGAATAGGAAAATAGAAAAATGTTAAATGATTTTTAGGTATAAAATCATTAATTGAACTAAATTTAAAAGGAAAAGGATGAATTTTAAAATTAATTATTTGAGGCTTAAAAAAAAGTAATAGCATTAAAAGATGTAAATCAAGAATAAAATTTCCACTCTTCAAACATAGAATATTCTTTGACTGATAAAATTCAAATAGTTGAGGAGCTTAAAAAACAAAATATTGAGATTTTGACTAACTTTACAGATTATAAGATTAAGTTAGAACAAACATAGAGAGAACTAGCATCAATCACTAGATAATATAATGAATATAAACAACAAACAGACATAAATATAGAAAATATTCATACAAGATATTTAAAAGAACTTAAGTAATTATTTTGCTTATTCTTTTTTAATATATACTATTAATTTAGTTTTTTTTCATTTTTAAATCTAAAAATTAAACTTATAAAATAATAGTATTTATAGATGCAAAGATGTTAAAGTTCACTCTATGGAGTATGAAGATTTATATGCTTAGCTTTTAAGATAGACAGATAATTGTAGGTCATTAGAAGAGAAAATAAAAGAAAAAGATTCTTCTATATAATTTTTAAAGCAATAAAAAGAAAGTACTGAAGAGAATAGAAGAACAGTAGAAAAATAAAAATCTGATTTAGTATCTAAGATGTCAAAATTACAAGGCTAATATGATGCTTCTCTGACTGAGATTAAAAATTTAAAATAATAAATAGAATACACTAAAAATTAAGCAGCAAGCTAATAAGAGTAATTAAGCAAACATTTTACAAAAGAAATCTAAGAAATTAAAGAAAATTAAGAAGTATAAATCAAAAATTTAACAGATTCTTTAACTTAGTAAATTAAAGAACTTGATGGTTAATTCAAATATACTTTATAAAAAAATATTACTTTAAAAGAGGAAAACGAAAATTTGTAATAAGCTAAAATTTTATTAGAAGATGAAATTATTTAATTGAAGCAATTTAATGCTTAATAACCTTTATCACCAACAAGAATGTAAAGTACAATCTAATCTAGGCCTACATCTAAAGCAACTAAGTTTAAAGATAGTGAACCAAGCTCTCCTTTGAAATCTCCTGCTTCGATAAAATCCCCTCTGCTTAAATCTTAAGTGCTTAATGAAAAAACATAGCAAATAACTTTAGAATTAGGAAATAAAATATAACCTATACAAATAGATAAAGAAATACAAACTAGCAACAGAGAGTAATTGTAAGCTTAAGAAGGAGGTATAAGTAAAGGTAATGTCCAATTACAGGTCTTATAAAATATAACAAATGCGTAATAATAATAATCTCAAGATGATTCAAAGAATATAATTGATCTCTACAAAGCTAGATAATTAGAATAAGATTCATTAGTTACTAACTTACATTAATCAGTAATAAATTTAAGATTTATGATAAAAAATTAATTCATTTATTTTTAATTAGACAATAGATAGAAATAAAACTGAAGAGAGAAAATAAATTAGTAAAAATAATAAGCAAAAAGGGTTAAATAAAAGTGTAGAAAAGTAAACTTAAAATCCCTTTAGCGATACCTAAATAAATATGTAGAATATAACTAATAATAATATAAACGTTCTAACAACAAGACCCTAATCAGTTGATTAAAAGCATAATATAAACTTTAATCATTAAAGGAATATATCTACAGCATACGAATAGCTTAAACCAAGTGAAAGATACCCAACTGATAGATATGTTAAAAAACCGTAATTTATTATTTTAATTGAAAATATAATAAATCGCTTTTTATTAATAAATCAATAAAAAGGAAGCTGAATAATGCAGACTTGGCTAAAATCTTAAATATTTCAACTTAGCAAGATAAAAATTAGAATAAAAAATGAATGAAAATAACTAATATAAAAAAGAAAAAGAAACAAAAATAAAATATTTATTAAAATAAATAATATTTTTAAAGTAACAAAATAAAACTAATCTATAAGATAGCTGATATAAGATTAATAAAAATATCAAATCTATAGCAATATAGATTATAAAATATGAACTCATAAATAATATCATTATTTTTTAAATAAAATAAACAAAAAAAAAGTTTTGTTGAAATAAGTAGAATTGATTGCAAATAAATTTCTAATTTTAAGAGTGAAGCTGACTATTCTTATCTATTTAATCTAAATTCTAATAATAATAATTTTGTTTAATAAATTTTCACTTGTTGATATATATATCCATACTTAAATTTAATAAATTTTATCTATTATTTTCTAAAAGTAATGATGATATTTAATTACTTTAAAAATTAATAATTCGGAATTAAACTGGAATTTTACCTAATAAATTATCTTTCTGAATACATAGATTGATAGACTCACATATAAAATGTGAAATTAAAATTAAAATAATTTCAATTATCTTCTCTTTATAATTAAATTAATTCTTCTACAATAGCCTCGTCATCATTTTGAGGCTATTATTACTTATTTTATTTATTTTATTATTCTGTGTTTTTATTGCTGCCACCGCCCAAATATTTTTATAAAAGTTCTTATCTCTTTTTTTCAACATATTTTTCGTCTTCATTCATGTCCTCCCATTTCTTTTTAGGTTTTGAAACTTATCTATTTTCTTCATCCTAATCATCTTCTTCATCCATGTTTTATCCTAAATAAGATAGTTCATTTTTAAATAATTTATTAACTCAAATTAAAATAATTTGTTACCACGACCTTCATCATCAGAATCTATGTAAGTAATATCTTCAATTAATTAAAGAATCTCTGATTTTGTTGGGTTTATTTTTTGCAATTTTGCTTTTATTGTTTCTTAATTTTATTCTATCCATTTATTAAGTTCTTCTTCTTTGATTTTTTCTTCAGCAAGTCTTTCTTCTTCATGAAGTGTTGGATCATCATCATCTCTTTTTCCAAAATATTCTTCATAATCCAAACCCTTAAATATTTCAAGTAGGTTTCTTCTGGGTGCTTCAGGTTTTTTTTTCTAAAATAATTCTCTAACTCCTGGAAGATCTTTTGCTGCACCGAAATAAAAGTAATCTCCACTTCCTAGACACAGATTTATTTAAAGAAATATCAACATTCGAACATTGATAAATGATAGATAAAAAGCTTATCTAAAAAATTACCTGGTAAAACTTCTCCTTCATCATCAAAGAACTTTTCAACATTGCTTTTATAATCAGGACCTCCTAATTCAAGAATTCTCTACTCATATGATATCTTTTCTTTAATTAATTTATTGATTTCATCATTTAATTCTCTGATTCTATGCTCTCCCAAACCTGCATTCTAAATGATAGATACATTTTTGTTTATTTCCTTCAAGATTCCCCTCCTTTAAAAAATAATAATTTCATATAACTCATTTTAGTATGCACACTTCAAAGTCTAATGATGATCTTTTTAATCATTAATAATTACCTATATCTTTCGCAGTCTTACAATTTTGTAATTTGCATAATTCTACCATGAGTTTTTGGTCTTTCTCTTGGTGTCATTTTATTCAAATCCTTTTTCATAGACCACCATCTATTAAGCATGGCCTGAGCCTTTTCTTCATTTCTTGCCATTTTAAAATAGGAAATACGCTTTTTGTAAAAAATTTGGCTAACTTTCAAAAATTTATTAATAACGATGATATCAAATTAATTATATCTTTTAATAATATTTACTAAAATAATGCATATTTTTTTCATTTATATAAAATGCAATCATTTTTTAAAATAATTTACATAAAAATCTAGTTTCAAAAAGATCCATTAATTTAAATTAATAACTAATAAATAAAATAAAATTAAAAATAATTTATTTAAAAACTAAAATGTATTAAAACAACAGCATTTAGATATATTAACAAATGAATTATCACAGTTTTTAAATTAAATTTAATTTCTTTAAAGAGATTTTTAAAAATTAAAAAAATAAATTTATTCTATTTCAAAACAAAATTAAAATATTTCAAAATTAAATAATTTAAAATAAATAATTAGTTTTAAATAAATTTGTTTATTAAATTATTTAAAAAAATATACTAATCATACTATTAATATTGGAAAAATTATATAAAGAGATATCTTTAATTATTTATTTACTCATGAATATATTTTAAAATAAATTTTGTTAAATAAGAAGTTATTTTCATAAATATGATAAGATACAAAAATAAAAGAAAAGCATAAAAATATATTTTCTACCTTTGTTTTCATAATATTTAATTTATCAGAAACGAAAACTCTAAATATAAGGATAGTTAATGTATTTTGCTAGTTTAACTTAAAGTGTCTTTTTTATGTTTTTTTTGGTCAATTACAATATTTTTTAATTTGATTTTATTTTTTTTACTCCAAATTTATTTTTCTTTTTATTTTATTTAAGTGAAGAAAAACATTTTACTTTTATTTTTTTATTTTAAGTTTTGACTTTTCTTTTTGCTTATAAATTTTTTCTTAGTTGTTAAATATTTTTCTTATTTTTTGATGAATTATTTTTAAAGAGTTTAATAATAAATTTTATAAAGATATTCCTCAAAAATCTACTTAGCATCTGCTATTTTTTTCATATTTTTCTAATGGTAGAAACCAAACATATATTAAAAATATTTAATTTTATAACTCCGCATTAAAGAAAAGAATTTTTTTAAGAAGGTTTTTTGTTATTTTTGAATGTTTTCTATGGCATAGCTTCTGAATTATTGAGATGAATTAGATTGATATAAGTTGATGCGAATAAAAGAATAAGAGAAGTAGAAGGATATTTATTATTTACTAAATATACATTTTCTACTATAACAAATACATTTCTAATTGCTGATTGACTTGTAATTGCACTCTTATCATGTCTTTGCGCTTTTAAAAACTAATTTTTATAATTCATCTCTATAATACAAGAATCATTTATACTTTATGTTTGAGAGTTTATTTTAGTTTTGCAAATTTTTGCAGAAAATAAATAATTATTTGATTGGATTTGATTTTCAACGATAAAATTGGGATTTATTAATTTATTCGAATACGGTAAAAATCAAATCTATTAATTAACAAATCTCTTTCGAAAAATATTAAAATAAATTAATAAATATCTTTAATTTTATTTAGCATGCATAATTGAATGAAATAAGAAAAATTAATAAATAAAGCAAAATAAACTGAATATTAATAATGCTTGAAAGTCTATCTGCTTGCTAAGAGTTTTTTAGATATTGGTTGGGAAGTAGTTAAATTAATTCAATAAATCTTTATAATATTTGTGGAATAAATGATAGTAAGTAATAATCGCTGAATGAAATTAATAAATGAATGATTTCGTGAGTGAATGAATCAAATAGTTAGTTAATAATTCAAAATTTCAAGAGAAACAGACAAAGAAACTTGAATGTGGGAAGATTATTTTTTATTTATTTACTGAAAAAAAAGAAAGAAGGAAGAAAAAATAATGAAATATATCAAAAAATAAATATTTATTTGGATTAATAGCAATCAAATAATATCAATAATAAATTAAAAATAAAAACAAGGATAATTGCAATAAGATACACATTCAGTCAATTAATCAATTAAAAAATATTAATTAATTAACAATAAATAAATAAACAAATGATGAACAGTACCTACTCTCCCGCTCCTAACTACAACAATTATTCCATCTTGGAAAGAGATAGATCTACCAGTATGCACATAATTTTGTTTTAATCAGTTAGTTTATTTTACAAATCTTTTCTATTTTTAAAGTTCTCTCACCCTCTAGAGTTAGATTAAACTAATTGAATGAAAGACTTTCAAATATGCAATTACAATTAGAAGAGTCAACTATTGTAAGAATATTTTGCAGTTTTACAAGATGCATCAAGTTTTTTTATTTATAAGATTAAAAAAGAAGTTTATGAAGCTAGAATCAAAGCATTAAGAGAAAAAATCAATAAAAATGCCTATGATGATGAAGCTAAGTTCAAGGTTAGATTATTTCAAATAAAAATTATTAGTTTAGGTCATGCTCATCTTTTTTAAAAATATAATTAAAATAGCTTTTACAAGAATAAATTTTAAAGACCCAAGAAAGTCTTAATAACGAAAAGGGTTCCAGAGAAGTAAATAAATTATACTTAAAATGAAGTGAAGAAGGAGAAAAAGAATAATTTTAAAATTAATTTATCTACCTTCCTTTGTTCACTAGAATTGTTCAATAAATTATGTAACTTTTCAGTGGGTTTAATCGTTTTCAAATTTAAAATTTAAAGAATGTTGGAGAAAAGAGATTCAAGGAATATAAAACTATTGAAACTAAGTTTAACAATGAATAAGGAAAGGAAAAGCAAACCAGAAAAGACTCTGAATAGAAAATCTTAAAACAAGTTGATGAAAAGATCTACTAAATGAGAGTTGATTTAAGCAGAGATAAAAGAGCCAGAGAAGAATATGAAGAAAGAACTGCCTAAGAAGTTGGTGACGAAATCCTTTAATTGTAAGAAGAAATCGATGAAGAAAGAAAAATTAGGTAAATTTTAATAAATACTAACTGCTTATTACTTCATTTATTTTAGCAAATTTATTCTTTTGTTTTAACAAATTCCTCCTTACAAATAAATAGAGAAGAAGGTAATGAAATATTGATTAAAAGATTGGGAGATGAAATTTTGAAATTCTAAGAAATCCTCGGAAACGAAAGAAAGTAAAGAGAAGAAACCCAAAACCACATGTTCAATATGCTTGAAGAAATAAATAACAAACTCAGCCTTGATATCAATGTAATTTTGAATTTAAAACTAATTTACTTAAATACTTAAATAAAAATAATAAAATTAAAAATAAAATAAATAAAAAAAATAAATACTAATTTTAATTTATAAATATTAGAACGAAAAGGTTGCCAGAGAAAATATGGAAGAAACTCTACTTAAATTATTAGAAGACACTTGCCAAAGAGTTGAATCTGCTATTAAATTAAGTTGATTCATCCAATAAATTAAATAAAACTAATAAATTATATATTATTTGTATACACTAATATATGTATCTAATACATTTTTCGTCCTCTATCCTTCTAATAGAATTCGTACTCTTCACTAAAATCTCAATTCATATCTCTCATCTATTTTTTCTATCAATTATTTCAATTTTATTTTAAGAATTATTTTGATATCTTTATTTTTTTAATTTTGCTATGAATAATATCATTAAAATAATAAAAGTATGTTTTGAGGAAAGACATTCTTTTTAAAAATTAATTTTAAATATTATAAAAATTATTATTATTTATTTGGATCTCACATTTCGAATACTAAATTGTAAAGTTATAAATAGATGTACCTAGTATTAATTTTTTGATTACAATTTTTAAAATTTTAATTTTTTAATAAATATGATATATATCTCTTATACCCATAAAAAGTTTTTATTTTTTTCATAATAGTTTGCTAAATTAAAACCGAAAATTTTAGCTTCTTACCAACAAGTAAAAATTAAAAAATAGTATTTCCTCATTCATAAAATTTAAAATGTTTATTCAATTTTATTTTAAAATATATATTTTTATCTTAATGTAGAGTTAAAGAGATGTATTGAAATAAAATTTTTTTAGTTTTTATTTTAAAATATACAATTTTAATCATTTTTTGCTTGTGTAGGGGTGAAAGAATATATTTCCTAAACTTAAAAATCAGCTAAATTATAAGATTTGCTAGTTAATTATTGAAGATGTTTTTAATTTTTAAAAAAATAATTTTAAATTGCATTCAGTTAATTAAGGGATAGAAAATATTGCATGAATGGATTTGCAGATAAATATATGTAGATTATTAATTTTAAATGGAATAGAATATTTTATTTGTTATAGATAAGAAATGTTAATATCTTATCTTTTTTGATTCTTTCTGATTCTAGTAAATTAAAAAAATTTGATTTCAAAAAAATTCAAAAAGCAGAAATTAAAATTTGTGCTGTTTTTTAAAAATGTGTTTTGATAGATCATTTGATTTATTCATTAATTTTTTAATAGGTAATTTAAGTATTAGTTAAGAAAATCTTATTCATTTCTATTACTAAGAAATTAATCAAATTGAATTAATTTTTCATTTAAAATTTTGATCAAGCAATGATTAGAGTTAGAGTGCATTTTTTTAAATATTTATGTATAAAACAAAATTGATACTGTTTTGACAATTTAATAGTATTTAATTTTTTTTTTTGGTTTGCATAAAATAAATATCGCTGTTAACTTGTAGTAACTAAGTAATATTTAATTATATATAAGGTGACACAAAAAACTGAAAATGAACAAAAATTTAAATTAGTATTAAAGTACTCCTTCAATTCAAAAAAATTAATAAAGCTTTGGCAGTGATCAGTAAGGTTATTCTTATTAATACATGAAAGGCTAGCAAGACTATTCAAATAATATGCCAAGATAGCCTGCTAACCCTAATAAATATTAAAGCATTTAAGCCAATCAGTAAATTTAAAATAACAACAATTTCTCTTCTAGTTAAGTGGATTAAAGAGCAGCAACAACAATAAATAGTGGTTAAGGTACAAATTATTTTTAGACATAAGATATATAGGAATAGTAAATAAATTAGGATGATTATTCATATGAATATTAAGGGCAAAATCAATAGCTAAATCATACTTTCTCTGAAGATTCTAATGTAGAAAATAGCCAAGTTTAATATCCATCAGAAAACAAAGAAAATTCTTTAACTAACTAAAGGTTGAATAAATAAAACGCTTAATAATTTGAAGTTGAAAGAGGGAGCTAGCGTAGTTAGACTGGTTAAGACTAAAATAATTAAGAAAAAATAGCTAAAAAGAAGAGAACTTTAGCAATCATAACTTTAGATGTAGGAGGTGGAAATAGTGATGTAATCCAAGTTATGGAAGGAGATGATTTACATATTTTAGCAAAAAATTTCTGTTTAAAGCACAATTTAGACGATGACTGCATACAATATATTATCAAAAATATTTAAGTCTAATTAGACAAAAGAAAATAGAAAAAGAAAGAGAAACCTACTCCTGAATTAAACACAAATTAGGATTTACAGAGCAATAATGGATAAAATTAATAGTAAAAGCAATAAAATAAGAATCAACAAGTGAATGCAAACAAAGATAATAGCAATAATAATTTCAGGAAATCAAGTGAATCTCCTAAATTTCCAGGGCTTATGTAGTCTTAACAAGGGTCTATTTAAAATAGTATAAATTAATAAGGAATGAAATAAAGCGGAGGATTTAATATGAAGCATTTCAGTAATTAAGGTTAGATAGATGAGTAAAATTAAAAGAAAAAAAGACCTTAATAGCCTAGCTTTGGATAGAATTAATTTTTTGAACAAAATTCTCCTTAAAGGTAAAAAATGGTCTATGATTAAATCAACGAAGAAGAATATGAAGATCAATCAGCTGTTGGTTAAAGCGTTAATGCTTCTATACCTGATGAAAATTACGAGTATCAAGTTTCTAACAAGTAAAAAGTAAAATAACAATCAAAAAATTTAAATTCCTAAGGATTTGAAAAAGATACTCAGTAAATTTAATCTAAAAATACTTTTTTATCACCACCTTAAAATAATAAAATGACTGCATAGTAGTTTAGTTCTCCTTAAAGCGCAGCTGGTACAACATAGTAATTCTATAATAGCAATAGCACAACTAATGCCATTTAAAGTTCAAGATCTGGAAATTCTACTTTTCCTAATAGTAATAGTCAGACAGGAGCTAAAAAGAGTTTGAATAACAATAATAACAGTAGCTTAAATAGCAACATCTACAATTATTAAGAAGATCAAGAAGAATTTGTAAATGAAGTAGAGGATGAAAATCTTAGAAATTAAAGATAAATTGCAAAAGAACTTATTGGGGAATTAGATTTTAACGAAATAGGCTAAAATTCTAAAGGTTTTTAAAGTAATGTAATGAACAACTAATATGCTTAGTAGTAACCATAATAAATTTAATTTGGTGGTAATTAAGTACAAAGACAGTAAACAGCTGTTAACAAGAGTGGACAAACTCCTAGATAGTAGAATACGGGTAATCAGCTAAATCCATCGTAGAAACCTCCTTAATTCAATTAATTGTTTGATCAACAATAAATAATAAATGGAGATAATTATAATAATTAACAAGAATTATTTAATCAAGAAAATCATGGGTATGAAGAAAATTATGACTTCTAAGATTAGAAAAATTTTAATCAATAGCAAGAACAAGAACAAGTTTCAGAATCAAGAAAGAAAATTATTGAATAAATTTCTTAAAAGCTTAATATTGAATCAAGAAAGACTTAAAATGCCCCAACAAATCATCATGAGAAATCTCGCTCTGGTTAAAATTAGTTAAATTCAAGCAACTAAAAATTGAATTCAAAAGGCAAGTGCAACAGTTTATAATAATAACTTGATGCAAAAAAGGAATAATTTTTCAATTCATATTACTCATAAAGAAATGTTCCAAATTAAAATTCCTAATAAAATCTAAAAGAATAAGAAGAACAAGATGATTTAGATAATTATTTTGCAAGAGAAGATATTAATAAGAATTCAGGAGTATTTTAAGATAGCTCTAAAACTAAATTATAAACTGCTAATAAAGAACCAAGTTTTGACTCTCCATAAAGACATATTAAAAAGTGCTATAGCAATAACAATCTATAGCAATATGCTGCAGAAAACGATCGCACTTAAGATGAGGAAAAAAGTGGTGCTCAATAAAGCTATGAATAATGGTAAAAGTTGATTAATTAGAAATTATTAAATGGATAAAAAGTTAATCTAAAAGTCAAGAGAGTATCTGGAAATTAAAATACTCCATCTACTTCATCCAATCCTGTTCAAGGCAAAGTTTTTCAAATATAAAATAATCAACCAAGTACCCCATCTAATTAGAAGAAAAGTCAAGTATTCTCAAATAACTAAAAAATTGGAAGCAACACAAGCATCTCTCCTAGAAATCTTAGTAAAAATAAGAGTGCAACATAACTTAACAATAACAATCAATTAGCATCAAGTTCTACTAATTTTAATAGAATGTAATCCGAGGCTTTATCTTCAAATTAAGTTAATGCACATGAGAAACTCTACATTTAAGGACTTTAGTAAATGGAAAGAAGATAGAGAATGTTTGAGGAGAATTAAGAAAAATCAAAAGAAAGGGAAGTAGTTGGGTCTACGTTCCATCCAAGCATTTCTCCTCAATCACGTAATATGAAATTACAAGATGGTGTTAAGTTAGAAGATTATTTGATTCTTGAAGGAAGAAAAAACAAAGAACGTAAAGCAATTGCTGCTCTTATCAAAGAAGAAGAAAATAATTAAGAGTGTAAATTCAAGCCTTAAGTTTCAGTTGTTAGTTAAAAGTTGGCAGAACATCAGCTTTCTTAATTTGATTCAAATTATGAATCAATCCATGATAGGCTTTATTAACAAGGTTTAGAGGATATTGCTAGCAAAGAAGAGTGGAGTAACTAGCAGTTCTATAGAATCTATCCATTTAACCCTGATTTAGGTGTCAATAAAGATCGTTAAATACCTGAAAGATCATAAAAAGAATTTATAAATCGCCTAATTAGCGAAAAGCAAGAGAAAGAAGCAAGAATACTTGTCTAACGTCAAAAAGAAAATGAATTCATTGATAAACAAACAGGATAAAAGTTTTTTTAACCTAAAATAAACAAGGACGATGTATATCAAAAGGTTTCATAAAGAGTAGATTTACAAGACTAACTTTTGGGTAATTAATTAATTTTTTATAAAAAGTATTTACTTAGTATGAAATATTTAATTTAAAGAGGAAGAATTGAAGAGCAGGAGTGTCAGTCCAATGAACTCAAAGAAAGGAAGAGAAGTTAACCCACCACGTATTGCAAAACTTAAATGGGATGAATTACTTAGAAGCAACAGATAACCTGAATATTATGAGCCTAAAAAGTAAAATGATAATAAAGGTAGATCAGTAACCCCAAGAAATATGAAAACAGTAAATGGAGATTTTGAAGAAACAAGTTATATCCCTCTTTCTTCTAGAGCTATGGGAGCTTCATAAAATATGACTGCTAATCAAGAAATAGAATATATTCTGAATTAGTCATCTTTAAGAAATAAAAAAATTACTATAAAGCCATCAAAGAGCAAAGAGAAATTACAGACAATTCCAACAATTAACTTGAGTAAAAAAAATATTACTCCTAATTCTAGTAACTACTATCATGCTTCTAATGTGAACTAGACTAAATTACATAAAAATCCTTCTTAAATATTGACTAACTAAACAGGTTTGAATCAAACAAATTTCTCTTAAAATGGAAGATCTAAATCACAAATAAATTTACATCCTAATTAGACCCAACTTTAGCTATCAGCTATTAGCTAGTTTGATAACAACAGAGTATTTAATGATCACAAGCTCTCTGAAAAAATAGCATAACTATTTGAAGAATTCGACTCAGACAGAGATGGAAAAATAAACTAAGTGAACATAGATATTTCTACTACAGATCCTGAAATCTTAGAAATTATTTAAAATGTTCTTTTTGAAATAGATGAAAAAAATCTCACTTTAAACAAAAATTAATTTACTTAGCTACTTTGCTCCCATAACCTAATCATACCTTTAAAAAGAGTAAATTTAAAAATAATCTAATATAAATTAATACTTATTTTTTTATCAAATAGTACTATGCTGAGAAAGAAGGTGAAATATGTGATGAAGACATGACTGACTATGACATAATTAGATCCAATATTTCTGCCATCAATTTCTAAAACAATTCCTATATGGATAATAGTTAATACAACCATAATCAAAACTTTTCAGGATTTAATGCTCCTAAATAACAATAGAACTAAAAGTAAATCTAATAAGAGTAGTAACAATATGATAACTATTATAGTTAACAATAATAATTAGTCCAAAACTAATATCAGATAAATATTAAAAATGCTAGTACCTACAGTTAAAACAATAATAACAACAATAATACTAATAATAACAACTCATAAATTATTTATCAAAATAGTGTAAATGCAAATAATATTAATAATTTATATCCAAACTCAATTACAAACAATATAATAAATAGTTTAAATCAGAGTAACAATAGAAGCAATGTTAACCTAACTAAAAAAAGCTCTAAAAATAATTGAGTTTAATATATTTATATTTCTTATTAAATACTTTACTAAATATAATTATTGTTGATTATTTATTCAAATTAATTTAAATTTATTTTTAATCTTCAATTCTAAAATTTATATTAATTTCTCCTTATTCAATTTCTTTTGCTTAAAAACATACCATAAAAAATCAATTTTGTTTATTTTATTTTTTTGAACAATTTCTTTTTAAATACTCTTATTGTTAACAAAGTTTATTTTAGTAAAAAATTTTAAAAATAAAATTATCTTTTTGCTTTAGTAAGTAAAAATAGTAAATCAATCAAAATTTAAAAAAAAATAACTTGAAACACCAAAAAAGAAAATTAAAAAAAATAAATTAATTCAGGATTAAAAAAATATCTTTAAGGATGAAATTTAACAAAAAATTAAAACAATTGATGACTATTCAAAAATATTAATTTTAGATTTGCAGATAACTTTTCCTGAACAATAAATAAATTAACAAACATACTAAGAAAAATCAATTTAATAACGCAAAGATTTTAGTTTATATCTCAATAATTTAAACAATACATAACACGAAGTTTGTTTAAAATCATCATAATCAGGAAATAATTTGTTTAAGATTTTTAGTCAAGTGTAGAATAATAATCTAATGTTTGGATTATTTATTTATATTTACTTATAGTGTTGGATATCAATATTTTGAATATTATTTTAGATAAAACAACCGATTTTTTATATTTAAAATTTTAGATTAATACAGAACTTGTTTTTTAGTATAAACGTTTACTAGGATGTATATATAACATTGATGATTTACATAGATTACTTTTATTCAATGAAAAAATCTATGAGCAATATCTTTTATCTTTCTAGTTTTTACTTATTCAAAAAAGCTATTATACTTAAAAACTTCAAGAAATTCTTTTTTTTAACCAAAAATACTTTAATAAAAGTAAATTTTTTTATCAATTTCAAATATATTTAATCCATAAATTTAATCTAACTAAGAATATATCTCTTCATTGAAATTTAATTCTAAATAAAGCCTCATTCCTTTTAAATACTTTTACATTAAAATAATAAAATTTCTTTTATAAGGTTCACTAAGTTTTCCTTTTTCAACAAATGCATCTGTATATTTGCTTAGACATTAATCTATAATAGGTATTTATTCTTTTTTAGCATTTTCTCTATTATGATGTGTATAATAGTGAAATGTTTCATCCTTATAATTTCTACTTAAGTACTCTTCTCCTCTTGATTCTTTTTCTGCCACCATCAACCATAAAGTATATATTAAATCTCTCAATTCAGGTATATTAAATTAGTGATTAGAGAAATAACCTCCATTTTTGACATTATAAATATGAAAGTGTTTCAAATATATAATTGCTTTTATTTATTAATCACTAAGATTATGAGTCTATTATAATTGTTATTTTTACTATTACAAACTATTGACTGTATTTTCAGCACCTTATCTTGTTAATTCATACACAGATTTGCTAGTGATTGCAAGACAATATGTTTCTTTAGGATTTAAAAAAGCCAAAATAGTTTAAATGATATTCTTGTTTATCATACTGAAAAGATTAGTACCCTTTTTTTTAGTTTTTAATTGCTTTCCTGCACCTTATTTTAGATCCTGTTAACCTTAATTATTAGCTAACTTTGTTGTTGATTTTGAAGAATTTGAAATTATAATTGTTTGTTTTGTTACAGAGGTCTTATTTGTCAAAGTATTTACTTTCCTAACTACCTTTTTCTCTGTTTTCATAACTTAACATGTTGTATTATTGACTGATTTAACTGATTTATTAGTAGTTGTAGTAGCAACTGATTTGATTATCTAATAGAATAATAAATTTAATTGATTAAATTCAATACATTTTATAACTTACTTTAGGTTATTTCACGGTACTATATGTTTTCAATACTTCATTTGGCTTTTCTACAGTACCTTTTTGCGAATCTGATTATTTTGTTTCTTCAATATTTTTTTTTATTGGGGCCTTTTTCATTTTTGTAGAACTTAAAGTATATCAAATGTGTATTTTATTAATTAATTACTAATTTATCAAAAAGAATATCTTCCTTGAATAACTTTATGTGTTAATTAATAATTTAAAATAACTACTTTTTATTTAATATCAGACAAAAGGAAAATAATTCATGTATTTGGAAAGCATTTAATGGCTTAAAATTATAGTTTGAGTATACTTTGTTATAGAAACAAATGCTATCTCAAAGAGAAAACAATCTGACAGAATATATTCATTTCATAAAATATAGACAAATAATATTATTTATTAAGATTCAAGTTTATTTTTAAATTTTGCAATATTATTAATTGTTTTGGTGTTTTAAAAATAGATAAACCTATTAATAATAGGAATAAAAAATAGCATAGTAAACAATTTTTAAAAACAATTATGAAAGTATTTTACAGTGTATCTAAAGCAGAATACAAAACTAATTTAATGGTAAATTCTATCATTATATATATATATATGTAGTACCCTAAGGTACTGTCTTTTTCAAGACTACATACACGAATAATAACAAGATATTTTTTGTTTTTTGTTTTTAGTTTTGAGTTTTACTTTTTCTCACTTGGTTTTTTGGTGTTTATTTATTTTTTTTTTAACTAATTCTATCATTATTAGAAAATTAATGAATAATTTATTCTTTAAAAATTAATTTTGAGTTAAAGCTTTTTTTTCTTTTAATTTTAGTAAATTATTTTATGATTAAAATAGAATAAATACTTTGGTCAATATTATGATTATAAAATTTGGGCTTATTCAAAAATTAAATTATTTTATTTATTATAAATTTTCTAAGAATATTGATATTAAACTTGATCATTAATTAATTAGATATAAGTTATAAATTTAAAAAAATTGAGGAGAAACAGTAACAGAAATTTTATGAATTTTAAGTTAAGAAGTTAGTTTACTGATGTTTAAGTCTAGATTAAATACAAAAGATTTAACATAAACATATATTTTATTAATAAATTCAATAAAAGAAGGGACGTGGTACATCTTTTGTTTTGCAAAGGTGATGGACTTTGGAAAAATCACAATTATAAATCTCTAATCTTTCTTTAGCTTATTTAGAGGTTTTTTGGTAGAAGTAAATATTTCTATCTAATTTAAGAAAATGATCAAAATAAATTTTTTCTAAAAACTTAACACTTTCTTCATTTAAATCCAATTAAATGAATAATTTAATTCCTTTTAAATATTTTTAAAGCTAAATAACATCTATTCTGCTATATTTATCTTTTAGCTTTCCTGTCTCAACATACTCATCTGTGAATCTACTCAGGCATTAATCTACTATTTGTATTTTATCTGCTGTAGCGTTTTACAATTTATGATCTGTACGAAAATGAAAGCTTTCATCTCCAAAATTTCTATCTAAATACTTCAATCCCTCAGAGTCTTTTTCAGCTACCATCATCCATAATGTGTATATTAACTCTTTTAAATCAGGATTTTTAAAATCATGACAACTAAAATATCCCCTTTATCTTATCTTGAAAGCATCAAAATGCTTTAGATAAATAATTGCTTATAATTATTCATCTTTCAAGTTATGAGTCTACTATAATTGTTGCTTTTATTCAAATAAACTACTTAGTGTATTTTGTATGCCCTAATTAGATAATTCGTACATAGACTTACTAGTTATAGCTAATTTACAAGCTTCTTAAGGCTTTAAAAAAGATTAAATAATCTAAATTATATTCTTGTTTATCATAGCAAAAACATTTATCTTTATTTTTTTAGTAGTCGAACCCTTTTTTACTGATTTTTAATCTTTTTTATCACTTGCTTTAATATTAGTTTTCTATTAAGTAGAAATCTTATTTGCTCCTGAAGAGACTGCAATTTTTGAAGCAGGAGGATTCGATTTAGCTACAATAGCTTTTTTCTCCTAATTTATACTTTCTTCGCTTAAATTTTAGTCTAAATTAGATTATTTTTATGCAGGTGATACAGCAACTGGCTTAGTATTCTAAATAATAATCATAATTATGATATTTTTCACAAAAATATATTTACTTTAGGTTCTTATAATGAAGAAGTTCCAGGTTTTACTGATTAAATTTATTTTGATTTAATTGAAGATGTTGCTTACTATTCTGAAATTTTTGTTTCTACTTTTGGTTTTTGAGTTACAATCTTCTTCATTTTATGTGAAATTGCTTCTTTTTTGGCTTAATATGATATTTTAAAGTTTAATCTTATGTTTATTTTTATTCAGTTTTATTAATAAATAAAATAACCACAAAATGATAAAATATGTTTAGAAAAGTAATTTAAATCTTAAATTTCTTTTAATTTTAATTTAGAAAAGTAATGAAATAGACTTTATTGAGATTTTAACTAATTAAAATTTTAATTATTATTACTGATAATGATTAAAGAGCTATTAAAAATATTTCAGTAGTAAATATAAAAGAAATATTTTAAAATAAAATAAATATTTCTAGTGATTATCTTGGCTTTTATAATTATTTTAAGTTTGTGAATTAGATATCAAGAGTTGGGAAACTAAAAAAGAGGTAAGTAAATGAACAAAAGTATTAATAATAAATATTTTCAGATGAAAGCATAAATAATAAAATAAAATAAATTAATTTGAAGATTAGGCAATAATGTTTATTTTTGACATTTTCAATTGATTCTGAAATATGAAATTATTTCAAGTTAAATAAATTTATTATTTAAAAACATTAAACACTGTAAATTTTGAAATACAATACTAAGGACAAAATGTATTTAGGTATTAATGTTGTTGTTAATAATTTCATTTTAAAGAAGGTATTTTATTAATAAAATTTGTATAAATGATAAAAATACTAAGTTTGATTTTAAAAATAGAAAATTGCATAAATTGATTGATTCAAGGTTTAGATAACTATTTTTTTATTTTAGATATTTTTTGATGTTATTCTTAATTAATGAAAATATTTTGATTAAAATAATTAAAAATATTGTGTTAAAAAAAGTACTTTTTTAATTAAATTTTGACCAAAATTTCAAATCAACAATGGTAATACAAAATTTTTTAATTAATAGTTGTTTCGAGTAAGGAAGGGGCTAAAATATAATTAAAAAATATTTTTATCTCAAAAAATGATCAGAAAAGCATGATTTGATTCCGCTTAGATTTTGTTTTTTTAAATTTTTTGTGAAGTGTTTCTTATCTTATGAATGAACTAAAATGAAGAAAGAAATATCGAATAAATAAAAACATATTTTTGATCAAAATTATTTGTAAATTAAGAAAGAGGAAAAAGAAAATCATCTTCATTAATATAAATCAAAAGAGAAATAGGTAGCTCGCTAATCAAATTTATGGAAGTAGAATTCTCTAATTAAAGTGGAAAATAAAATGAAAAATTGTAAAGTCCTAAGAAATAAAGAAAAGAAATTAACTATGAAATGAATGAATTAGCAAATGAAAATAATAAAATGAGAGCTGAAAAAGACATTCAGGCTGAGATTCTTGATATTTGTTTGCAAATTTTTCCATATCCTTAACCATACACAGTCTAAATTGATTGCATGAAAAATATAATTAATTCATTATGTAATAAATAAAATCTCTTATTTTAATCACCAACAGGTACAGGTAAAACTCTAGTTACCATTTGTTCTGCCCTTGCATATACAGAAAAGTTTTCTGATGTATAAGTGCTGGTTTTAACAAGAACAAATGAGCAGATAAATGGCTTTATTAAAGAAATTAGAAAAATAAATAAATATCCTATGATAAATAGATATTCTATTTTGGCTGGAAGAGGTTAATTTTGCTTGTTTCTTGATGAATTCAAGAATAAATTTGAATAATAAGGAATACAAAAATCTAAATTTAATAAGCATCTTACATAGAATTGTAATAATTTATGTAAGACTAATAAATGTGAAACTCATGAATCTTACAAATCCCCTGATATGGACATTTTTAAAAATAACTCCTTTGTAAATATTGTTCCTAGAGTCTTTGCAGATAAAAAGGATGAGTCAGGATGCTAATGTTGTCCACACTATAAAATTTATAAAAAAATGATTAAAAAGAAATAAAAAGAAAATATAACAGATCCAATTTATTTTCCTCTTGTTAGCTAAGGATATAATTAGCCACATTAATTACCTGACATAGAAGATATGAAGAATTTATTTAAATAATAAGAGCTTGGATGTCCATTTTATTTCAACAAGTTTGCAACTCGTTCTGCAAAATTAGTATTTTCTACATACAACTATGTTATCAAGCAAAATATTTTAGCAAATATTAAAGATCTTTTTGAAGGTGAACTAATAGTCATTTTTGATGAGGCTCACAATATTTCAGAATAGGCTGAGTAAGAATAGAGCACAAAATTACAACAAAAGTATTGGGAATAATTAGATACAACTCTATAATAAGTGTAGAAAGTCTTTAAAACAAATTACTCTAATAAATAAAACTTAAATAATCTGTACTAACATATTCATAATTTAGTAGCCAAAGATATTCAAGAAGAATCAAATTACTTTATGCATTCTCTTTAAAAAAAAATAGACGAAGGTGATAGTACAGATACAGATAGTAGTAATTCAGATTCTGAAGAACCAAAGAATGATTTAAATGATAGCCTTAATGATGATGTTGAAAAGGTTTTACCTAAATTCAAGCATGTAAAGTACACTAAATAGGTACCTTAGGATGATCAAAAATAGTCTAAAAGAAAATTTAATTAAAGCATTCAATATTCATAAGATTACTATGATAAAGTATATTCTGTAATTTTTTAAAATGCAGATATCCCAGAAAATTCAAATGAGAAACTAAAGGAAATATGCCTAAAAATAAAATCAATGAAAGATAAAAGAGACTATACTTATGTTGAAATGGAGAAAATTCTTGGAGATTACAGAGATTTAAGAATTCAAGAAATATTTGATTATTTTAATAACTTTTAGAATCATTTCCTCAGCATCAAAGAAGATTGTGAGAGTATTTAATATATTTTTGATGAAAAAAACTCAAAAGATATCAAGCAATTTTGCAATCTCTTTTCAGATTAAGAAATTATCAAAAGATTTGAGTTATTGAATGTAAATGACATTTCTTAAGCCAAGGAATTTATAGAAAAAATAACTAAATTGTTCACTAATCTATAATATATTAAAAAAGTTATCAAACAATACACCTCAGAAGAAAAAAAGGAATCAAAGGAATAAAAAAAAGATCCTTAGTCACACATTTTTGTAGCAGAAAATAACCAAGTGTATGAAGCAAACTTAGAAGATGTTAATAATTCTTTGAAAAAATTCGGAGAAGGGCTAAAGCTTAAATATATATAAAAAATATGGTTTTTTTATTACAGATTAATAAAAATGAGAAAATTGTATAATTACTAAGAGGATCCTCACTATTTATCAAATCATTACATCTCTCTCCTAAGAAATGACTATTCCCCTATTCCTGTTTTATAAATAGGTTGCCTCTCTGCATCTTACCTCTTTAAAAAAATTTAAAAAAAGATTAATATAAGCTCTTTGATTTTAACTTCAGGAACTCTAGAACCTTTTGAGTTGATTCAAAAATCTATTGATATGCCATTTTAAAATTACTCATCCCCACATATTATCAATTCATAAACAAATCTTTTTACTGAGTTTATAACAGAGTTTGATGGCTAATAAATTGGTTTCAGCATGAGTAAACTATAAGATTAAGAATAAAGAGATTTAATTTTTTCACATTCCTAATAAATTATTAATCTAATTATCAAAAGATTTAATACTTATACTTAATAAACAAAAAAAAAGGGTGGGGTTGTCATATTTTTTAAAAGCTATCAGATGCTTTAATAATATGTTAATATGATAAAGATGGTATAGTCAAATGACTTTAGATATTTTGTGGAAAATAGAGATTCTAATGAATTTAAAGAGTCATACAATGAATACAAAAGATTAATAAGTTAAAATAGATCTAATTGTATTTTTTTAGCTGTAAATAGAGGTAAGCTCTCAGAAGGTATAGATTTAAAAGATGATCTATGTAGAGTTGTTATTCTTTTTGGAATTCCTTACCCAAACCTTACAGATCCTTATGTAGTTTGCAAAAGAACTCATGCTTCAAAATATCTAAAAGAAAATCAGTGGTACAAAAAAGAGACCGTTAAAGTTGTTAACTAGTCTGCAGGTAGATGTATCCGTTATAAAGACGATTGGGGTTGTATTTTTTTCTTAGATTCCTAATACTATTCAGAAAGTAACATATACAATCATATTTCTAAATGGATAAGAGAAGGTTAAAAAATGAAAAATAAATAAAAAAATGAATGGGTTACATCTTACAATCAGTTTTTAGAATAAAAAGCATAAGAGCATCTGCTACAAAATAATGATTGAAAAAAAATGTATTTAATATAATAATAAATAATTTCTTTATATCTTACATACTTATACTAAATTTGATATTTCTTCTTTAAAAAATATGCATTTAGCAAAATTATTAAAATTTCTTTTACTTTTATATAAAATATTATTCAATTTATTTTGTTGTATGCTATTTAATCCTTTTATTTATTCTAAGAAATCTTTTTATTTATACTACTAAATCCTTCTAAAATATTGCAAAAAAAATTAATGGAAAGCATCTTACTTACAATCAGTTTTAGATTAAAAAGCATTTTAAGAACATCAACTAAAAATAATTTTAGAAAGAAAAAAATCTTTTTTATTCTGCTCTTAGATAAAAAGATTCTTAGTTATCATAATAACAAATAAAATTAATAAATTTCTTACATACTTAAAATTACTTTATATTTCTTCTTTAAAATATGCATTGATCAAAATTATTTAAAACAATTTTATTTTCTTTTACTTAAAATATTTTTCAATTAATTATGTTATCAGCTTTAAAAAAAATACATTTCTTTTACAAACAAAAACGATAAAATCCTTTTATTTATGCTTTCTAAAATATTGTAAATTATGTATATTTATTCTTTAGAGAAAAACAGTTAAGGATTAAGAAATAGTTAGAAATTAATATTAAAAATTATTTAAGTAGGAAACTAATGACTTGCTTTAAAATTTTCTAAATTGTTTTGCTTTTATAACTATTTTATTTTTATTTAAAACTCAAGTCTCTTCTTTCCTAAAATTTAAAAGTAATTTATTTTATTAAAACAATTTTTTAGATATTTTTAATTAATTGAGAAATTTAGTAAAAATAATGCTCAAAATAGTCTATTTTAGAATTCTAAATATATATTGAAAAAAAATGTAAAAAGCGCCTTTGCAAATTTTGTAATATTCCAAATGATGAAAAATCTAAAGAAAATTCATGTGAAGTTCTAAAAAACTAATAGTAAGTAAATGAATAGTATAAAGAATATACTTGTGAATTTGGTAATAAAGATTAAGAAACTAAAAAACGTTGATGCAAATATTGTCAAGAAAATTAATTCTAAGATTTAAAAAACTAATGGTAAGTAGATGGAAAATGGAAAGAATCTACTTGCAAATTTCTGAATAAAGATTCAGAAACTAAAAAATGTAGTTGTGAATAGTTTAAACAAAATTAATGTTTAGATTAAAATAACTAGTAAATAAATGAATAGTAAAAAGAATGTACTTGTACTTGCAAATTTAGTAATTTTGAAGATTCTGAAATTAAAAAATGTAATATCAAAAAAATTAATGGCAAAGATTTAAAAGATTAATGATAGGTAAATGAAAAAAGTAATGGATTTACTAGGAACAAAGATTCTGAAACTAAAATATGCAGTTGTGAGTAATGTCAAAAAAATTAGTTTGAAAATTTAAAAAGCCAGGAAGTAACTGAATAGTGTTAAGAATGTACTTGCAAATTTCAAAATAAAGATTCAGAAACGAAAATATGTAGTTGTAAAGAATGTGAAGAAAATTTATTCTAAGATTTAAAAAACTAATGGTTAGTGAATAAAAAATGGAAATAATCTCCTGGCAAATTTCGTAAAGTTGAAGATTCTGAAAGTAAATATTGTAGTTGTAAATAATGTCAAGAAAATTAAAGTGAACTTTTTTTTAAATAACTTGAAAGCCCCTAATATTGGAATATTAGAGGGTAATTAATTTTTAGATTGTAGTGAAGATATTGAGCAAAATAAAGAATTCGATAATTGTAAAAAGTGTCCTCATGACAAATTATTTAAATTAATCAAAAAGTAAATGATTGAAGAAAACAAGAGAGAAATTCACTTCCCATTTGTTAGTTTTGATAAAAACTAAACTCCTTCCTTACCTGATATTGAAGGTATGAAAAGGTTGTTTAAGCATAAATAATTGGGTTGTCCTTTTCATTTTAACAAAATAGCTACAAAATCTGCAAAACTAATTTTCTCCACATATAACTATGTTATTAAGTAAAAAATACTTGAAAAGGTTTAAGATTATTTTAAAGGAAGTTTAATTGTTATTTTTGATGATGAAGCACATTATATTGCTGAAAAAGCAGAACAAGAATAAAAAATTAAAATGAAATCTAAATATTGGAAATAGCTAAAAAGCAAACTACAATAAAATTTGAAGTTATTTAACAATACATAATAAAATAATTAGTTTGACAGATTATCCAATGAAATTCGAGATCTGATTTTAGAAGATATTTAAAAAGAGTCAGATTTTTTAAAGAGTAAACTTATTAGTAGTTATATAGAAAATAAAACTAAAATTGAAGATAAATTGGACTGAAAAACAGAACAAGATCAAGTTGATGACAAACTTAAAGATGAAGATGAACAAAAAAAACTTCTCAAAGATGTTTAATTTTCCAAAAATTACTGTTTATAATATCCAGATTAAAGTGATAAGAAATCAAATAAAAAATTTTAAATAAACATTTATCTTTCTCATCAAGATTTGTATGATTAAGCACTTTATTTAATAAAATTTTGCTCTGAGAGAACCAATAATTCTCCTAAATATATTAAACAAATGTTTGAATACATTAAAAAAATAAAATAAGATACATTTTATAACGAATAAGGAGCAGAAAATGTTTTTAAAATATACAAGGAAGAAAGAACAAAAGATTTTTCAATAAATTACAATTCACATTTTTAGATATTAAAGATCATGGAAAATATTTTGAAAATATTTTTGATGAAAAAAAAAAATTTTCTATGATGAGCTAAAACCGAAAATTAAGGAAATAAAAACGAAAAGAGTTTAAAATATTTTAAAAGTTAAATTCAAATAAATCATATCTCTAAAATTTGGTATTTTTTGTATAAGCTATTGAAAATAAGAAAATTACATTTATCTAAATAAGATCCTCATTATTTGTAGAACCATTACATTTCTCTTACTCGAAATAAAAACTATTTGTTACCAGATTTAAATATTGGAAGCTTATCAGCATCTCATCTCTATAAAGAAATATAAAAAAAGATAACAATAGATTCCTTAATATTGACATCAGGAACTCTTGAGCCTTTTGAATTGATATAGAAATAATTTAATTTATAATTTGAAACATAATTTTCACCTCATATTATAAATTCAGAGACAAATCTTTATACATAGTTTGTATCTTCCTATAAAAACTAAGAAATTGCTTACAGTATGAAAAAACTAGAAAATGAAGATGAAAAGAATACTATTTTTGAGAACTCCTATAAGTTGCTTATTGTATTGGTATAAAATAATATTCCATAAAATAATAATATTTTTAAATATGTGTACTTTTTTGAAAGTGGTTAAATTTATGAAGTTTTATCAACTATTTAAATTATATGATAATGAATCAAATATGAATATGATTTAGTTATATTCTTATTTTACACTTATATTGAATAAATCTTAGAATTGTAATTTAAAACTAAAACATAAAAATTGTAAATATTTTGTGGATCAAGTAAAAGTCTCTATAAACAAGTAAATTTTATAAAATTTTAGCAAGCTTTTAATATGATTTGATTAAACTATCCAATTCTTATATGATTGAAATGAGTTTGTAATTTATTTTATTAATATAAAGTAAAAGTTCTATTTATTAATATAATTCAATCGATTTCCTATATTTTGTGAGCTTTCTATGAATTAAGAAGACAACGATGAATTATCCGATATAGGCATTGAATTGTCATTGGACTTAGAGGATAAAAATGTAGATTTGGTTTTATTTTATCAAGAATTCTAATTCATTTAACCTAAAATAGCTAAATGAGAAAGAAGATGATGAATTTGGAAATAAGAATTATTTAAATATTAAAGAGAAGGATCTGATTAAAATAAGCAGCAATTTTGATTCTATGAATCCTTCAGAGAAAAATGGTCAAAAAGCTCCCTCAGAATCTCATTTGGATCACAGCTTTGACTAAGAAAAAGATAGGATTTTAGGATTTAATCCTGATCAAAGACCTCCTGATGTGGAATTGGCATTGAAGCATGCAGTAGACATTTTTTTTAAAAACGCTAAAATAGCTAATTTTACTATTTTTTGATTAAAGTAAGCTAGAAGAGTGGCTTAAAATAAAAAATTAACATTAAATGACTCAATTAAAGATAATTTTTGTCCTTGCTGTGGAAATTAGATAGTAATTTATTTATTTTTAAGTATGATCTTATCATTATATTGTTTAATTTGTAAAGGAAAATGAATTACTCCCTATTAGTGTTAATAGAGAGAAATTAGGGTTTTTAGGTAGTGGAGTACCTCTTTATTTTGAATGGATGATATTTATTACTATATTAACATTAATATTGGGGACTTTGTAAATTTATTCATTAGTTAAGAATATTTAAGGTGATGGTTGTGATGTGAAGAATTAATGTAACTAAACGTTTTTTATCTTTGAATTTGAGTTCAATAGAATTATGTCTGCTAATAGAAGTAATGAATATATTGATCACATAGTTTCAAAGATCAACTTTCTGGCTACTATGATATTGATAATAGTTACTATTTTTTATTAGAGTATATTTAAATAAGTTGATAAAAGAATGGAGAGTAGATTTATTACTCCAAGTCATTTTACAATTATGGTTGAAAATATTCCCTAAGGTGCTACAAATGAATAACTCAAAAAATTCTTTTATGAAGTCTTATAAAATGACTCAATTGAAATTGTTAAGATAGTCTAAGGATATGAAATTAAAGATTTGTCAACAATTTAGAAGCTAAGAGCCTCAGTTATCAAAAAGGAGAACGCTTTTTTTGGAAGAGAATTTAAGTTAAAAGATTAAATTGAGGAAAAGAGGAAATTTGCTATGTTATCACCTGAAGAATAGTAAGAAATACTCAAAAAGAAAAAGAAGTAGAAAAACGAAACAACCATTGAGGAAGATTTAGCTGAGCTTAGAGAAATAGAAAACGATAAAATAGAAATAAGGAAAAAGATTCTCAGAATAGACAAAAAAATTAATGAAATATGTAAGTCTTACAGTACTCACTTGAGAAACACAGGATATGCTTTTGTTTCTTTTAAAAATGAAGAAAACGTATAAATTGTCACTGATTGCTTTCCCACAAATGACTTAGAAAGATTCTTCAGTTATCTCTTTTGCTAAAATAACAAATCTTTTATGGGTTCTTACATAAAAGTAATTAAATGAAATGAATAAATAAATAAATAAAATATTTTGTAATAATAATTCAAATAGGTAAGTAAAGCACCTGAGCCTGGTGATATTTTATGGGAGAATCTTGTTTATTCTAAATAAGAAAGACTAAGATTCAGAATAAGATCATTGTCATATTAATTTTTATCCATTTGTATTGCTTTTGCTTTGATTTATTGTGTTAAGCTCATTTAAGTAATTAAAAATTTATTGAATAATCAATAAAAACTTCAAATTTTATTAATTTTTTTAAAAAGACTATGATAAAAGATTATTATGGAGAATCTCTACTTATTGAAGCTATTGCACTGTCTATCTCACTTATAACTTTTATAATTGGTACAATCATGTCAAAACTTATCAAAAGTTTGGCTACTTCTGAAAAACATCCAACTTACACTAAATATTTAATTAGTGTAGATTAAAGTTTGGGCATAGTAATTTTTTAATCAATTAATTCATTTTTAAAATATTAATTATTTTATTTAAAGTCTTAATTTGTTAATTCTATCCTAATCAGTGTGATTAATGATTATATTCAAAATGGAAGAGATCTAATGGCAAGTGGAGGAGTTATTATGAGTATTTAATATAACGTTCTAGTCAATACTTTATTTCCTTTGTTCAATTAATATTTCAATATGTGGTTTGTTGTCAGACTTTTCAAAAGGAGAAGTATTAAAAAGAAAGGTGATAAATGTCCTGTTACTCAATATGAGGCTCACAAGTAATTCTTATATTTATAATCTTCTTTATTTGTTAGCTAAAATGTTAAAAAGAAAAAAATTATTTTGATTATTCTAAATTTCTAAAGAGGGCTTCAAATAAAAAGCCCTTCAAATAATTTAACAAATTGGAATTAAGAATTGAAGCATTTCTCAATGACATAAATATGTTTTAAGATATGAAATATGATAAAATAACAACTAGTAAAAATATTAGCAAAAAAATCTTTTGATTAATCAAAATCACGAAAAAGTTTCATCACAAAAACACTTTAAATAATTACAAGAAAGAATTGAAGCATTTAGCAATATCTTTGATGTATATCTTTTTGAAAGAATTTTGGAGATATCAAATATAATAAAATAACTATGAAGAATATATTTAAAACCAAAACTGAAAAGAAAGATTAATTTTGTCTAAAAATAAAATTAAAAAAAAGTGAACTAATTTTATAAAGAAAAAATAATAATAGAATTAAAAGCTGAATGAATTTCTCTTAATTACTAAATCAATTTTATTATTGAATGAATTATGTTCAGAAATTTTTAGATAATTAAAAATTTCTTTTGTTTATATTATTTTTTTGAATTAATTAGAGTTTTTGAAGGAACGACTTTTAATGCTGATAAAAATTATTCTATTAGTATTCGTTTAATGTTGGTTAATTGCTTCGTTGGTTATCTATGTCCAAATATTATATTTTGGAATTTATTGATGGTTATTGGTGATTATTGGCTTGAAAAATATCTTTTATTGAGAAGACATGCTTCTCCTCCAGCAATATCTGGTGAATTGTTCTTCGCAAATATAAAATATTTCAATGATTTGTACATCTTAGTTTTTGCTGTAAACTTTAAAATAACTCAATCAAAAATTTATAAAATAAAATTGTTAATTAGATTGGATGTGCTTATTGGTAATACATGATTTATGGAAGCATAGATGATTGGACTTAGATTTAGGTTTAGTTTAGTATCTTTTATTATATTTTACCTATATAAAAGTTGATAAACTTATGCACATAAAATTAAGCTAATCCAAACACACATAAAACATATGAGAACGTTTCTTAGTTTTTTTTTAATGTAACTCAATATTTAATAGACTATAAATATGTTTATTAAATTTATTTTAAAAATTAGGATTATGATAGAGCTAATCCTGCTACTGCCTAATAAGCATAGATGTAATATATGCAAAATATGTAAACCCTCCTTAATAACAATTAAAGTGCTACAGAAGATTTAAAATTAAACAATTCGTTACTTAAAAGTAGCATCATGTAAGCTGTGCCTATAAAACTAATTCCTGAATCAGAGGATTTCCCCTTTTTGCAGAATAGAAATATCAATCCTCTTTTTAATCAGCCAATAAATTTTTAATTGCTAGTAATTAATTTCAAATATTAATTTTTAAATATTTATTTATGAAATAATATATTTTAGCAATAGGAAGGTAAATAAACTAAGAAGCTCACTTTCTTGCCAAATTTAAATGTCTTACCTATGCTTAAGTAGGGATACTCTCATAAACCTTAGGGAAATTAAGATCACTTTAAGGATGAAAGCAATCAAGATTAAGATAATCCTAATGAATAAGCTGATGGTGACTAGAGAAGAATGAACAGATTCTTAACTTACTAACATTAAAAATAATAAAATTAATATTAAATAAGTATTTTTTAAACTCATTAAAAAGAGAGTTAAAAAAATATGTCACCTCCTAAAATGGTATTTCAATAAAATCAAGAAAATAAAAACATAGTTTTGACTTAGTTAGAAAACAACACTTCTGTAAGAAATAATGTTCTTGACTCAAAAGATAGAGAAAATATTTTAGCAACTGACTAAATTTTAATTGAAAAATCAAATTTGTCATGAAATTAAAAATAATAAATCAAAAATTGACTTAAAAATTATTAATTAAGATTTAATATTTAGTTTTGAATATTTTTTATTTAGAATTGTTAATTTTATCTAAGAAAAAATATTTAAATTTTATGTTTTTAGCTTAATAATATGAACATTTCCAATCTTTTTTTTCATTTTATATTTAAAAGATTTTTGAATTGAAATTTTTTATTCTAATTTCACTAACTTTACACAAACACAGAATGTTTTAATTTATAATTAAATTGATATTTGTCTATTCAAAATGAATAAAACATAATAAAATTAATTTTTTCATTGTTTTATTCTAAAAATTCATAAAAAATTATTCAGTGGATTGATATTTAAAAAGTTTGTCGTGTTTTTTCTTGAAATTTTACATTCATTTACATACAAAATTCTAAATAAAATTTTCAAATTTAATAACAAATATTAAAAAAATAATGAAAAATGAATAAATTTTAGATTTACACATAAATATTTTTAAAATTTTTTTTGTAAAAATCTAAGTTATCCTATCCTAGGTTATTTTTCATTTTAAACTCAAAAAATGCAAAGTTGTTTTATCTTAATTAATGTGAGCTACTAATATTTTAATATTTTGTAAAAATTTTTAATTTTTTCATTCATCTATGAAAAAAAAGTATTAATCATAAAGAAGAATTTTTTTAAAGATTACAAAACTCTATCAATATTAACAGAAAAAAATATTTTTTCTAAGAACACCACTGCATATAAATAAATAAAATTATTTTAATAACTCAATATATTATTAATTGTTACTGGATTATAAAAAAAGAAGCTTTTTTTGAAGTAATATTATATTAAGCAAAAAAAGAAAATAAAGACAAAAAATAAAAAAAATATAATTAATAATTTATGATAAATTAATTAGATTTAAATAAACTTGAATTACTATTTATATTTATGATTTGTTTGATATAAATGTGTTGTTATTAAATGATAGTTCTATTCAAGATAACATTTTAAATGGGTTTGGTTATTTGTTAATATGATATTCTGATTAATTTGGAGTTTATTTAGAATGAAATGAACTTTTGAGTAAGTTGGTTGTGAGGATAAGTGAGAAGTTATTTAAATTAAGGTTTTATAAAGATAATTAAATTAAAATATTTTTAGTGAATAAGGTTAATTATTATTTGAAAGAGTATTTATTTTTAAATTAAAGTTTGTACAATCATTCCTATAATTATTTAAGATAGGTTATTAATTCATTCATTTGATGATTTGTTTGTTTGTTTGATTTTCAATGCTTTTTGTGATCTTTCTTTTCAGAAAGAGCATTAATTAAAATGATTATGAATTCCATTTCATAACGGAAATAGCCACATCTTTTTAGTTCAAGTTCTATATGATTATTATAGCTTAAGCTTTTAGTATTTTAAACAGTAATATTGTATTGGTGTGACTTAGCTAATTTTTGTACTATCTCTAATTCCTCTGGATTCACAGTCATCTCTATCTTTATGTAAAAATTATCTCCTAACCTCTGTCCTTATTCTGAGAGGTAGCCAAGGTTTTCATCTCTTAAATAAGTAAACTTTTCATTTTATATTTTTTAAAGCAGATCGAATGTCTCAACCAAAGATTTCTACAAAATTTTAAGTTTTCCAAAAGAATATATAGATAAGTGATCATTTTTCATGACATCTACTTAGAAGCTAATATTGAATAAAATGAATTAAATAAAGAAAAAATTTAATATTAATTTACTATTTAAAGTTATGCATATAGGTCACAGTTTTATAAGAATTTGATTCTTGATTTTTTACATGGAAATTTGGGTTTTTGCTAAATATCTTTTCAAAATATTGTCTTAGCTTATAAACTTCTTAGTAATTCATATATTTTGTAAAATTAAATTGCTCAAAGTTTCTTCTTATCTCATATTAAACTGTTATGTCTTTATTTATTTCATTGAACATCAATAAATTGGGAGAATATGTCAATTCCAAAGGACTCTCATTCAAATTAAACTTCTTGATATATCTTTCAAATGTATCTTTGAAGAAAATATAGCACTCCTTTTCAGGAGCAACGATATATCCATTTTAATCAAAGCAATCTAAGAATGTGAGCTCTAATTTTATTAAAAAGAAAACTTTAATAATTGTAAAAAATAATTTTAAAGTTTTACGATTTTCAGTAAGAAGTTGATCTGATTAGTCTGCTAACTTTATTTAAGCTAAGTGGTTATTACAATCCTAAGCAAATTAGTGTAAATTGACTTGATCAACTCTGTTTAGTTCTATTTGAATGCAATTATCCTTCTCTAAATATGATGTTATAATATTTGAGTTCTCATCTGTCTGTGTAATAGGCAACATAATATTCGATCTTTTAACTTCTTTTATCTTGTAAATTATGGACAAACCAGAACCACATAACCTAGGATTTCTAGTTAAATAACCAAAATGATCATCCCTACAAACTTATTCTTAAAGTTTAGAGTATATTTTATTCAACTCAACTAAGCTTTCGATGATGTCGTCTTAATTTATGTTCAAGATTATGATTAAGTGATCATCTAAATTTGCTAATATTTTTAAACTTAAAAAATAATAAATAAAAATTCTAAATTAAACTAAATAAAATAATATCTTACTGTTCGCTTTTATAATAAATTGAGCCATAAGAAAATCTATTATTGTCAAATGCTTTAAGTTGATTAAATATCTCCTTATCTTCATATAAATGATATTAGTTGAGTAATACCTTAACTTAAGCTTCATAGTTTTATTCTGTTGCTTGATGCAGTTATCCCTTATATTAGGTCTATATATTCAAACAAAAATTAGTTCCTATAAATAACATTTCAATAAATTTATACCTCTATTTATTTTATAAATTAAAGAATCTTCTAATCCACTTTGCTAAAGTCTTCATTGTTCATTTTTGATTTCAAAGGTATTGATTTCAAGTTTCTCCTCAAAATAAAATATGATTCCTTAATCAAATCTTTAGGTTAACTGTAAGATTGTAATACTACACTTGTTTCAGATTGAGAAATTATCTATTAAAGTTCATATTTACTATCTTACAACTCTTAAATACTTTTATGCAATATAATCTTAGAAATCTCTACTTACAACTCAGAGTAGTAGCTAGCTCTCTCTACTCTTTTGTACTGCAAAATTCTATCAAAGTCTAATTATATTTTACAAAAATAATTCATTCAATTTAATTAATCATTATCATTAATTTAATTTGAGTAAAGACAAAAGAAAAATATGTATTGAGATGAAAGAAATTATTATAGTAAAATGTATTTATAGGTAGTCTAAGCTAATTTTCTAATAAAGCATAGAGAGAAGCTTCTATCTTTTGAAAAGCTGATTTAGCTCCAACATTAGTTATCTCAATATGATTTATTATTTTTATGGGAAAATTTTTCAACTAACTAATTAGCTTAAACAAAATTTTTAATTGACTCACTCTTTTTTTACTAAAATAATTCTTTCTTTTTTTAATTGATTTACATTAAACTAATTTATTGTTGCTATTTTCAATACATATTTCTAAATAAAGAAGCAAATGATTTACCATATGGCAATATTTATATTTCGTTACTTGGTTCATTCTACCACTTTGATTCTTCTTTATCTGTGTTTTCTTCAATTGTTATTTCTATATGGTCAAGCTAAGTAATTTCATTGGCTTGCTTCTATGATTCTGCTTGGGTCTTAGATACTAGATTGGAGTTTGAAGTATTTTACTCATTATTATTTTATGATAACCAATCAGATTTTTTAACATAAGTGACTATTTAATTTTTTTGGTAATTATTTTTCTTTTGAATATGTTCTTCTTTTAAGACATGTATTTCATCAATTTCATTTTAATGGCTAACTGATTCGTCTGTACTTTTTGAGGAATGATTAGAATTATTTCTTTTTGTAGATTAATTATTATTAACATTATTTTCTTTTATCTGAGGAGTTGAATTTTATTGATCTTTTTAATTTTAAACATTCCCATTTTTTTAAATTTACTTTCCTTCTTATTCTTGATTTTCTTTAGTTTATTTTTAATTTTATATTTCTTCTTCATCATGATGATGCTACAAACCATTTTCTTCTTTAACATTACTATTTTATTAATTTTAAGTTTCATTTAATGAATTTTCCTCTGTTTCATCTTCTTCTTGTTCAGCTATATCATCGCTTATAAATTAATCTAAATTAATAATATTAATTTCTGTAGGAGTTTAATCTTTATCTGTAATATTTTAAAATAATAACTAAAAAGTAGTTTCTATTTATTAAATAAGAGCATTCCAAGTTAATCCAAAAGTTTTGCTTAATGTTATTAACCACCTGTTAGAATCCTTTTTGTTAATTAAAATATTTTAATAAAAATCAAATGAAGACAAAAACATTATTATCATGATTACTTTTTTAATTGATTTAATGTCTATATACAAAGAAGGGTTTTTCTTAAAATTTTCAATATTAGTTTTAAAAGTAGCTTAAGAAGAAGAGGGTATTTTAACTTTAATCTTAAATTTAAGAGCTAATCCTTAATAAATTGGTTTCACTGTAGTAAAACCTTCTTTTGTATCAAAATTAAATCCTAAATGCTTATCAAGCAACTATGTAATTTAAATAGACTAAATAAGGTACTCTAAAAAATTTAATTCTTTTGTTCCGCTGCACTTAAGTTCAAAGTGGTCTTCTTTATTAACTTGTATTAAATATCTATATATTTTAAAAAATAATATAAAAAGCTATTCATTTATTTCACTAGACCTATCTTTGCATATTATCTACTTATTACAATTTACTTTTTGCATTTTTCTTAAATAAGAAGAAGAGTAGAAAAATATTAAAATTATTAGCTATTCATTTATTTACCTAGACTATCTATCTTTGCATATTATCTACTAATTTCAATTTGCTTTTGGCATTATTCTTTTTTAAGAAAAAGAGTAGAAAAAAATATAAAATTATTAGCTACTCATTCATTTAATTTGGATAATATCTACTAATTTCAATTTGCATTACTCTTATTTAAGAAAAAGAACAGAAAAAAATTATTAGCTATTCATTCATTTAACTAGACTATCTATCTTTGGATATTATCTACTAATTTCAATTTACTTTTTCTTATAGAAGCAAAAGAGTAGAAAAAATTTATAAAATTAAATTAAATTTGTTTAATATCTTGAGGAGAAGATTCTATTAAAATTTTCTATTTTAATAAGAAAGAATTGATTTGATTGAGTAAATTCTATTAAATCATTTTTACAATGAAGAAAATTCGGGAATCAATTAAGTTTGATACATAGTCACTTACTAAATTTTTTTCTACTCTGAAATTTTTCCACAGACGCGATAAAGATTATTATCAAATAAAATGGGAAAACTCAAAGTAGAATTTTTATTTCTACTTTGGAAGAAAATAATCTCTTTGAAAATTTGATTAAATTAGCTAAGAGAAGAGAAATATTTGCAAATTGGCTAGTTGAATTGGCTAAATATCATGAAAAATCATCATTTTTATTACTTTTTGTTATTTGAGATTGCAATCGATCTTGAATCTGGCCATTCTCTATATCTGATTCCACTTCTCAAAAGTGTATTGCTTTCCTTAATTAGTTTGTTGAATTAAACTGCTAAATTGGTCCTATCCTCACTCTATAAATCCTCTAATTTATTAAATAAATTTAATTTCAATTATTTATTATCTCCATTTCATTTTTTTGTTTGTTTGCATTTCTTTAATACTAGATGATTATCAATTACAATAATACTCTAATCCTTAAGTGAGAAAAGCAATATAAACAGTTTGATTTTTAACTTGCTAATTTATCTTACCTAAATTATAAAGCTGAGTGAACAGTCTATTTAACTTGCTTTAAACGCACTCCATTATGCTGGCTTTAACTTACTCCCTTTCTGTTGACTTCATTACAGAATTGAATTGATACCCTTACAAATTTCTTTTTATTTTAATGTTGAACTCTTCAAAATATTTAAATTCTTGGTTCAGACTAGTACTTTTTGGAAACTCTAGTAATCTCTCATACTCAAAGCTGTCTGGCAAGGGGTGTATTTTAGTAAAAATGGAATTTTGGGCTAGATTAAATATAGGTTTGAATGCTGTATAACAAGAAGGATCACAAGCATATAAACCTACTTTATGCTTTTGATTTTCCAATGCCAGCGAAATAAGATGCCTTAAATTGTTTTTATAGGTAGTCTAGATGCTTTTACATTGCTAGTAGACTTCTCTAGATAAAATTTAACGAAAAATATTATTGCAATTCTAATCAAATTAAGGATATTGTATTTGCATAATAGTATCTACTTCATCTTAATTTTCAATAGAAATTCCATTTGTAATTAATACTTCGTTTGGAAGCTGCTTGGCTAAATACTTAATCTATAATAAGTAAAAATATTTTAATTTTTAGCTTGAACAATTCAATAATAAAGTAATAACATTTCTCTCCTAAAATATCATCGTAAAATGATAAACTAATGTAAAATGAGCTGCTTTTGAATTGAAATTGGATGTTTTAAAAAGAAATTAATACCATATAAACTAAAGGCTATTCATATCTATTATGTGCTATTGTATTCAAAATGTCTCCTAAAATTTCCTCTATCCTATGATCCTTAAGATACTACTAAGCTTTTTTTTGGTTTTCGCTTAGTTGCTATTTATTTAAATTGCTCATTTATGCTTCTATTTGATGATTTTTTAATGCAAGACTGTTTGTATATCTATAGTTAAATCTTAAATACACACTCTTTTTATTTGTATTAGTATTTAATTGAAAAAAATAAATGATTTTTTGATTGATTTTTTCTATTTTTTGGAATTTAATTATTAACTAAATAATTACAATACACAAACAAACAAATATCTTCTTTAATAAATTAATTATACATATATTCAATTATAATTCTGCTTGTTTGTCCTTTTTTAATTATTTTTAATTGTGATCAATTTTTGCTTTCTCATTAATATGCACTTTTTTATTTATTTTTTTACTTTAATATTATTATTAACAAATACATACATACATTCATTCATTATCTTAATATTTCATTCATTTTATCTTGAATTTCATTTACTTCTAATAACCCTCTTAAAAACTACATACATGACCCAAAACCAATTAATACTTATAATATATCTTCTTTGGAGATGAATTGACTTTATCTATCTATCTATCTATCTATCTATCTATCTAACTCTTTCTACTGAAGTGTACAAAGCAACTTAAAAATATTCAAGTTATTATTTCCATGGAAAATTCCATCTAATTTTAAACGATAATTCTTTACTAGTTTCTTGTTATTTTTATCTACAGCCCATCATATCATTTTTCTTGCTGATTAATTTAAATTCAGACTTTAATTTTGCACAAAAAGACTTAGATCATTTAATTTAATTCTTCTTCTACTACCTGTAATGTTATTTAAACCTCATTTCTACTTTATTTATTCCAAGGATTTTAACAAACTACTAAAAATATTCCTATCTGTCTTTATTCTTTTAACTTTAACTATCTTTTTTCTTAGAATTAGATTATCAAAATTAAATTTAAATTTATCTTTAATCTCTCAACTTTTATGTAATAAAAAATATTTCCAATAAACAAAATTTATTTATAAAAAATAATTATTTTCTATGAGTTAATCAAATTATGAAATTTTTAATTACAAAAATCTACCACTTTTATTTTTAAATTGTTAAAAGTAAAATTGATTACATAAGCTTCTTTTTAATTCCAAAACAAAACAAAAAATTTACTATCAAGCAAAGCATAAAAAAAATACAAATTAAAATCAATCTATTGTTTTAATGTTTATTTCATCTAAATAAAATACTTTTTCTTAATTAACGAGTAAATTACAATTTTTGCATTTATTCTATAAGATTTCCATATCTATTTCTTCTCCTTTAAGAATTTAGCCATTTGCATAAAGACAACTATCTAACTGCTATTTGACTATTTCTGGACATACATTTTTATGAGCTTAAGTCTACCCAAGTAGTTATGGGATTTCATTTACTTCTATGAAATATGGGTTGAAATGTTCGTCAAACATGAAATCTAACCCAAATATTTAAAAGTTGGCATTAAAAACATTAAATTATTGCTCTAGTCCTTTAAAAAGATAGCTACTAGCTTTTCTCATTTAATTATAAATTTTAATTTCAATATCTTACTAAGTCATATTGTATTACTATTTTAACACAGACTCAAATTTACTTAGTTCCCAATGAGAATCATCTTTTTTCTCTTAAAATTAAGGGTGCTTTTTCTAAATATTTGTATTTACTAAATGAGTTAAGAGATTTTAATCATTTCTGTTGTAGTCATTTATTGTTAGTCTTATATATCCGTTAAGGAAATATACTATATAGGGATCTGTAGAAACAACAATTACATATGAACGAATATCAAATTTTTTCTAGTTAAGTAAAAGGGGATTTTAGATATATTTTTAAACTATCATTTATTCTAAACTTTCAGTTTAATTTTGATTATTTAGCTTAATATTCTTAATATAATCCTTGATTTCATTTGAGTTTTAATACACATTTATTCCTTTTCCTCCTAGCTAATCTACTGGCTTGCTTATCCACATTTCTTTATTTTATAATCTCATAAATTCCTCTTCTTATTCTGTATAGCTTGAGCTGCTTAAGTTAAAAGCATATGTTTTAGGAAGAAATTCAGAAAGTTTAAAGTCATACTTATTGTTTTGTTCATCTAGTAAATGAGCAAATTAATAAAAATAAAGCTTATTGTTGACAATATCTGAATTCCACAAAAAGTTATAAATTGTCAAATTTTGAATCAAAATGAACCTTTCTAGTTTTTTCATGAGCAAAATATCCGATTGCTTGTATAATTTAATCACATCAGCAGCTTTTGTTTTGGTATGATCACAAATTGGATCTTAGTAAAGTAGATCTGGTTATTGCTTAATCCATTAATGATGGTACTTATAATTGCTCACACACTAATGCACTACTCTCTTTAACCTAAAATCATAATCATAACTAAATATCTTATAGTTTTTATCATTTTCTAAATAATATTTGCCAAATTCTATTTCTACTAATTTAGAAATATCAATATTACTAGTTACTACATTACTCACATTAAATATATTTTCTACATAGGGTCTTTAATATTTGCCCTCCTATTAAGTGAATAAGATTTCAATTTCAAACATGTTGAAATGAAAGCATCTTCTATTTTTCATTATGATAAACTTACTTAAATACTTTTGTATTTCTAGGATTCTATTTGTTAAAACTGTTCCATCTTCTTTCTACAAATGTTTATTTAGATCATTCTCATTAATAGAGGAATAAATCTTATTATCAATACATATAGCCTTAAAAAATCTATTGCTGTTTAACACATTCTTACTTTAGTCAACTTATTTTTGAAACATTATGATATCAAAGTCCTTATTTTCTAATTATTTATTCAAAAAACTGATAAATCTAGAATTCTTTTTAATAGCTCTTCCTGAAGTCTTAGTGAATTCAATTGTTTTTTCTACAAATGTCTAATTTAATCCATAGACGGGATCTAAAATATCTTGATTGTATAAAGGTTCTTCATAGAGCGGCTTCATATGTTTAGGAATAAAAAAATAAGTTCTTGGCAAAAAATATCTAAAATTTAATGTTAATCTATTCTGATTAAAATAATCTTCTTCCATCTTTGAGTAAAGTCTAAGCCAGTTAAACTCATACTTTATTGGATCTAAACTATGGGTATCTAGATTTTTATTCTTGAAATAAACATGCCAAATCCCTAATACAACGCTTAGTAAAATTGGTAGGAAATGATACAGTTTTATATTCATTTTTATTTTAAACAAATCTCCCCAAAACGCTAATTTGAAATTCAAAGTTAATTAATTCTAATAATAATAAAATTTGATTATTTTCTGACTATTCTTAAAATTTCAACTATTTCATAAAGATATATCTTAAAGCATTCTTAAAATTCTCAACAAAATTTATTTTATCAAAATTTTATGAATTATCTATTTATTTTTTCAAAATAAAGTGAAAAAATGTATTCAACTTTTTAATTAAATAAAAAAATCTTATTCTTTTTTGATTAGTTTGAACTACAAGGTATTATTTGTAAACAAAAATTTTAAGAAAAATATATCTTCTTAATATTTCACCACTTATTACTTCATAATTTTGTCCAATTAAACAGTAAGCTTCCCCACATTTAAATATCAAAAATCCTTGAAAACTTAAAAATAATTATTCATTTATTAGTGAAGTACTATGAGATTACTCAAAACATTTCTAATTTAACCTTCATTATTCTTAATGATTTTAATATTATTTTTTTCTTCAATAAAAAATAAGTGAAAATTATCTTTTAATTATATTTCTCTTCAAATAAATTCTTCATTTTCCAAATATTTACATCTATTTTAAACATTAAAATGTCAAAAAAATTGTCTTTTTTTAAATTACTGAATTTCATTCAGTTTACCAAAAACTTAGTTTTTTTCTAAAACTACAATTCTTTTTATGTAAAATTAATCATTAAAAAAATAATTTTAAAAGTGAATGAAAATATTAAGTATTAAAAATATAAAAATATGATATAATTTAATATAAATTATCTCTATAAATAAATAAAATACAAATTATTATTGTTAAAATAGCTTAAGTAGCTTAATTAGAACTAATATATCTTTTAGATTTAGTTTAAATTTTCTACTTAAAAAGTTTTAAGTTAACTATCAAGAGTGATAAAAACTTCTATTAATATTACAATTTGTTATTATTATTTTGGTTCAGCGAGAATTGAAAATGTAAGAAATCAGTATATAGAAAAAAGAAAGGATTAGTTTAGCAGTCATAGGGAACATAGGGTCTGGAAAATCCACAATGTGTGGTCATTTAGCTATATAGTTAGGATAAGTTAACGATTAGAAATTAAAAGAGGTAAAGCAAGCTTGTGAAGAAGAAGGTAAAATTATATTTTGATTACTTGGAAATCAGCGTAAATGATATTAGGTTTTGATAATTATAGGATAAGATGGAATCAATTACTCATATATAATGGACACTAAAAAGGTTGAAAGATAACGCAAGCAATCAATTGATACTTCAATATTTCATTTTGATACTGAAAAATTCCAAATAACTATCATAGATACTCCTGGTGATACTCAATATACAAAAAATATGATGACAGGTATTTGCTTGGCTGATGCAGCTATTTTAATGATAAGTGCTGCTGCTGATGAATTTGAAAAGGGATTTGGAAAAGATGGATAAACAAAAGATTTTATTTTACATTCTTACGCTCTTGGTATAAAGCAGGTACCCAATTACAAGCATAAAAAAATAATTAATTTGAATGATGCTTATAAAAATAGATGATTGTGTGCATAAACAAGATGGATAATTATAAGTAAGCCTTTTGTCAAAAGAGATTTAATGAAATTAAAAAGGAAGTTAAGTACCAGTTTGAAAAGATTAATTTTAATGTATAAAATTTACAATTTATACCTATTTCTGCTTTTTCAGGTGATAATTTGCTTGAAAAAAGTCCGAATATGCCATGGTATAATAGCTCTACATTTCTCTAAGCTTTAGATAATTTAATGCCTGTTGCAAGATAAAATGATGGAGACTTAAGACTTCCTGTTTCATATGCATTTTTAGTTGGGGAAGACACATAGGTTATCACTGGTAAAGTAGAATAAGGAACTTTAAAAGCAAATAGGAGTGTTTGTTTTGCACCTTTCCTTGGAAAATAAGAAAACAAATTTGACATCATATAAATTGAAATATAAAATAAATAAGTTGAAGAAGCAGTTTGTGGTGAAAATGTAGGATTTAGTATTAAAAATTTAAATCTTAATGATTTGACCAAGGGGTCCATTTGCGGTTACATAGGAGAAAATTAGCCAAGAGAATGTGAGATTTTTGATGCTGAAATGGTAATCATAAATCATCCAGGAAGTATCAAAAGAGGATATAGACCTATGTTTTGCATTCATTAAGCGTTTGTTGCTTGTGAATTTATAGATATTCTATCAAAAGTAGAAAGAAAAACAGCTTAATAATCATCAAATAAACCAGACTTTATTAAAAATGGAGAGGCTGCAACTGTAAGACTTAGACCGACTAAACCTCTTTGTGTAGAGAAATTTTCACAGTGCCCTCCGCTTGGTAGATTTATAGTTAGAGATATGAATACAATAGTGGCAATAGGTATTATAAAAGATGTAGTTTATAAGTAATGAATGAATCAGGGCTAATTTAACTTTTAATTCTAACTTATTAATCAAGTATATTAGGTATATTTCTTCATTTATTTGGAGATATCTGAAAAATATCAACTAATATCATAAATTACTTTATCTTAGTTAGCAAACCAGCAATTATTTTTGTTATGTTAATGTGGATATAAAGCATAAAATAAATTTCAACTGCCATTTTCTTAATAGTTCCTTCAAATATTAAGGAATTTTGGATTAAATTTACTTATTAAATATTCTTACTAATTTATTTTAAAATTGAATGGGTATGATTTTATAATCTATCAGCATTTTTAGCAAGTAATATTAAACTATATTTTCAATCCCATCCTATCTAAATTTAAATAAATTTTGTGATAAACAAATCCTCTCAATGAAATTTAGCTTTAGGTATCATAGATTTCAAAAACAAATATTCAATTTTTTGTTTGTTATCTTCGAGAATCATTCTTTTTCCTAATTTTAAATATTCAAAAATTAATTTCATTGCAAAAAAGGAAGAAAAATGTTGAATTAAATTTTACATGAAAAAAATTGCTTCGACTTTGATGGTGTCAATTTCAAAAGATATTTATCTAAATTTATCAATTATTGTAATAACCTATAAAATGAAGATAGAAAATTTAAACAAATAAATTATTCTATGACAAAATTCAAGAATTTAAAAAGCTTGAATTTTAAAATAAAAAATATCTATTTTAAATAATTAAAATTGAAATTAAAAAATTTTTTTGATTGAAAACAGTTTGGTAAAAATGACATCAAACATATTTACTTTTGAAAATCATAAAATTGAAGATTTAAACATTGAAAAACATAATTAAAAAAATGAAAGAAAATTAGATCTGAAAAACATTTGTGATATTACAAATAAGATAGCTTTTTAAATAAATTATCTTAAACAGTTAAGTTAATGTTTCTTCTTCGTTACAAAAAACTTCCTGAATTATTCAGGAGTTTTTCTCTGATATTGGGAATATTATTTATAGAAAGAACAATTTTTTGTAATTAAAATAGATTATGTTTTTTCTATCTAAAATTTGAGAGTTAACTATTTACTGCTTTAATAAAATTTAGATGTTATAACACGCAATTTATGTTTACTGAATTAATCTTATTTTTGTACACAATTTTCTCAAGGATATTTATTATAATTATTAAAACCAAAAAAAAAAAATTAAAAAAGTCTAATATATTTGTTTAGATTGAAGATGATAGAAGAAAGTGAAATTAATTATGTAAAGAATTATAACCTATTTTAGAGTAGTGTTATAATTATCGGAGCTGGACCTGCCGGTATTCTTAATACAAAATATATATCTTAAAATAATAATGTCCTCTGTGTAGATGGAAAGAGCAGCTTTGGTGGATTATGGAAGTTCGAAGAGCTTAATGAATTCAATCACCCATCAATTCAAACTGATGCCTTCTATAACTCTTATGGCCATTTATAAAGCTCTCTTTATGAAGATCTTTAATGCAATGGATGTAAGGTAGATATGTGTTTCAAAGGGTAGTCATATAGCAGAAAATACTAAGAATTCATTAAAAGTGAATAGTTCTATGAGTATATGTAAAACTATGTGATAAAGAATAATATTTAAAGATTTATGGCTTTTAATACTTTTGTTTAACAAGTGCGTTTAACCAAGAATCTCACTGAGGAAGAGAAAGCAAATCTTAATTTTCAACCAAATAAACGTTTTTTTATTGAATTAGTTTAATCTCATGACTTTAATTTAAACAGAAGGTTTTTACAAGCAGATTACGTGATTGTATGCACTGGTCACTATTCAGTTCCTAATTACCCCACTATACCAAACCAATCCAATTTCAGTGGTGACATTATTCATGCTCATAATTTTAGAAAATCTAAGGTGTCTCAATATGCCAACCATCATCTGGTCATCTATGGAGCTGCTCTTTCATCATAAGATATTGTTTTGATTCTATTAAGAAAGTCAGGTAATCTAAGACCTTCAAAAATTACAGTAATAGGAGAAAAAAGTTTGATAGAGCCTTGTTAGAAATCAGAAGCATACGCATCTGAAATAGCAGAAGGAAGACTTGTGTATAAGACTGGTTACATATCCTAATACAATTCCTCTAATTCTTTGGTACTTAATAGTGGAGAAGTCATTGAACACATAGAATTTGTTTTATACGCAACTGGTTACTAATACTCTTATCCTTTCCTAGAAAATAATAGTCATATAGATAATCTTATTCAATTTTACAATTAAAGAAAGAACTCTTTTGGGCCTCTTTACAGAAGAATGTTTTCTGTGAATGAACCACATCTCATATTTATAGGAGCAGTTTAAACAGTCTATCAATTACAAGCTTGCCTTGAAAGGCAAGCAATTATTGCTTCAAGATTTATTGACAAAATAATTACACTTCCTGACTAATAAGAGATGCAAAACTCTTTCTAACAAGACTTTGAAGAAGCTAAAAAGTTAAATTAAGATGGGAGATATTACTTGAGAACAACTGAAAATGAAAATAGATTTACTGATTACAAATTTACAAAATAACTCTAAGAGCTAGCTCAAATACCTTTTGATGAAGAATTTATCAAGATTCATAATGAAGTAATTGCTCCTCGCTATAATGAGATTTTCAAACATGGTAACTATCCGATGTTAAAGTAATTAGATTTCAAAGATGTGATTAATCCAGATTATGCCCCAAAAGAAGGGTTATTTTGATTTACTATAAATGTTTACTATATAAATAGTATCTATAACTCATGAATTCTGAGTTTTAAATTGCATATTATCTAACTTTTTATATTTTACTTTCACGTGATTCATATATTCCAAAATTGTTAAAGATAATAAATTATATATTTTTTAACTTATTTACAACGATCTATTTTCTTATTTTTCAAAAAGTTGTTATTTTTAGTATCAAATTAATCCTTTTTACACCTATCAGAACAACTAAAAAATACAAAGATAAAAACCGTTTATAATCTAAAAAATCTCATCTGTCTTTCTCGTATTAAGAAATACTAACTAAAGTAACAGATTTTTAAAAAATTTTCTCAACGAAATAAAAAAAATAAATCACAAATTAAAGAAATAGATAATTATTTTGATGTTATTTTTCTTAAAAATAAATCAATAAAAGCTAAGTGAGTTTTTTATAAAATCGCCATTTATCTATTCATAAAAGTAATATAGAGATTTTATATTAAGATAAAATATTGTCAAAATTGTTTATTAATTTCAATTTAAAGGACTTATTTTTCTTTAAATAGAGCTCAGCTGAAAAAAATTTGGATTTATTAAAAATGATATTGATAATTTTTTTACTTTTCCTGAAAATAAAAAAAGAGTGGTAAATTATTCTATTCAAATATTTATTTTTGCAATTTATTATAAATTAAAAGATTTTTATATTATAATTATCTTTTGTTTTGAGATTTTTTCTAAATAAGAAGTAAGAATTAACTATTATAATTGATCCTTTGAATTAAATTATAAATAGTTTCTTAAGAATTAAATTGTGATCATATTAAATCATAATATTTATATTATTTACATTTAAATTAAGGATATTGAATACATTTTTCACATAGATATCTCAAATTAATTATCATTCTCCTAAAAAAAATATTGAAGCAATTTTAATCAGATTATAAAAATTTATGGAAAAGAGTTGTTTAACTTCTTTTTTACCTCTGATTCGTTTTATGTAACTTTTTTTTTAATTTTAAAAAATTTTTAAAAATAATTTTAATATATCTTAATCTTTTTTTATTTTTTGAATTACTAAAAAACTACTAGTGTATCTTGTTAGTTTATTCTAATTTTTTTATCATGAAAGATAATACATAATATCATTATTTTATTACTCATTTTAAAAATATTAAAATAAAATTTTATTCCATTTTAAAAAGGTAGCTATGAAGTATTCTCTTATTTTTAAAAGCTACTAATAATTTTTTTGTAGTTATGTGTGCTGAGCTGCAAAATTGTAAAAAATGCTTAAAACTAACTAATAACCACAATTATTTTAAGAGTAATTAAATCTTTACTTTTATATTAATAATTATTTATTGATATAATAATAACAATCTTAATACCTTCAATTTTTAATTTATATTTTAGATAGAACAAAACATTTATTATTAGATAGAAATAATATTTCAAAGATTTTTAGTAAATAATCATGTCAAATTAAGGTAGCCCTAGATAAGAATAGCAAGAAGATAATTCAGAATAGCAAGATGAAAATTAAGAGCATAATTAAGAAGAGGGAGAATAATAGAATTAGGAAGCTGAAGAATAAGTAATTCTTGAAAATTATTATTAGATTTCAATCTATATTTACCATTTTATTCAACAACCAATATTTAAAGAATGAATTTTATCAAAGCAACTCTGGAATGATTAATTAAAGTGAAGAAAATGGCAATAATTAAATCAATACTGAGGAGGAAGAAGATAGGATAATTAGATAAAGAGAAGAAGTAAATTTAATTGTTCTTTCAATAAATAATTAATTATACTAATTTATAAAGAGGATAGCTAAACTCGCAGAAAATAGGCCTCTTCCAGAAAAAAAAGATGATGTTATTTAATACTTGTTTGGAAGGCTTTAAGAAGCTGAAGTAAATAAAATTTATTTACTAGAATTAGCAATAATTCATAATTTCTACTTTAAAAAAAGACTGCATTATTTGATTTACATTAAATTATATAAGAAGAAGCAAAAGTAAGTTTCACATATCCTAAATGAATTTAATGTTAATAAATGAAAATTTGTAGAAAAAAAAGGAAATATTAAATGAGTTAAATGAAAAAACAAACAGATTAAATAGCTTGCTTGAAGAAGAAAAAAGTACAATAAAAGATGTAAATCTTTATTTATTTGATATGGACTAATTAAAAATATGGTTTTTAAAAAGAAAGTATAAAAAGAGCTTAAAGAAACATTAGATTTTGCTGTACAATAAAAGGTTTAGGTAGAAGAAGAATAACAAAAAATCTAGAATGAGTTAGAAAATGAAAAATAAAAATCTGAGGATCTTGAAAAGCAAATAGGTGAATTAAATAGATAAATTTCTGAATAGAAAGTAGAGATTGCAGATTTGAAAACTTAAAATTAGCAACTAGAATAAAAAGTTTAGAATCTAATTTAAGATAAAGAAAATTAAACAGAAACAGCATAGAATAAAAGGATTAAAGAGTTGGAAGATGAGCTTAATGAAGCAAAGCAAATTATTACTAAGCTTTAAGTAAAAATAGATATAATTTAATTTTGTTATAAATATATTTAAAATTAAAAGGATGTTAAAAATGCTTTAAATAAATTTAATATTGGTGGAAATAAAAATAAAGAATAGCAAAATTCTTAGAGTTAGTCTTCGTTTCAACAGCCACAAAATTAATTTTCCAATTCTAATGCAGATGCATATAGGAGATATGTGTAACTAACACCATAGACAGTAAAAGAAGACAAACATTCTAAATATAGCAAATAGCAAGATGATGATGGTGATGGTGATGATTTTTGGTATATGGATCATTAAGGTAATTTATCTCTTTCATTCATCAACTTTATTTTAAATTATTTTTCTAAAAAGATGCAAGAAGTAAACAAAATATCTCCCCAAACATATAAAAGTCCAATAAAAAATGAAATTATCTTGAAACCTTAAATAAAATTTTGCAATAAAAAGTATTTATGTTATTGTTTTATCTTTATTAAAAATATTTTTTTAAGTTCTCGTTCTTTTAAAATTTGAATAAAATATATTTTATTTTTTTATTTGTCTTAAAACCTCCTTTAGGAAAACTAAAGACTTGCTAGGTAAGAGGTAAGAATGTTAAAATTCTTAAAAACAATTTAAAAAAAAACTCTCGAATTAATATCCCTCAATTATGTTAATTATCAATTCTAATTTTTTTAATTTTATTTTTGTAAAATAACTGAAAATTGATTATTTAAGAAACATTTATTCAAATGTGTTACTAACCTTTTTTTACTGATTTGAATTCAATTAATAAATACAAAAAATTTAAAGGTAATGATTTGATTTAATGAATTGAATTTTTAGGTCAGTGAATTTAATTAGCAAAATAAATAGCATTTAAACTGAGAAAATAATAAATTTTTAGTAAAAATTGTGATTTAAATTGTAAGTGCTCCTTTTTTACCTTTATGATTTTGATTTTGATAAATAAATACAAAAACATTTAAAAGTATGTAATTTCATTAAATAATTTGACTTTATAGGTGGAGTGAATTAATTAGCAAAATAATTAGCATTTAAACTGAAAAAATTAATATTTAATAAAAATTTTGATTAAAATAGAAAAGTGTTTGAAATAATGAATTTATATTTATTTAGCATAATTATGTTAGCTACATTTGAAATGTATAGTAGCTAGTAGTGCTAATAAGATTAAATCTATTCTAAGATGACTTAGTCTTGCTTTTAGTGCTCCAATAAATGTTAGACCTGTTTTAACACAGATACTTCTTCGTGTATTAACTGTAAAGAAGGCTTTTATAAAAGCTCAATAAATAGTTCTACTTGTGTAGAAAAATGCTAAGAAAATGAAATTTTAAATGAAAAGAAAGAATGCATGAAATGCTAAACTTATGGTTGTGTAAAATGTGATGATAATTAAAAATGTTAAGAATGCGATTAAAACCTATAGCTTGATTAAGCGAGCAATTAATGCTTCTTAACGAATAATATCTGTCCATTTTTAAATAATTTCATTTAAGGATCACCAAAAGAAAAGCAATGTGTTTAAGATTGCCCTTAAACTTTTTATTAAAATATGAATAATTAAATTTGCGAAGAAACTGTTTAGTGCTTACAAATTTAAGAAAGCTAGAGATTCTAGATAGACTAAAGAGTTTTGGAGATTTAGGTAATTAATGATAATTAATATTTAGTAGCTGCAAATCGTTGTATTTTTGCTTTAGTCGACAATGATTGGAACATTATCAATGTTTAAATCTTATAAAATTTAGTAAATTATGATGAATAGTATGTATATGAAGGAAATCCACTCATTAAAAAAAGTTTTATTGTAGGAAGTCAAGGAGGATGTACAGCAGGGAACAAATTAGTAGTTTTTGATTTTAAAACTCTAGAGATAGTTTTCTCTAGAGATGATCTAGAATATGATTTATTAGTTCAATATGTTGATAAAATAAATGAAATAGTATTTTTATATTATGAGAATTCTGAAAATATTTTTTGGTACGATGGTATTAATAAGAGCTTCAATTATTAATATATGAATACTTTTAAATTTTTTTAACAAATTAATTAAAATTCACTGACAAGATATATCATACAATTAGGAATATCAACCTTTTCAGTAAATTTTTAAATAATCAAACTAAAATTTTTTATATTATATATTAAAATTAGATTGGCGATTTAAAGATAGATAGATCTATATAATTTAAAAATTTAAAGTCACAAGATCTAGATGATAAAATTTTTTTTAAGATTTAAAAATAAAATGATTTTTTCATTTTATTTTCTTATGATATTAATTTACCCCTATTGAGGATATCAAAATTAAAAATAGAATAAGATTTAATCATGATTTAACAGGAAATTTAATATTTTCCATCAGAGTTTTATGGAATTGAAATGCTTTCTTATTCAGAAATAAATAATGCTATCATTTATTTTAATCCTGAAAATTAGAACTTGGAAATAAATACCTTAGATTAAAAATCTGAAGTAATTCTTTAAAAGATAAACTTAACATCTTCTTAGGTAGATAACTATTAAATTTTTGAAGATTAGAAGACAAATTCAACAATAGTCTTTATTTTTTCTGAAAATCTTTAAATAGTAAATGTAACAAATGTTTTAATAATTTAAAGTGGCAAATAATAAGAAAGTCTTTCTATAGATTTTAAACCCATAAATTTTACATTTATTTCAAAATAATCAATAATTAGAGATATTAAAATTTGTAATGACCAAAATATAATGGAAATATTTGTATAGTAAGTGCTTTCTAATTAATAAGTGTTTTAATAGGATATTAGATTAAGATATAATCTGACTGATCATTCATAAATAATAAAATACTTGGTGCCCAATGCAAATAAATATTAATATATAAAACAAGATTTTAATAAAAACCAATTTGTTATGTATTAATTAGATTAAAATTCCTAAAATTAGATTTACTTTTTTGATAGTTAGTAAGTCTTCTTTAATTAAACTATTGGGTTTTTTATGATTTAAGAGTATGTTGAGAACTATTAAAAAATACCAAGGATTAATACAAAATTTATTAATTTTAATAATCGTGAAATAAATAGTTCTGGAAATTATTAACTTGTTGCTTAATTAAATAATTAATATATTTTACTATAAAGATAAAATGGTAAGATTACTCAACAATTCGTTTTCGATTTTAAATAAGAAAAAATAATTGTTTTTTATGACTACATCTTATTCTACTATAGTTCTGTGAACTTCGTTTTTATTTAAAAAAGAAATATTCTGATAATACCAAATCTACCTCAAATATATGATTTAAATACCTCAAAAGAATTATTAGTCAGCAATAATGATTATTTATCTATTTTTTATTCCTTTATAATAATAAATGATGATTATATAGTTTATTTATCTTATAATAATGATTTTGAAGTAATACTAAGTTAGTTAGATCTCTCAACTTTTGAAACCACCTAACTTTTGAATCTAAAAAAAAGTTCGATCAGATCTTTTTGGAAAATAGAAACACTTTCAAATTACCCTGTTATTTTTGATGATAATATTATTTATCTTTGTGATTATAAAAAGTATTAATTTTGTAAGCCATTCTCTTTAAAAGACCACAATTTTATAAACGAAGGCACTGAATTACAACTAATTCCTTTATTTAATCCTGTGGCTACTTACTAGAAGACAAAAGAAATATTTATATTCTAGTATGGAATAATTTTAGTATGCTCATATGATTTGAAGAATTAAACATAATTAAATCTTGGGATTTAATATCCTAATAATCAAATCAAGCCAAAATAAAATTTTTTTCAAAATGATCGATATTTTTTTTACTTTGATCAAACATACTTTTATAAATTTGATATGGAACTAAAATAATTTCAAATAATTGAAGCAATTACAAACTTTTAGTCTTAAATTTATAGTTAATAACTGAGAATTAATTTTTACATACTAAGTAATACATCTTTAGCAAAAAAATCTGGAAACATTATTGATACAAGTAATATGATAATCATAAAAACTGAGTAAGAAGACAATACTTTTATTGGTGAGATACAAATGGATGATGTAAAATGTCATTTTTTTCAATCTGAGAGTGGAATATATTGGCATAAAAATTTGTTAAATGAGCCTTTTTATGGATTAAACTTTTCTTAAGACTAAATTCTCTTAGACTAATATTCTTAAAATGAGTAAAATTTAGTAGCCCTATACGATAGCAGCTGCTTATGTATTAGAATTTATGATTTAATAAAAAAAAAGTAAAGGAATAGTAAACAAATTACAAATATCAATTTAAACTTTTCAATAAAAATAGTTGATTGGATCGAATTTAACTTTATTAATGTTTAAGATTCAAGTATATACCTATAAACTCCTTAGTTGGATACAAAATAATTGCTAATAGCACAGTATAACTCTAATATATCTGAATATTAATATTGCTATGATCAACAGTACTTAGCAGTACAAACAGAAAACCAAAATTTATATCTAATTGATGTAATTTCTTTTCTTTTTAATTTTTGTTCTTAAATTAAATTAAATTGAAAAGATATAAAAAAGGGTTTAATTATAAGTGGACACCAATCTTTATTATACTAATAACAATGTTATACTAAAGCTTAAATTTGTTCTCTTTTGTAGTTAAAATATACTTGCTATCTATTCTCCTAATCTGAAAATTGTAGATTTATTTACAGGTTAAGATTCGAAATTTATTCAAGAAGTAATTTGATAAAATTTATTTTATTTTAATTTATTAATTCATTTTTTTATTTAAGAGTAAGCCTATTTTTGCTTATTAGTTAAACTTAATATAGAGTATTCCTATTATAAATAAGAATGAAGGGCTAGTAATATGCTTTTTTGGTGCATAAACGAATTATTTCCAAAGAAATAATACTGGTTCTAATCTTAATTTGTTTGATTTTAGATAAAATGTGACAAATATTTTTTATGATATGGAAAATAACACTTTAATAGGAGTAACTGGTATTACAAAATAAATTAACATAATAACTATTCCAGGAAATTAGTTATTATTTACTTATAATACAATGAGTTCATTTAATAAAGGAGCTATTTACTTTTATGAGGAATAAAAAAATTTAATTTTGGTAGATACAACTCCTATAATATACATATGCAATTATCTATTGAGAAATATTACAACTTTTAATACATTTATTAAAGATATATAAGGAATATTAATAGATAAAAATAAAAATGTTATTTTCTTCTATTCTTATTAATTTATATATGCATTAGAATTTCCAAATATGAAACATATTGAGACTTTTTCTTTGCATCAATATAATTAGAATAATATTTTAAATATTTAAATCAATTCAATTCTTTAGGTATTGATAGTCTAAACGAGTACTGCATTTATCTCTTTTGATCTTACAGAAATTCTCTATATAGATGAAATTAATTTATTCTAACTTTACAAGGTTAAAAATATAAAGTTAAATGAAGAATATTCTGTTTATTATAGCCTTTAAAATCTATCATTAAATCTATACAAAGAGGCTTAGCTTGTAAATTCATTGTTATTTGAGCCGTTCTAATAAAATATTTACCCATACTTCACTGAGCCAATATTAATAGCAGAAAATTAATTCATATATATAGCTTACAACAAATTATATGTAATTTAAGCAAACTTATAACTGAATATTTTAACAGAAATCTTTAAAATTAATTTAAGTTAAACTCCTGATAATTATTTTTATGATTCAAAATCAAATAATATATTTTTGCTTTACAGTAATAGTAGTAGTTCTAAATTGTATAGTGTTGATATATCAGATTAGAACAAAGGCGAAGTGTTCTTAACTAGCTTTTTAGATGTAGATGCATCAAAAGCTTAAATTTGCAGCTAATACATAATTCTTCCATCTGTTAATATTATTTATTCTTATGATATTAAATCTAGCTAAACAAATAAAGTTTTATTACCTGCTTATGGTAATATCAAGCTATTTTTTAAATTTTAAATTAATTAACTCAGCAGTGAAGGAATTAATTGGTGGAATATTCCTTTTGAAAATTATGAAAGATTAAATACTAATGATTTCTTACAAGAAGGATAGCCTACAAAGAATATATTGATTCTATTAGAATAAGATAGTAATTAAATGATGTTGGTAATAGATTTATTATAAAATAAAATTGTTTAATATAAAATACTAGATACATATAAAGTAATAAATATTGTTCATGATCCATACAGAACAATTATTTACATTATTAATAATATTGGAACTACAGATATCTTTAGTTTTTAGTTAGAGTTCATAACTTCAATTTAAAATTCTTGTCTGAAATAAGCAACTATTTCTTATGATATGAATTTTGTTTATTCTATATGCCCAAATGATTTGATTATTTATAATGGAATAAACTTTGAGCAGCAATTTTCTATAATAAATAAAGGTATCAAGGAAGCATATAGCTTAATTAATATGAACTATAATAATCACATAATAATAGTTCAAAAAAATAAATTATGTGTCCTTCAATTAAAATAAGATAATACCTATGAAATAATATACGAATTTAATAAAAAGAATATAGCAATTCATAACTTTAAGCTTTCTAATGATGTAAATAACTAAATCTATGCTATTATTTTAATATCTAATTATGAGGATATTACTAAAATATAGCTTCCTCTTTCTGAAAATAAGTTATGCTCAATTTAAATTCAATAACAGAATAGGATATCTGAGAATGTTTACACAAAAACACAACTAGATGTGCTGACTCAATATTTAAATGCAGCATAATAAAAACTTTCTTTGATTGAAATAGAATTTTAAGACGGATAGTCTATCCAACAGACAGATATTTAGGTACAAACTATAAATATTGAACATATGCATTTAATGAGCCTAACCTTATTCTCTTAATACTAAAATAAAGTTTACTGGAATAATTAAACAGCTTTTTCAAAATAAATAAATAATTTAAAATTAAAAAATATGTCCTTGGTAGTTTAAAATGAGATAATAATAAGCAGCCAAAACTAAATGTAAAATTTCTAAATGCAAAAAGTTTTACTTATTTTAAATGCCTCAATAAATTTAGAAAATCTTAATAAGGTATACTTATAATAATTATCAATATCTATCTAAAATTCAAGCTAAATTAAAATTTCAAATTGTAATTTAGTAGTCATAGACTAACTATTATTGGATGAAGTATCAACTTCAGGAAAATTTTTATTTTTGCTAAGTAATAATACTCAAGTAGTAATCAACCAAGTAAAGATAATTGATTCAACAACAAGTCAAATGTTTTTAATTACTAATAGCTAAAAAGTGAATATAACAAATATTTAAATATAAAGTTGCTCTCACTTAAGTTATATATTCAATATTTAACAAGTAGATAATCTTTCAATTTAAAATAGTTTCATCAATCAGAGTTCTTTTTCTACAATTTATTAAATATAGAGTACTATAATATCTTCAGTTTAAATTCTTTCAGTCTTAAATTCTACAAATATCACTGCTGTTTTAATTGAAAAATAAGAAATTAATACAGTTTAATACCTTAGCTAATAATTAAATTTGAGTAGTGTGAAACTTTTTAGTTCAACAGATATTATATTCCCTTTTGAAGCTAAGATAGTTGAAATTTATGATGTTACTATAGATCATCTTGAAGTCTCAAAGATTATCTTTAACATCTAGGCTGATAAAATAACAATAAATAATATTAATATAACAAATAGCATTCCATCAATTTAAGGATTTGACTGTAAATTAATTAATATAGAAAATTTCATGGATTCTTCTATCAAGAATATTAATTCTAAATAAAATTAAATTCAAATACTTTCAATATAGTAGTAATAAAATGGTGGGTAGGCTCTTATTTATTAATCAAAATTTATAGATTTTTCTAATTTGAGTTAAACTCCGTTGATAATTTTAAATTCTCTTTATAGCATTAAAATAGAAAATGTGATAGTTGAAAATGTAGTTAACATAAATAACTATCATACATCTATTTTAGTAATATTAGATTGCAAGTTTGTTATATTAGCTAGTAGTTAATTTAAAAATAACATAAATTTTAATGGATTAGGAGGAGTAATTCATGCAGCAGAAAATGAAATGATTGAAATAACAAATTCTAATTTTAGTTTTAATCAATGCAAACATTAAAATGGTGGTGCAATATACATATCAAATACAATATCATAAGGTACTTTAATATTAAATAAATCATAATTGTAAGAGAATAAATCTCTCTTTTCTTCTGGAGGTGCTATTTATATCTAAAATATAAATATAATAATGAATGGCTCTGAGATCTCCTTCAATAAAGCCTAAATTGGTGGAGGAATCTATTATGAGCAAGTTATTCCAGATTTTTTAATTGACATATCAAAAGGAATTTCAAACAATAACACTTTAAAAGATAATATTGCATTTATATATGGCTAAAATTATGGATCAACTTTAAGAAAAATATTTATTGATTAAGAAAAAATAGAAGTATCAAAAGGAGCTTTAGTGGACTTCTAAGATGAAAATGTTGTGATAAGCCAATTCAAAAGTGGAGATTAATTATCTTTTAAAAAAATACAATTACTTGATGAAGAAAATAAACCTATTTAATCTATAAACTTAAATTCAGATGAATTTAATTAACTTAGCCATGATGTCTAATCTATAATATAATAAATAATTATTTCAGTAACTTGGAATCAACAAAATAATTAAATATAATGTATTGGAGAACTATAAAGTAAATAGTTTGATAATAATGGATTCAGCTTAAATTTTAAAGTTATTTACAAACCATTATCTAGTTTAATCCTTAAAATAACTAGCAACGCATTTCCTTAAATAAAAGATTCAAAAGGAAACATTGTTTTCAGAGCAGGATCTATAGAATAAGGGATCAAAGTTTCTTTTGATTAATGCTCTCTGGGTGAAATATAAAAATAGTATGGTAATTCAATAGCTTGTGAATAATGTCCAGATGGTAAGTACTCCTTAAATAAAGAAGACTAAGAATGCAAGCTTTGTCCTGATTCAGCAATTAAATGCATAGGTTTTAGTATCTTTCTAAAAAATGGATATTGGAGAGAAAATGAAAATACTGATAACATTCTTCATTGTAGTTTCAATCCTGAATCTTGCAAACCACAACTTTCAACATCTAAAGTAAGAATATATTTTTAAAAATTAAATTATCAATTCTTATCAATTTTTTTTCAAAAGTTTAACTGTGACATAGGTTATAAAGGTCCTTTGTGTTAGAGCTGTGATATTTATGGAGAAGTATGGGGAAATAGTTACTCTGAAATTTTAGATCCTGGATTTTGCTATAAGTGTGATGAAAGCACATAAAAAATCATTTTTTATAATATTGCAATATTTTTTTTAACATCTTTATATATTTTGATTATCTTAAAGAGAATTATTTATTAGCTAGAAGTTAAATTAACAGGATTCTTTTTAAATTAAATGGACATAATATACCTAGGTTCAACTTGTAATATTATTTTTTTATTAATTTATTTAATTCATAATAATCAATAAAAGTAAGTCAATCTGATAGATCATAAATTATATCTAAGATTCTAACTGATCATTTACAAATATTAACCTTAGTATGCACTTTTACAGTAAGTATGCCTAGTATTGTTACTGTTCCAATATAATTTTCAGGTGACTCTGTTGGTATGGCTAGTAAATCTATAGATTGTATTTTTTCAAATTATTCTAGACTCTAACCTTTGTGGTTGTTTTAATCTTTGTGGTCTTTAATTTTACCTATTGGGATTTCTTTTTAATTTCTTTTAATGGGAATAATATTTATGTTTTTTAAAACATTCATATTTATCAGATATCTTCGAACTGCAGCTATTTTCATTTACTTTTATTTCTTTCCTATGATTATTACTTTAGCTGCAAGATCAATGAATTGTATAACTATAGGAGATAAATCATATTTAGATTTAGATTTGAGTATTGAATGTTACGATAAAACCCGTCACTTACCTTTTATTTTCTATTTTAGCATTCCTTTGTTAATAATTTGGGGAGTTTTAATCCCTTTATTACTATTTTGCAAAATAAATAAGGTTAACTAATAGAAAAAATCTAAATTTATTCAAATAAAATATTCTTTCTTATTTGCTGGCTACAAAGAAAAGTTCTATTATTGGGAGTTTTGGAAATTACTTTACAAAGTCAAATTAATTTTAATATCTACTATTCTAAAGCAAAATATTTATTTAAAGGTAAAATTTTATTTTTTTATTCTCAAATTTATGTATTGTTCAAGAAAATATATTCTAGTTTATTAAAAATTAATTTAAAAAAACTTTTAAAAATAATAGGTTGGATTTATGAATTTAGTGTAGTTGTTCTACTTCTCTAAGCTTTATAAAAGTTAGCCTTTTATTAGAAAATATTTTAATGACTTATAATAAACATCTATACAACTGTGCACATTATCTTTAAATTTATGCTTTATTTAGGTAGTTGGTTACAAAAATATCTTAATATTTTAACTAATTTAGATATTTTTAGTTGCAGCTATCAATTTTTTCTTTATATTTATCTTAGTAATAGGGTTATCTAGGTTAACTATATCCTAAGAAGAAAATAAAAGGAATTTTATTTAAAGATTAATCATTTAAATCAAAAAGAAATTTCCTTAATTATTAGATGCTTAAATTTAAAATCGTAACAATATGAGATATTTATTGAAGTTAAAAAATGTGAAAAAAAAAATAAAATTGTTAGTAAAATATTTGAAAAACTATGATTTTTACTCTTAAATATCTCTTTAGTCACATTTTAACTTGTCTAGCAGATTATAAGATGGTAACTAATCACAAAAATTTTCAGACAGAAATTTATTATTTTCTACAGAAACAGCTGATGAAAAATAACAGATTTTTTAAAAGAAAAATTTTGATCAAAAAATTAAGAATAAATGGTCATACTACACTAGAAATGCCAAAAAAAACTAAACATGTAATTTTTTTAAAAACTAATTAGTTATTTTAAAAATAAAATTAGCATTAAAAGGTTGGATTGGCTCAAATCAAACAAGTCTTGAAAGTAGTTCATACAAGGCAGATCAAATTTTGGAGAGTAATCATTCTATTTAAAATACCAATAAATTTTAAATTTAATTGAGTCCATAAAAAAATTGAAATATATTATTTTAAGATGGTTGTGATTATATACTGTTACATTTATAGACTTTATTTTTTGATTTGTAAACTGTTAAAAATTAGTAGAAAAATAACCATTTTTGTTAAAATTTTCATTCTTTATCAATATATTTTAAAATAAAATGTTAAATTTAATCTTTTCTGTTTTAGATATTAATATAAAAGTAAATTTTAATAGATAAAATAAATATAGAAATTTCATCGAAATATTCTTTATTTTTTCTAAATAAATAACTTTACTGTTAGTCTTCTAATTTAAGATGAGATAATTTTCTAGTTTTTTAGTTTTCATTCAAACTTAAAAACTTTAATAATTCGAAATATTTTCCAATTTGGAA
>JH720361.1:328329-346589 GCA_000231825.2 Tetrahymena elliotti 4EA
TAAATAATAATTCATTTAACTTAATATTTTTTATATGTTAATAAATTCTAGTTAATTTTAAATAAATTATTTTATATAATCAAAGGATAATAGTAAAATGATAGATGAAAATTCCTCTATTATCTCTTATATCTCTACTGATTGGTTTAGTGCAAATTAAGTAGCCATCAAAAATCTTTCTTCTCATTAAATGATATGCTAATTACATACATTAAATAATAGTCTGAAAGAAATTGAAATTAAAATTTATTTAAAAAATAATCTTTAAAATCACTATCTTATTTTAGTTTTATTATTTTAGATGAGAAATTCAAACAAAATCTTTAAAAATAATTATGATAGAAAAGATAATAGAAACAATAGTTTTAAATTAAATCCTTCCTCATAATTTATCATATTTGAACTAGATAAATTAGTAAGATTTAAAAGTATTCATGTCTCTAAAAAGAAATAAGACAAAAATTGATCTGAAAGAGGCAGTATCATTCTTCAAAATGAACTCTATTTATAAATCTATTTTAGATTCTAATTTAGAAAAAATACTCAAAAGAAATCTAATAAAAGTTAAAAAACAGCAAAGTAATATTCAGCGCTAAAAATTATTTTTTTCAATTTTTCGTCCACTGATCACTGATGACCTATTTTAAAATAAGACAAATAAAGATGATGATTTTAAAAATTGATAAATAGATAGACCCATATTAAATAATTTGATTTTCCATTTTAAGGCTTTATCCTTGCATTCACATTACCTGAAAGGATATTCACAAAAGAATCATTAAAATTTTTATTCATAATAGTTGAAAAATTTAAACTGTAAACAAAGTCCTCAATATTCATTATAATGGTAAGAAATTTTAGGATGTAAATATTTATTTTTATACTTTAAAAACATGTATCCCATTTGATTTTAAATTTTAATAAAAAAAATTTTTTTAATTGAAATATTTGATGATCAATTTTAAAAATTATCATCAATACCTCTTCTCCTTGCAAACTTTTTTTAAAAGCGTTCATCTTTTAGACTAACTAGATGATTTCGATAAATAAAATGAGGACATTTTTTAGCAATGGTAATTTATAATAATGAAACAAATATTCTTTGTGTAAACAACTAATTTATTTAAATTCATGACTTGTTTTATTTTTTATTCAAATTGTCCAGTTAAATAAATATACTGATATTTTCTTAGAATCCTGATCCGAATTTTTATAAATTTAAATTATCCGATTCAAAGTATTATGGTTTTTATCAAAACTTAAAAACCTAGGTACTGACTACCTCGTTTTCTCTCAAAAATTATCAACTCTAAAAATAAAAAATGAATGAAAACTTTAATAATTCGAAATATTTTCCAATTTGGAACTTGCTATCAAACTAGGTTTTACAGCAACTAATTTTCAAATTTAAAATAAGATTCATAAACTAAAAACTAATTTGAATTTTTATTATAAAAAAATGTAAATAAATTAGATTTATTTGGATATTAACTTAAGTATTAGTATCTGATATTCTAAAAACTAGAACTTTTAATTTCTATTAATATTCTAGATAATATTTGTTTTTAATTTCTTTATTTATTAAATCAAAAAATATCTAACAAATTTATTAATTAAGAGTTTTATTTTAAAAACATAAATTTAATATTTAAATATTTAATAGTTATTTTGAATGAATTTGATAGCTGTTTTTCTTCTTAACATCTATTTTTAACTCATAATAATTCAAAAACAAATATAATCTTTTTTGTTTGAATGAAAAATTTTATCAATTTAACTTTGAAGGATTGGAAAAAAATAAAGGATTTTTGATTTTCCATTTTAGAAACCGAAATTAATTTAAATATTTCAGATAAGTAGATAAATGACTAAAAAAATACCATTTAAGATAATATTTTTGATTATTTTGAATTTTATAAAAAGAACCATGCTTTTTACAGTAACAAAAAAGGTTTTAATATAAATTATAAAGTAAATTAAATTATTATTTTTTATTAGGAATTAATTGTTGTTTCTATTAAAAATATTTTTTTATTTTTTCAAGCATCGATCTCGAAGTGATATTTCTTGTGAGCTTTGTGAACTTCCTTCCACCAGTCGGGTCTCTTGAAAGTGCTCTTAGCAGAATAAATTAAGCCAATATATCTATTGTAAACATCTCCATCTGATGCACCGAAGGGAGCTTAAATAATGAAGTCAGGAGGAGCAAGAGCATCTAAAACGGAGATGAAATCGTCTTTTAATTTACTATAAAGATATTTTAATATTTGCTTTTAAGTTTTGAATAATAAATTACCTGCAAAGCTTGAGGATGTTGCTTCTAATAGCTTCATGTTATTAACAATTGATGTATCCACCAAATCTAAAGTTACCTATATCTTTATTAATGGTTTCTAACAAATAAAGAGTAATGAAATCGCTTAGAACTCTCTTGTTTTCAGGGTTTTAAATCTTGGAGAGAATTTCTAAAGCTTATTCAGCACTCCAAGCATCACCAAATGCTTTTGCAAGTTCAATTGAATAGAAGGGTTAGGCACCATTGAAAGCATCCCAGCCATTCTTATTAACTTACATATATTCTTACATCTTCTATCCAGTCTTTTGAAGTAACTTAATTAATTTATTTAAAAAATATTATTTTTATTCTATTCCTTAAATGATTCTAAATAAAATATTACTAAATTGACTCTCCATTGTAAGGCCTTGAGTAATTTACTTTGGTTGAGAAAATCTTCATCAGAGTTTAATTCAGATTATTAACCCACAGCAGGATCCAAAGTAATATAAGAAGTACACTTGAAAGGTAACTTCTTTCCTTTCATAAGCTTTTTAGCAGAATCAAGTAAGAATTTACCAGTTTATTGTAAAAGAACATTGTTATCACCTTCCCAAGTACAATTAACATCTATTTTATATTTTTCATTAGAAATTCATTTAGGAATGTTTAAATATTTACCATTATCATTGTAGAGTTATCCAAATCTATTGAAGGCTGAGAAACCATGACCACCAAGAATTTATCTGCTTTCGGTGATAACTCTTTAAGAAGTCCAAGTAGAAATAGCCTTAATAGCTGAACTGATAGCATGTAATTCATTGATCAAAGTATTCTTAAGATCCAACAAATGCTTTTGGTTTTCATCCCATAAAACGCTTAAAGTAATTGTAGAAAGTTATAATACAACTGCAGAAGCAACATTAGGAATAATTCTGTATTGAGTTAAGGGGTATTCAATGATGGGTTATTCAGGCTTTCCAGGAGCACCGAATTGTTTACGAATAGTGCTGTATCTACCTGCAATAGCCAAAGCAATAATTGTGTTTTAGTTAGAGTTAAGAGCAACTTAAACTCTACCACCACTCAAACTTGCCATTTAGAAACCAAATCTCTTATTGTCATCTTCGATCCAAGTTTTGAATCTTTTTAATAATTTAATTTATTGTTTATTTAATTATTTTTGTTTGTTTGCTTGTTTAATAATATTTTTAAAATGGAAATTTCTGAATAAATATAAAATAGACAATAAAAATAAGTTAGCAATTAATCAATTAATTACTTTCCGTTTTCGATTTATGAAAACTTATCAAGGAGATTGTCGTAGGGAATTCTGACATTGTGGAAAAGCATAAAACCATTGTCAATCCCATCTAAACCATTCTTAGGACCGCAATCACCAACAGTAATACCTGGCATGACTCTGTGAGTGTCTTTGTTTCTAATAGGAACTAAGAATGCATGGACACCATGGCATTTTCCTTCTACATAGAGTTGAGCCCAGCAGACAGTCATGTTAGCAAGTTAAGCAGTAGCACCAATCCAGAACTTCATATCAACTTCTTCAGGGGTATTGATGATAAATTCATTGCTCTAGGGATCATAAATTGCAGTTGTTTTAATACCTCTAACATTGCTATTTTATAAAAAAGTTATTTTTCATTTCATTTTGCTTGTTTTTAAGGTAGGATTTTTAAATAATTTTAAATAAAAATATGAAAGAAGTATTCATACCTTCCATGGCCCATTTCAGTTAAGCCGAAAGATCCAATATCTTCAAGCTTCATCATACGATAGATGTAAGGAAGATGCTTTTCAGTTCCAAGATTCATGAGAGTCTTACCATATAAACTGAAATGTACACCATATTTAACACTGATAGCAGGACTCCAAGAATAAACTGCATTAGAAGTCATAGAGAAAGCATGAGGATCCTTTTGATATTCAGCATATCCCATATTTAAGCTCTTCTAAATGAAATGCAATTCCTTAAAAGCTGCATATCTTGTTCTTTCTCTATCATGTTCATCTACATAGGGAGCACTAAACTTCTCAGAGTTATTGCAAATAATGTCATAAACCTTATTTCTATATTCCCATTTAGGGCCATAGAAAGTTTCGTAAAGAGCTTATCTGTCAACTTTGCTTCTGTTTCTGTAGGAGTGTAAAAGTTAAGATGGGGAGAGCTCTATATATTTATATGAATAAGATTTTAAATAAGATATCAATAAGAAAATAATTAGCAAATCATGATTCCTCATTCATATTATTTCTTAAGTAGGATTAACATGATATCCATTCAGAGTGAAAAAGATTAACTTTTTAGGTTAATCTTGCTTTCATGAAAAAATTAAAACATATTTAAGTTAATGTACCTGGAAGTTAAGAGTTAAGAGCTGAAAGTCTGCTTGCAGCGGTTGACTTGTTATTGTTAGACATCTTTTTTGGAATGATTGATACTTACTTATTTATTGTTGCTTTGGTATTTATTTTGTTTTTCTTAAGGTTTTAAATCTTAATTAGTAAATGATTTAATAATTAATGCAATATATCTCTATTTAAATTAATTTAATTTATTTATTATCTGCTAATTCAGATCTCTTTTTGACAAATAATCGATGTAAAATGCGACTCTCATCTTTGTGCCAGTAGACGTAATCATCGTTTTGCGTATTACATGACTATCAATTACATCATTCTATTTTTTAATTTCTGTTGCTTTCTTTCCGTCTACCTATTTATAACGACTGAATTAAATAAACCCTATAATTAAATTATCAGAACTGTTGACAATTTTAAAAATATTAAATCATCATTTTCATCACATATTTTTAAATCCATGACTCCTCTTGCTATTTTTATTTTATAAAATGATGTTAAGAAAATCTATAAAAGCATCTCAATATCCATTTACTTAATCTCAGAAAAAAGAAATTTTTTGATAATATTCTTAATTTTTGATTAATCTTTTGAATTAACTAGATATCTATTTTTATATTTCAAAAAAGTATCAATCAATCATAATAGTTTTTTTTGTTTTATTTTAAGCACTCTATCTCTCTTTCTTTCAAAATTTTAAGTAAGAAGTAAATTTCAGAATTTTCTTCATTTCAATGAAGATACGAACTGCCTTCAAGCAACAAAACATAGCTCAAATAATTAAAAAAAATTAGAAAAATACAATTTTGAAAATACTTTGGGTCAATTAAGATTTTTGTCTTTCTATTTTCTTGAAAAAAAAGAATAGTTCTAGTCTTACAAATTTATGTAAACAAATCTTAATAATATCTCTTAATGAATAAATAATTTACTACTTTTCGAATAATAAAATCAAATTCAAATGAATAACAGAATTATAAATTCAATTTTTGATTCTATCTAATTTTACTAATTGTTATTGGCATATTGTAACAAAAAACAAATACCTATTATTTCTAATCCAAAATATATGCATTTTTTATAAAAAACGTTTTCCTATTTTAGAAATAAAATTAAAAATTTATTCAGACAATTTAAGCTGTTTATTTGTTATTGTTAATACATCTTTCCGCCATTAATTAATTTTTTCTTTTCTTAAAAATTACTTCTAGACTTTAAAAAAATAAATACCTTGGATTCTCATAAATTTAGAATTTTAACTAATTAAGAATTATTTTCAAAAAAAGAGTAATTTTAATTTTCAATTAAGAAAAAATTAGTATAGAAAAGTACATTAATTTATGAGAACCTACAGTATTTGCTTATGTAATTTTTTGAATCAATATAAATTAATAGATTTTTTTAAAATCATTAAAAAAAAAGGAAAATATTTATTTTACAAAGAAGAAGCTTGTTTGTATTTATTTTTTGTTTGATTAAATTATAAAATAATTTATCAAATTTTTTTTGTTTTATTCTTTAAAAATTTAGAAATATTGAAAATTATCCTTAGTTTAATTTTATACTATAATAATCTTATCACTTACATGTAAGATTAAAACAAAAATATTGAATGAGAGGACATTAATTAGAAGCCTTAATAATTAAAATATATTTTAAAAAATATAAAATTAAATAAAGAATTAACGATGTGATATGCTAAAAAAAACCAATCATTTAAAAATCGTTTAATATCTATTTTGAGCCAAATAAATTATACTTTCATAAGATAATGATCAAACATATGGTTTATTTTTATTCATATCAAAAAATTAAAATAAAGAACTTAAAATTGTTTTTATCTTATTTAAATCAAATAAATAGACCCTATGTAAAAATAGCTAGGCTTTAAAGATTAGGGCGTTTATCTAAATAAACCCTATACCAATTATTGTAAACTTTATTGACCAATTTAATTCAAACTTTTTAAAAATTAAAAAATAGAAAAAATTAAGAATAAAAAAATAAAGAAAATTTAAAACCAATACTATGCATACTTAAAATTAGTCCAAAAAATAATTGAAAAATGAATAGTCTAAACAACTATTTTTACCTGATATCAAATTTAAGAATTTAGTAAAGCAAGATGTTAATTATTTTGCATCCTCAATTAAATTCTGCTATTGAAAAATGAAAAATGAATTAAAAAAGAAAAAAAATAATTAATTAATTAATAAAATAAAATATTAGATTTCAGTGTGAACTTAAATTGCATTGTTTAAAATTAATTATAAAAATAAATAGAAATAAGAAACAATTAAAATGAGTAAATTTGTTCCAAAAATTAAGGGTAGATTTTCACTATTCAAATTTCATTTTTGATGGTTGAAGATTTTATAATTTTAAAAGGCATTTCTGTGAGGAATCTAATGTGGAAGTTGAGTTCTTGCGAAAAAGATGCTTGAGAAAATTTTCTCTAAAAATTATTAAATGCTTGAGAGAATATGCTTGTGATTAAATTTTATTGTGGTATTATGTATGACCTTCCTAAATTTTAAATCATGTAATAGGAAATGATTATTTTAAATCTACTATTGTTAGATATTACGCAATAATTTAAATCAATTATGATGGAAAAGGAATTTTTAATTTAAAATTTTGGTGTTATTTAAAAGAAAAATTTTTTTATCCTAGAAATAGAAAATGTTAAAAAAAATTTTTTTTAAATTTGATGATAAATTTTTTCCACTCATCAGGGAAAAATCAAAAATTCGCCGAAGAATTATCAGCACTGATTATAACGAAGAAGCTAGCTAGTTTATTTATCCAAATTAAGATTTTATGAATCATAGCTTTGAGAATCATCTATTATTTTGACATTTTTAAGGGTTTATAAATGCTTAAAAAAATGGCAACGATCTAAAAAACTTATTTAAAACGTGCTCACATTTAATGGATAAACCTCATTATTTATTTTGTCATAGAAAATATTTTATTTTGTTTGTTTTTATTTTATGAAATATTGTTTTAGTTAAAAAGTATAAAAATCATTTCTTATTTTTTACTTTTAATTAAAAAGGCTGATTTTAGGTCTTTATTAATTTACTAAATCAATTTGCAAGTTTTTTAAATAAGTTTATCCAAAAAGTATATTTCTTTTCTTTAATATTAAATATTGTTTTCTAATATCTTAAAACATAGTTTGAAGTTTTGAGTAGTTGTTAAGATGAGAATTCTTCGCTAGAAGTCATTCATCCTCAAAAATTTGAAATTTAAAATGGATGAAGGAAGATTTTATTAAAATCTCTAGGATTGGGATAAAAATAAGTGGATTATGAAAGAATTAGAGAAGTAAAAAATTTTAGATTAAATAAAACCCAAAAACCTTCTAAGTAAAAACAATTAAAAATTATCTAAGTAAAGGAATTTACAAAGAAAATTGTTAACAATTTAATTTTGTTTGCATTAATTGTTAAAAAAACACATAAACATATTCTTTTTTAATATAACTTCTAAATAAATTCTTAATTCAATTATTTTCATATTTTTAGGATACAAATTGTTGAAGTGTGAATACAATTTTATTTACTTTATAAATTAAATTAAAAAATTATTGTAATGTTACAATTTGAACACAATATTTATATTTTGAATGAATTTTTTTGTAGTTATGATTTTTTAGTTGACATAATTCAAGTAATTAATTTAATTATGATATTAGCATCTTAATTAAATCTTAATTGTAAAAATAATAACAAATGAATTTTAATCAAGCTTTTAAGGAGTAAAAGAAAATTTTTTTTAGGTTTTAGATCTTTTTAGTACTTGAAATCTATTCTTCTAAGAAAATCAAATTAATTTAAGATAATTTAAATCGGGAATTAGGTAAATAGGTAAATCCATTACTCTAGGGTACTTTCATTAATAATATTTTATTAACAAGTACTGGATTTCCCATCCTTCCATTCTAATAATATTAGATTTTCCTACTCCTATTTAATATTATAAAAGAAATTTGTTTCAGATTTTAATAATTTACTATTCACTTTTTTTTTAAATTCTTTTATTATTGGAAGGAATTTATAAAATGGATTAGATAAAAATTCTTTTAATATAATACCATCCTTATATCATAATGAACTATGAATTTATTTTAGATATTTATTACACATCACTAATATATTAATTTCAAATCAGATTATAAATTTCTAGAGGTATTCTATTTGGATAATCAAGTAAGTAAAATTAAATTTAAGTAAATTGAGAATTTAAATCTTTTATTCTTTTATTTAATTTTTAAATGTAGATAGATGTTTTGGATTTATTAATAATAAAAAAATCAAAAACAAGTGAACAAAATAGTTAATAAGAAATAAACTAATGAAACTAATTACTGCATTTGGATTGGCATCTGCTTTATTACTCCTCTGTGTTTCAACTATTTTAGTTGTTAAGTAAAATAGAATAGATGATTTAACTTCAGGAGATTTTGAATGCTTAGAAATTTCATATGGTTACAACCCTAACTTTTATGTACCTTACCTTGCCTATTTTGGTAACAATTGCTAATAGAGGAAAAAATTCTCAATTGTTTATGATGACAATACATTGAATACTGAAATTGAAACAGGTTGCCTTTCTCACAATTAGAAATTCTAACAAATTATTCATACAAAAACTACCACAATTTTATCAGTCAAATCAAGCAACTGTTGATTGAATAAACCCTAAATTTGCCTAAAAATAAATTAGATTTTTTATACAAAATCTTTAAATGAGATTCTTGAAGATGTTGAAGCTCCAGAATTCAATATTAATGGCTTTATTAATTAAATGAATTTTAAATAAATAACTATATATAAATTTTTTTAAAGGATTGTTTATGATTTTTGTAATAACTATGAATGACTTAAAATTTAACAGATTATTTAAACATTATCATATTAAATTGAATATTAAACATACAATAAATTTGGAATTCTTTGAGTAAATAAATGATCTTTTCAACATTTGCAAAATTAAATTTAGTTTTTTTGATCATAAAAGAATAAAGAATACATGAATCTGCAAATTAACAATTGAAAAAATTTGAACAATTCATCAATTTTTAATCCGAAGATTAACATTTTGAAATAAAGATTTATTTTATAAAACTATCTCAACTCTAACATATTCTTCTGTGCAAAATATTTCTTTCTCTTTATTCAATAAGAGCAAGTATTAAAACTTTGATGATTTTCAATTAAAAACCAAATAAAATTTTTAGCGGAGCTTACTTTGTTCATAAGGATATTTTGACTCAGAATTAATTTAAATTTACCCTCAACATTTTCTCGACAACTTTCTCACCCTCTCAGACCAATTTCGTCAAAAATTTGTAATCGATCAGAATCCAATTAAACTTTTTAAATTAGCTTTTACATTTGCTTAAATAAAAATTAATCTTCGAACGATTTCTATTTATTTGTTCATATTTTTTTAATTTGGAAAATCTCATAAAAATTATTAAAATAATTTTTTAAATGATAAGCTCTAAAATATTCCAAAGTTTACAATTTTAATCTTAAAAAAGTTAGTACATTAATTTATTAAAATTTGAATAAATTTGAAAATTTTGATTCTTCAAGCATATCAATCAATATCCATGATTTAATTGTTAAGAGGTTCAAATTTAATTAGCTCAAGCTTAATCTCTTTCGCTAAGTTATTTTTTCTTGAGGGTTTAAATCTCAATTTTAATATCTTTATGATTCGACTTTTTCATACTCTTTAATTCAGAAAATTAACAGTTCTATGTTAAATATTCTATTTTACCTTAAAAATAAGTTATTGATTTCTATTTACTCAAGAGCATCATTTTATTTAGATAATCTTCTTCTAGTTTCATATTATCTTGAGAGGAATAAAATTAATCTGTTTCTTTTTAAAAGGTAAGAGCATTCATTACTGTTTATTTAATTAAATTATCTTAAGAGCTAAAGAGGTCCATTTTTATACTTTTAGTTACTTCTTCAAAGTGAAAATAATATTTTCCAAAATATTTAATAAAACTTTTATTAAAACATAAATTTTCTTATGGGCATTGAAAAATTAATATGACAAAAACTACAAATCAACCTATTAAACAATATTAGTTTAATATAAAATTTAAATTTTCGAACTAATATTAGCAAAAATAAGAAATAAAGAAATATTATTTATGGTTAAAACTAACAATACAAAAATTTGATGTTGATTTTTAAAATTAAGTCAATTTAATTTTTACAAAAACATTTAGATTATTTATATTCATATCTAGAATCAGATTTATTATTATATATATAGATGAACCCTAAGGTTCTTGCTATAATATATAGCCGAAACAACAATATGAAAAATATTATAATATCTTCAAAATTTGAAGTTAGTACTTTTTTTAGTTTTTTTGTTTTAGATTTATTATTTCCCATTATTTTAATATAGCAAAATCAAAAAATAGCTTAACAGTTTAAATAAGCAATGCAATATTTATTACCTAGACTCATTTTAATACATTCAAAGAGTATTTACACAAATAAAATGCCATTCTATTTAAAAATAATCTTAGTCTAATAAGAAATAAAATATTTTTTCCTTGGAAATTTTTTCTTCTCCATATTTTATTTTAGCAGAAAAAATAATATTTGATTAATGTTTTTTGTTTTATAAGATTGTTCATGCTTTGAAAATATCTATTTTTGATTTGATTATTGTCAACATAAATACTGTATCACCTTTAAGTATTTCACATCTCTTTTTTCAAGGATATCACTTTATAAAAATTATCTTAGTTCTATATATATTAGTTATAACTAAACAACTATTTTTACTCAAAGTAAATTTTCAACTTTTGTCAATTCTTATACTAGGCTTTCTAATTTTTAAAGCTTTTTATTCAACTGAAATCAATATCCAAACTAAGTTATAAGGAAGTTTAAACTTAAACCTATGTTTAAAAATAAATAAATTGATACATTTTTTAAAATTAAATTAATTTACTTCACTTAAAGTTTTAAACATTTAACTCTTCTTTCTCATAATTTATTTATCTATCCAAATTTTGTTTAAATTTTATAAAATATAAATGAATAACTAATATAAAAAACTAATATCAATATTTTTGAGAACTGTAGTTAAAATTAAAAATCAGGTATTTAATCGGATAAATACTATTTATTTTTTTACTTTCTTTATTGAATTAGTTCGATAAAATATTTAATTAAAATTTACACTCTATTTATGACTCACTTATTGGATTAGAAAATATTATTAAACATATTTTTGATTGTATTGTTTTATATTGCATCTTGAAATATCCTTTGAACAAACGCTAAAATATTAGTAATATATATAAATATATATATGAAGGTGAATCTGAAAATTTTGTCATTTTATTCTTGCAATACAGTAGTAATTGATTTAGAGATAAAAATTTGCATTATCCTTTATAAATGTATATATAGAAAAAATTTGAACAAGTCTGTCCCCATTTTAATTCTCAATAAAGACATTTTATTTTTTGAATCTCTGTATGTCCAGTATTCTATTTTTCTTAGGATATCTCCCATAGTTTCAATATGATCTTTGTGCTTACAGATTATTGTTCCATCATTTTCATATACTGAAGTACTAGTTCTTTAAAATATAAGAATCATCTTTTAAGTAGTTTAGTTACTTCTTATTGTTTTGTCAAACTCAAACTCACAGTTTATGAAATATAATTTTCAGGATGGAAAATTATTAATTAATACAAGATTTTTTGGTAAAAATGGTTAATTGAAGGCATATTTTACAAATAAATTATTTATGATTGCATTATATAGTCCAGTCCATATTCAAAGTTAGTTGCTTTTAGAGTCATTTAAGTCTCTTTCCTGGTAGTAATTTTGATAGATCTTTTTCTCTTCTATTGATTAGTAGATTATTCATTATGGTAAAACCCATAGGAAATTTTAAATAAGGGCATTCTATTTAATTAAATGGACTATATTTTTTTAATTTTCTTCACTCAATCTGAAACTTTTTTAATTCTTCACTAGGAGTCAGTCATTCGTCCTCAAAAATTTGAAGTTTAAAATGGATGAAGATATTATTTACAGCTTTTGGATTTGGAATTAAAAATTAATGAATATAAGCTGATTATAAAAGAATAAGAGAAGAAATATATAATATTTGATGAAATCCTAAAAAAAATTTTCTATATCTAAATGAATTTAAATTAAAAAATGTAAGTTATTTAGAAAATTCTTCATCTAATTTACTTTTTTGCATACATTTTTAAAGACAAAATTCACATATTCTTTTTTAAATATAAAAAGTAGTTTCTATATGAATGCTTAATCAAAGTATTTTTAATATTTAAGAGAAAGATTGAAGAAAAAAAGAGTGAATACAAATGTATTTACATTTATAAATTTAACAAAGTTAAATAAAATAAATTATATTATTGTTATTAAAATGTTAGAATGTTTTAATAAAAGAACTTAAATCAAGCTTTTTAGGAGTAAACTTTTTAGTACTTGAAATCTCATCTCGAAGGAAATGAAATTTATTTGAAGTTACTCTAGAGAGTTAAAATGGTCTAAAAGAAATTTGCTTCAGATTTTAATCATATACTATTCAACTTTTCTTTAAATTCTTTCATAATTTGAAGGCGTTTAAAATTCATCCTCATTTGAAATTTAAATAAATCTAGATGTTAATTATTATGTGGCTCTTAGATTTTAAATTAAAAATTTATCAAAGTAAATTAGATATAAAGAACAAGAAAAGAAATATTTAATTTTATATTAAATTCTAGAAATTTTCTACCTATAAAAGAATTAAAATTAAAAAATGCTCGTTAGTGAGTTATATAGAAAATTTTTATCAAATTGACTTTTTTTGTTTATTTTTAAAGTAATAATAAACATATTCTTATTTAAACTTAAAAAGCAAATTTTATATTCCAAGTATTTTTAATATTTTTAGGATAAATATTGAAGAAAAAAGGAGTCAAATTTTATTTGCCTTTAAAAATTTAACAAAATTAAAAAAAATAAATTACACTAATGCCAAGATAGAAATACTTAACTAAATCTTAATTGTGTCATAAAAATGTTAGGATTTTTAAAAAAAGAATATAAATCAAGATTTTAGGAAAGCTAGGAAAATTTTTTTAAGTTTAAGATCTTTTGAGTAAAAAAATAAGAAAATAAAATTTATTAAAAGTCATTCTAATTTAAAAGAAAGTTAAAATGGAGTTAAAGGAAATTTTTTTCAGATTTTGATAATAAAATTTTAACTTTTTCTTTCAATTCTTTTATATAGATATATAGTTTAAGATCTGATAGAACTATGAATTTATTTTACATATTTATTATAAATTCTTCATATATTAATTTCTAAAAAATCTAATCAGGGGATTTCTAAAGGTAATTCCTTTATATAATCAAGTACTTATAAATGCATTCAAATAAATTGAGAAGTAAATTCAATTCTTTTATACTTTTATTTAAATCTAGATATTTTGGATAAAGAAATTTTATAAATCATAAAAGATAAAAATATAAACAAATAAATAAAATAATTCATAAGAAATAAACTAATGAAACTAATTACTGTATTTGGATTGGTATCTGCTTTATTACTCCTCTCTGTTTCAACTATTTTAGTTGTTAAGTAAAATAGGTCAGATGACTTAGCTTCTGAAGACTTTGAATGCTTAAAAGTTACTTATGATTATGATCGTTAGTATTATCTACCTCACCTTGTCTATTTCAGTAATACCTGTGAATAGAAGAAAAAATTCACAATTGCTATTGATGACAATTCAGTTCATTATCGTGTTGTAACAGATTGTCTTTCTCATAATCAGAAATACTTAAAAAATATTCATAAAAATACTACCACAATCTTATCAGTCAAATCAAGAAACTGTTGATTGAATAATTCCTAAATTTGTCTAAAAATAAACGAGAATATTTTTATGGCAAATTGAAAATAAAATTCTTATTGAAGCTCAAGAATTCAATTAATGGCTTTATAAAAAATAAATTATAAAATAAATAAATAACTTTATATACATTTTTTTAAAAGATTGTTTATGATTTTTAAAATAAAAATGAATGACTTAAAATTTAACAAATTATCTAAACATTGTTATCTTAAATTGATATTCTTTGATTAAATATATTATATTTACAAAATTTTTGCAAATTTAATTTTAGTTTTGTTCAAAGGTTATAAAAGATTAAGAACATATTGATTTGTAAAGTTTTAAATAATTAATTTGAAAAATTAAATTCATCAATTTTTTATCCTCATACTAACAACATTAGAATCTCTTCTTTGTTTAAAAATTCTATTTTACATTTCAGTTATTCATTTCAATTTATTCAAGGGTATCATTTTATAAAGATAATCTTCTTCTAGTTTCATATTATCTTGAGAGGAATAAAAGTAATTTGTTTCTTTTTAAAAAGATAAGAGCATCCAGTATTATTTATTGAAATAAATTATCTTAAATCTGCAGAGATCCATTTTTATACTTTTAAAACTTTTCAATGTGAATAGAATATTTTTCAAAATATTTAATAAAACTTTTTATCAAAACAAAAAGAAATTTCTTATGGGTATTGAAAAATTAATATGACAAAACTATTAAACTATATTAGTTTTATTTTAAAATATATACAGAAATGGGAAGTTTGTCTCAGGAGACCTGAGATTGGATCTTTCAGATAAGTTAATATTAATTCTTATGCATCTTTTTCAACAAAATCATTCTTGCCATTTTAAATATAAAATATAAATAGAATAAAAATAACAGAATAAATAAAATAAATTAGTTCATAAATTATTCAAATATCCCTAACTTACTTTTGAAATCTAATATTTTTTTGCCAAAATTTCTCTATAAAAATTAAGCAACAATTCTATCAAGGTTGTAATAAAAATAAATAAAGAAGAGAAGAAATATTAATTATCATCTGAGCAAATCTCAAACTCGTTCACAAATTATCAATTTCTAAAGGGTTTGTTTGGGAAACTTTGATTTTTTAAAAGATAAATTTATAGTAATAGCTAAACAACTATTTTCCCTCAAAGTTAATTTTCAAGCTTTAAAGGTTCTATATTTTGCCTCCTTTAATTGAAGTAAATTAATTTCAGATTATCCTCTTAACTTAGTTTGGATATTGATTTCAGTTTAATAAAAAATTTTAAAAATTAAAAAGCCTAGTATAAGAATTGTAAAAATTTAACTCTTCTATTTCATAGTTTATTTATTTTCCAAATTTATTTAAATTTTATACAATATAATTGAATAACTAATATAAAAAACTTAAATCAATATTTTTATGACTAAAGTTTCAACTAAAAATTCGATATTTAATCTAATAAATACTATTTATTTTTTTACTTTCTTAATTAAATAAGATATATAGTTAAAATTTACACTTTAGTTATGATTCATTTTTAGGATATTTAGAAAAAATTATCTATTTTTGATTCTATTTTTTTACATTGCATCTTACAATCTCCTCCTTTCATGAAATACTAAAATTTTATTACATATATGAAAATGAATACAAAGATTCTCTCAGTTTATTCTTGATAATGCAGGTATAGATAGATTAATGCAACAGATAAAAGTTTGAATTATCTTTTCTAAAAAAAATTTGAACAAATCTATCCCCATTTTAATTCACAATGATAAATATTTTATTTTAGCATCTCTGTATGTCCAGTAATCTATTGTTCTTAGGATATCTCCCATGTATATGACTTCTGTACTTACCTAGTGTTGTCCCATCATTTTCATATACTTGAGGTACTAGTTTTTTTAAATATAAGAATATTAAATTAGAGCTCTTAGATTTTGAATTAAATAAAAAATTATGTATGTAAGGGAGTAATAAAGAAAATTCTTTCTCTAATTTACTTTTTTGTATAAGAAAAAAGGAGTGAAAAAAAATTTATAAAAATAAAATAAATTATTTTTTTTGTAAAGATATAAACAAACATACTTAAGTTAAATCTTAATAATAATAAAAATAACTTCAACCAAGCTTTCAGGATTAGAAGGAAAATTTTTTTAGGTTTCAAGATCTTTTTAGTGCTAAAAATCAAGGCTTCTAAAAAAATAAGAAATTGAAATTTATTTTAAGTTATTCTAATTTATAATGCTATAAAAGAAATTTATTTCAGATTTTAATCATAAAATATTAACTTTTTCTTTCAATTCTTTTATTTAAATTTCTTTTAAGATTAGAACATCCTTACTAACTATGAATTTATCTTAGATTTATTCAAAATTATTCTAATATTAATTTCTAAAAATCTGATCAGGGATTTCTAAAGATAATAAATAGATCTGTCGAATCAAGTACATAAAATTGATTCAAATAAATAGAGAAGAAAATTCTTTAATACTTTTATTTAATTTTTAAATCTATAGTTTGGATACAAAAATTTAATAAATCATTAAAGAATCAAAAACAAGTGAACAAAACAATTAATAAGAAATAAATTAATGAAATTAATTACTGCTTTTGGAATAGTATCTGCTTTATTACTCCTCTCTGTTTCAACTATGTTATTTGTAAAGTAAAATACAACAGATGATTTAACTTAAGAAAATTTTGAATGCTTAGGAGTTAGTAACAGTTACGATGTTCGTATTGCTAGTTTCTTAGCTTATTTCAGCAATACCTGCTTATTCCCTAAAAAATTCTTAATTGTTTACGAGAACTAAGACTAAAAAAAGGTTCAATATGAAACAGGTTGCCTTTGGAGAGGTGCTAGTTCGAAAGGAGTAAGAATTCGTTGGTTCACTCCAGAAATCTATGAAGTTTAAACTAGGGATTGTTGATTGTATAAATCATAAATTTGCCTAAAAATAAATTAGAATGATTTTATGACCAATCTGTAACTTAAATTCTTAAAGATTTTGAAGCTTGGAATTCAACTGATGGTTTTATTATAAATTAATTTTTAATAAATAATAATATTTTTTTATTTGATTGTTTATGATTTTAAAATAACTATATATGATTTAAAATTTAATTCAATATTATAACAATTATTATTTGAAATTAAATTAAATAATTAAAATTATCAATTTTGTACAACATTTTTACTATTTACTCTTACGCACTAATATCTTTGTGTATTCTTTTTTAAAAAAATGCTTAATACTGCAATGTAATTTATTATTTTGCTTTTAGCTATCCTGAATATTGAAATTTTTGTAAAAATGATCAATTACATTTATAAATTATTAGACAAAAAAAAACTTACATAATTTTAGATGTAAATGCAATCAATTGTTTATTTTTAACTTAAAAATATTATATGTCCAAGTAAGATTGCTTATGAAAAAATTATTAATAATCAATTCTATATTTGATAGTATCTACATATATTATAAAAGCAATCTATTTAAAGAATAATATTAGCTGTATAGAATTTAAATAGGATGAATAGTTGATTTTCGCCAAAGAAAATTATATATTTTAATATGAATTTTTAATGTTAAAATAAGACATACATATAAAATAAATTATACACTATCAAAATTTAATAATATTTCCTTTATTTTCAATTACAAATTATATCTTTTTGGGTA
>JH720361.1:346689-357267 GCA_000231825.2 Tetrahymena elliotti 4EA
AAAGGCTAATTTATGATCAACTTATATTATTTGCCTTTCTTTTAAATTATTTTAAGATACAGTATCTAAAAATATATTTTTTAATAAGAGATATAAAAATTTAAATAACAATTTGTATTGGTATTTATATGAGAAGAAAAATAAGATATGGAAGTTCAGCGTTAGGGAAAAGAAGCTTGAGAAAATTTTCACTAAAAATTATTAAATATCTGTTAGACTATGTTTGTTATAAAATTTCAAGGAGGTCTTATTAACTAATTCACTATGAAAGCATGAAAAAAAAAATTAGAATAAACAATATTTTTTAACTTTTGACTATGAAATATTAATTAATTTAAATGAAATTAGAAGATTAAAAAGGAATTCTCATTTAATAATTTTAGCTTTAATTTAATATCATGTAACTCATAAAATATTTTAATTAACAAACTAATTTATTCAATATTAAACATTATTTTATAAGAAATAAAATCCAAATACTTTTAATATTTTTAGGATAGAGAGAGATTGAAGAAAAAAGGAGTCAATAAAAAATTTATATACCTTAAAAAAGGTAACAAAATTAAATAAAATAAATTATATTCATGTTGAGTAACACATACTTAAGCTTTTGGGTGTGAATGGAAATTTTTTTTTAGGTTTTAAGGTAATTTTAGTAGTTGTAATAAAGACTACTTACAAAATGAATTTATTTTTTTAAGTTATTCTAACTTTATGTGATCAAAGATATTTATTTTCTTCACTTATTCTTTCAATTCTTTTAGAAAGATAAAATTTCTTTTAAGATTAGACATCCTGAGGAACTATGAATTTATCTTAGTTCTTTATTATTGATTATTCTTATATTAATTTCTATCAGGGATTTCGAGAGGGAATCGTTTTATCGAATCAAATACATAAAATTGAATTAAAATAAATTGAGAAGTAAATTCTTTAATACTTTTATTTTTGAATTAAGATATTTTTTGGACAAAAGAATATATAAATTATAAAAGTATCAAAAACAATTTAGCAAAATAGTTAATAAGAAGAAATAAATTAATATATAAATTTTTTTTAAAGTACTGTTTATATTTTAAAATAAAATAAGATTTAAAATTTAACAAAATATTAATATTGACTATTTGAAATTAAATTAAATGATTAAAATCATCAACTTTTTATCCTCAAACTAATATTTTTAAAATATTTACTCACACTCTTACTCAATAAACTGAAATTAGAGTTAAAACCATTTTCAATTAAAAACCAAAAAATTTTTATTTTTGAACTTAATTAATAAGGATATTTTGATTTTTGATTAATATTAATTTTGAATTATTATTCTGTATAAGATAAAATAATTATAAAAATGTTTTATTAATATACAACACATTTTTTTTAAATATTTATTCAGATAATATTACCAATATAAAATTTAAGTCTGATTCTTTATTCATTTCAATACCCATGTTTTAATTGTGAAGAGATTTAGATTATCATAAAGATTAATCTCTAATCTCTTTCTCTGAATTATTATTTCTTAAGGTTTTAAGTCTCAATTTCAATATCTTTACAATTCAACTTATTATTCCTACTTTTTCATTCAGAAAATTATCTCTTCTTTCTCAAAAATTCCTTCATATATTTAAGTTATTAATAAATAATTAATTCATTGCTATTTGTTCTCATAAAAATAATCTAATTCTATATTATTATTTTGAGAAGAATAAAATGAATCTGTTTTTTTTGATAAAAGATATGAGCATTATTTACTATTTATCAAATTATTTTGATCATCAATTTCATTGTTACTTTTTAAAGAAATTAGAAAAATAATTAATTAAAAATAATATTTAAACAATAAGTTAATTTTAAATAAATAATTTAAAATTATCTCACTAAAACTGAAATTTCTTATTAATAAATAAAGAAATATTTTTACACTAAACTCAGACTCAAAATTTAGAGAATAGAGACCAATGATTTTAATTCTTTTTCATTATTTTATTCTTATCTTTTTAAAAATGAGAAAAATAAATTATAAACAAACTTAATTTTAAAAAAATGAATTCTAAATGAGCTATTTATCATAAAAATTAAATCTTTATTTGTTTGTGAATAAATATACTATTTAAATTAAAAAATTATTTATTTTATCTGAGAGTAAATGATAAAATTTAGAGATTTGAGCATTTATCAAAATTAAATACTAATTCTGAAAACCACTTTCACCACAATCATTTTACCTTTTTAAACTATTCAAAAATAAATTGAAATAAAAAAGAAATAAATTAATTAATAAAGATTCTACTACATATTTATAATATTTATAGTAGACAACAATAAAATTAAATAGTTCAAATTTTTATTGTTTAAACGATATCCTTAATTTCTTTCTTAATTTCTCAGATGAATATATTAGAGGGATGGGGGTTCTCCAAGGATCACCATATTTTTAACCCTAATAATGTGATTTTTCCTAGAAAATATTTTATTTTGTTTGTTTTGTTTTTTATTTTATGGGAATTTGTTTTGGTTAAAAAGTATAACAATCATATCTTTTTATTTAACTTTTGTAAAAAATACTTATAATTTTTAAACAAAGTGAGCCGTAAATTTATTAAATATTTACTTTTAGCTATGATGTTTAAGTGTGAATTTAAATTGCAGTTTAAAATTTATAAAAAATGAAAAAAATAAATAGAAAAAAAAAAGTAAAAAGAATGAATTTTAAAAAATAAATTAAATCTAAACTTAAATTTTAACAATTAGTTTGGGAATTCAAAAAAATCTAATTTCTTTAAAAATTAAGAAATGCATACTATCTTTATTCAGATTTCATTTTTGATGTTTTAATTGGATTTTTTTTAATTTCTAATAAAATAGTAATTCGATATCAAAAGTAAAATTAGAATGTCTGTCACTTAGACACTTCTGAGAATTTATGAACTATCTTTATGCTGAACTAATTTTTTTCCTTGTATTTGATATTGGTGGCTTTGAAAAAGTTAATAAAATTTAATTAATAACTTTTGCTTCGATTTCCAAAATTTTTTAAATTAGATTCATTGGATCTGGTTTGGGTGAATGTTCAGGATAGTGTAGGAGATTCTGTAGAAGGAGAAGGTGCATCTAAACTTGTTTCATAAAAAATTATCAATTAAAAAGTTTTAAATATCACAAATTACTTGATGTAAATAAAAAATTAATTAAATTGGAAAAAAGTACTCGTATTAAATTTATATTTACTTAGTTAATTTCAAAGATATCATTAATTATTTACAAATAAAGAATATAAAAACAGATTAGATATCATAAATATGCTTAAAATAACTATTGTAATCATTGTTTTTTAAACTTAAACTCTTAAACTTAACTATATTTGAATAAGTTTATACATACAATTCAAATCAATAATACATTAGATTTGAATTTCATTTTATCTAATAACACTTATGTTTTCTATCTATTTGATATTTTGTAATAGTTTAAATAAATTATGTTTGTAAAGGAATTTTAGTTTAAATTTTGGCTTTATTTAATATTTTTTACTCATAAATTATATTATTATTAAAAATCTAGCTAGTTTATTCAAAAAAAGATATTATTTATGAATCATAAAGTAGTAGAAGATCATCTATTATTTTGATGTTTTTAAACATTTCTAAATTTAAAAAATGGCAATCATCTAAAAAGCAGCTAATTTAAAATTTGCCCAATTAATGAATAAACCCTCATAATTTTATATATCCTAGAAAATGTTTTATTTTGCTTGTTTTTGATTTTATGAAATATTATTTTGGTTAAAAAGTATAAAAATCACTTCATGTTGTTTATTTTCAACTTTTTATAAAAAATAGCAAATCATTTGACAAAGTTTTCAGGAGGGAAAGAATTGTTTAAATAAAAAATCAAAATTTAAAATTTGAAAATGTATTTCTTTATATATGATTTGTTTGGCCATTAAAGCTTTTCTATTTTTCCCTCTAGAAATTGTTGCACAGCCTTAGCTCCATGAGGACCGCTATTATCTTATAAAATCTTATTTTACATATCAATTTTAGGTTTCTCAAAAAAGCCTTCATTCAAAACTTAAATGTACTTCTCACTATTAAAATACCTTCCAGCCTGATTAGTGAAAGTGGTCCTTCGAAGCTGATTGCCCCCATACTGATATCTCTAGCCCATCATGATGACTTGATTTCGGTAGAAACAATCTTGGAAATCGGTTTGTTGATAATATTATGCAATTGGATTTCTTAAAGTAAGGTTTAATTATCACTTCATTCCCTTTTGACAGTTTCTAGCTCTCTCCGAAATAATTTCATTTAATTATTGCTACCTGTGATATCCTAAATCTCCTCCATAAAATTTGAAATTTTACTGAGCCTATTGAACTTGCTGTTTTTGTTATTCTCATTTTTTTTAAGCTTCTTGTAGTGGAAAAAATATAAAAAAGTATCTTTTTTGGTCTTCTTCTTAGCAACAATTGAGTGTTGGTTTTCAACTACCTTGTCCTAATAAGCTTTGGAGGGAATTTAAGGTTGATTTGTTGTTTAATGATATTGAGAATTAATGTCTTGATTTATTTACCAATCTTTTAAAACTCTTTGTGAATTTCTCTTCTATTTTTTTAAGATCTCTTTAGATTTTAGGTGCAAAAGTGAAAAAGATGAATAATTTCAACTATTGGTTGAAAAAATTAAATGGTTAAATAATAAAATTCATCTAAGTTAATATTACTTATTGTAAATTATTCATATCATTAATATAAAAGGCAACCAGAAATTTATAAATTTAAAAAATTTAATAAAAAATAGTAACCTTCTCAATCTAGCCATGTTTAACTTTCATAGTTACCTAGTGATTCGATTAAACTGACCTAAGATAACTGAGAGTATATTTAAAAAGAGGGCATATTAAATAGGGTATATACAGGTTTTGATATTTAATGAGCAACTTGAGGGTTAGGAAGAATTAGAAATTATAAAAAAATCATCAAACATACAAAAACACAGAAATTATTAAGAAAACAATAAAAAGAAAAACTAGTCTAATTATTTTTTTAAAGTGATTTGAGCAACTTCTATGAGATGAGAAATGTGATATAGAAATTCAATTTAAAGGAAAAAGAGACTTAAAATATTTTCTCTAAAAAATATTAAATATCTGATAAACTTTGTTTGTTTTTAAACTTCAAAGAGGTGTTATTATCTAATTAACTATTAAAGTATGAAATAGGAAAATACAATAAAAAATATTTTTTAACTTTAGATTAGTAATTTTAATTAAATTAAATTAAACTAGAATAAAAAAATGTTGATTCAAAAGGAATTTTTGATTTAAAAATTTTAGTTTTCTTTTATATTTAGTAACCCATAAAATATTATTATTAAGAAACTATTAAATATTATTTTATGAGTCAGTAGGTACAAGATCATCTATTATTTTCATATTTTTAAAGGTTTCTAAATTAAAGAATTCACAGCAATCTAAAAAATAATTAATTAAATTTGTGCTCATAATTAATGAATGAGCACTCATAATTTTATTTATATTAGAAAATATTTTATTTTGTTTGTTTTTATTTTATGAGATTTATTTTGGTTAAAAAGTATAAAAATCATGTCTTATTGTTTTCTTTTATTCAAAAATATGAATTGAAGATTTTTATAAAAATATATCAAATAAATTTATTTGATGGCTTTTTAAACAAATTTCGCCACATTAAATTTCGATTTTCACATAGCCTTCATAACAAAAATTAGAGATTTTTGTAAATTATTTTTGACATCTTAAAACATAGTTAGAGGTTTTGAGTAGTTTTTCAAATGGGAATACTTCATGAGAAGTTATTCATCTTCATTTGAAATTTAAAACAAATCAAGCTGTTAATTATTATGTGGTTCTTAGATTTTGAATTAAAAATTTATAAAAGTAAACTGGATATAAAAGAGTTAGAAAAGAAATATTTATTTTATATTAATTTCTAGAAATTTTCTACCAATAAAAGAATTATAATTAAAAATTTTGGTAAGGGAGTTATGTAGAAAAATTAAAAAAAAATTTACTTGTTTAATTTTTAAAGAAATAATAAATATATTCTTATTTTACTTAAAAGATTTTAAATAAATGATTCATCCAAGTAGGATAAAGATTGAAGAGAAAAGGAGTGAATAAAAATTTTATTTACTAGAACAATATTCAATCAAATAAATTATATTAATGCCAATATAAAAACATACTTAATTAAATCTTAATTGTATCAAAAAAATGTAAGGATTTTAAAAAAAAGAACTTAAATCAACATGTTAGGAATGCTAGGAAAATTTTTTTTAGTTTATGATCTTTTGAATAAAAAAATAAGAAAATGAAATTTATTAGAAGTAATTCTAATTTAAAAGAAAATTAAAATGGTATAAAAGAAATTTATTTCAGATTTTAATAATAAAATTTTAACTTTTTCCTTCAATTCTTTTACATTGGTATAACTTTGTTTAAGATTAAATAGAACTATGCATTTATTTTAGATATTTATACATTATTAATATATTAATTTCAAAAAAATCTGATCAGGGGATTTCTAAAGGTAATTAATTCCTTTATATAATCAAGTAGATAAAAACGAATTCTAATAAATTGAGAAGTTAATTAAATTCTTTTATACTTTTATTTAATTTTTAAATCTAGATATTATGGATGAAGAGTTTTTTTAAAACATAAAAGAATCGAAAACAAATGAATAAAATAATTAATAAGAAATAAACTAATGAAATTAATTACTGCATTAGGGTTGGTATCTGCTTTATTGCTCCTTTCTGTTTCAACTATTTTAGTTGTTAAGTAAAATAGAACAGATGACTTAACATCTGAAAATTTTGAATGCTTAGAACTTACATATGGTTATGCTCCTGAATATTATGTACATTTCCTTGCGTATTTCAGTAATACATGCTAATAGAAGAAAAAATTTACAATTGCTATTGATGACAATTAAACTCGTTATAGTATCTAAACAGATTGCCTTTCTCACAATGAGAGATACTAATAAATTATTCATACATAAACTACAACAGTATTATCAGTCAAATCAAGAAACTGTTGATTGAATAATTCCTACATTTTCTAAAAATAAATTAGAATTTTTTTTGGCAAATCTGTAAATGAGATTCTTGAAGATGATGAAGCTCTAGGATTCAATTAATGGTTTTATTATAAATTAAATGAATTATAAATAATTAACTATATATAAATTTTTTTAAAGGATTGTTTATGATTAAAATTACTATGAATGACTTAAAATTTAACAAATTATTTAAACACTATAATATATTGAATATTTAAATTTGAAATTTTTTGAGAAAATAAATTATATTTTCAAAGTTTTTGCAAATTTAATTTTAGTTTTGTTCTAGGGTCATAAAAATCAAAAACATATGAATCTGCAAAGTTTTAAATCATAGAAATTAAATTGATTCCATCAATTTTTTATCCTAAGACTAACATTTTTAAATAAAGATTTATTTGTTATAACTATTATATGACTCTAACTCTTTAAGAAATAAGAGTAATTATTAAGAGCTAAAACTTGACTGTTTTCAATTAAAAATCAAACAATTTTTTTAGATTAGAACTTAGTAACTAAGTATACTTTGACTCATAATTAATATAAATTACTTTTTAGAATGAATTTAAATCAAATTCAATTAAACTTTTTAAATTAGCTTTGTTTAAATAAAAATTCATCTTCTATTGATTTATTTGTTAATATTTTTTTAATTTGCAAAATCTCATCAAAATTATAAAAATAAATTTTTAATGATCCAATAAAATATTCCAAAGTTTACAATTTTAATCTTAAAAAAGTAAGTAAGTTAATTTATTAAAATTAGAATATATTTGAAAATTTGGTTTCTTCAAGCATATCAATCAATACCTATGATTTATTGGAAATCCAAGCTTAATTTCTTTCTCTAAATAATTATTACTTGAGTATTTAAGTCTTAATTTGAATATCTTTATGATTCATCTCATTCATGCTCTTTAATTCTGAAAATTATCTCTTCTTTTTTAAAAATTCTATTTTTTCTTTATAAGTTATTCATTTCTATTTATTCAAGAGAATCATTTTATGAAGATAATCTTCTTCTAGTTTCAAATAATCTTAAGAGGAATTAAAATAAACTTGCTTCTTTTTAAAAATATAAGAGCATTCATTACTTTGTATTGAAATCAATCATTTTAAGAGCTGTAGAGATCTATTTTTGTGCTTTTAGTAACTTCTTCAATATAAATAGAATATTTTCCAAAATATTTAATAAAACTTCTTAGAGGTATTGAAAAATTAATATGACAAAAACTATTAAACAATATTCATTTAATATAAAAATATATACACAAATGTGGAGTTCGTCTCAGGAAAATTGATTTTTTTTTTTGACCATCTATTGTAACCCCAATAAACTAGTTTATTAAATATTAAATATAATTTTATGAATCAGATAGTAGAAGTTATTTTTATTATTTTAGATATTAAAGAAGGTTTCTAAATTAAAAAAATCACAACAATTTAAAAAATAATTAATTAAATTTTTGCTCACATTTCATGAATGAGCCCTTAAAATTTTATTTATATTAGAAAATATTTTATTTTATTTGTTTACTATTTTATGAAATCTATTTTGGTTAAAACAACATCAAAATCATATCTTAATATTTTACCTTTATTCAAAAATACTATTTTTTATTAAATATTTACTTTTAGGTTATGATAAACAAATTAATTTTTTTATTTTCAGGATTTAATAAAAAACTTATTTCTTTTGTCTAATTGTAAAATATTATTTTTCACATCTTAAAACATAGTTATTGGTTTTGAGTAGTTGTTAAAATATGAATTCTTCACAAGAAATCATCCATCCTCATTTGAAATTTAAAACAAGTCGAGTTCTTTATTATTATTTGGCTCTTTAATTTTAAATTAAAAATTTATAAAAGTAAACTGGTAATAAAAGAATATAAGAACAAGTATTTAATTTTTGATTAAATTAGAAATTTTCAACCTTAAAGAATTAAAAAATGTAAGTAAGAGATTAATATAGAAAATTTTTATAAATTTACTTTTTTTGTTTGATTAATACAAATTGTATTTACCTTTAAAAATTTATCAAAATTAAATAAAATAAATTAATTTCAAGATAAAAACATACTTAATTAAATCTTTATTACATCAGAAAAAATGTAGGATTTTTTAATAAATTAACTTGAACAAATCTAATTTAAAAGAAAGCTGGAATGGTGTAAAAGAAATTTGTTGCAGATTTAATCATAAAATATTAAATTTTCGTTTCAATTCTTTTATCTAGGTATATTTATTAAAGATTATTAATATTTTAGTTTTTAAAAAATCTGAACAGGGAATTTATAAAGGTAATTCCTTTATCTAATACATAAAATGAATTCAAATAAATTGAGAAGTAAATTGAATTCTTTTATATTGTTTTTTAATTTTAAATCTAGATATTTTGGGCTAAGAAATTGTATAAAACATAAAAGAATCAAAAAAAAGTTAATAAAATAATTAAAAGAAATAAACTAATGAAATTAATTACTGCATTTGGGTTGGTATCTGTTTTATTACTCCTCTCTGTTTCAACTATTTTAGTTGTTAAGTAAAATAGAACAGATGATTTAACTTGTCAAAATTTTAAATGCTTAGAATATGAATTTTGTTACGATCCTGATCCTGGCTATATTACTTACGTCATCTAATTAACTAATACCTGCTAATAGCCTAAAAAATTCTCAATTGAATATGAAATAAATTCAATTCATTATAATTTTGTATCTAGATTATCTTTCTCATAATCAGAAATAAATTGAAAACGTTTATGGAAGAAATACCACAATCTCATCAATTAAATCAAGAAACAGTTTATTGAATAATTCCAAAGTTTGTCTAAAAATAAATTAGAATATTTTTATAGCCAATTTGTAAATGAAATTCTTGAAGATGTTGAAGCTTTAGATTCAATTAATGGCTTTATTATAAATGAAAAGAAATATAAATAAATAACTATATATAAATTTTTTTTTAAAGGATTGTTTATGGTTTTTAAAATAATTATGAATGACTTAAAATTTAACAAATTATTTAAACATTACCATATTAAATTGATACAATAAATTTATAAAGAATATATGAATCTGCAAAGTTTTAAATAATAGAATTAATTTTAAGAACCAAATTCATCTAAACTTTTTAAATTAGCTTTTACATTAGTTTAAATAAAAATTAATCTTCTCCTGATTCTATTTATTTGTTCATATTTTTTTATTTTGAAAAATCTGATAAAAATTATAAAAATAAAAATTTAAATGATGAGTTATAAAATATTCCAAAGTTTACAATTTTAATCTTAAAAAAGTAAGTAAGTTAATTTATTAAAATTAGAATATATTTGAAATTTCGGTTTCTTCGAGTATATCAACCAATTTCCATGATTTAATTGTTTAGAGGTTCGATTTTATTATTACTTCAAGCTTAACCTCTTTCTCTAAGTTATTATATATATAGTACCCTAGGGTACTGCCTTA
>JH720361.1:357367-367497 GCA_000231825.2 Tetrahymena elliotti 4EA
ATTTCTATTATTTTGGTTTTACTTTTCTTTTTCGGGGATTTTTGATTTTAAGAAATTTTATTATATATTAAGGATTTAAATCTAAATTTCAATATCTTTATGATTGAACTCATTTATAATCTTTAATTCAGAAAATCGTCTGTTCTTCGTTAAAAATTCTATTTTACTTTAGTAATAAGTTATTCATTTCTATTTATTCAAGGATATAATTTTATAAAGATAGTATTCTTCAAGTTCCATATTATCTTGAGAGGAATAAAATTAATCTGTTTCTTTTTATTAAAAAGACAAGAGAACTCATTACTGTTTATTGAAATAAATAATCTTAATAGCTGTTGAGGGCCATTTCTAGGCTTTCAGTAACTTCTTAAATGTGATTAGAATATTTTCATAAATATTTAACAAAGCTTTTTATGAAAACAGAACTTTTTTTAATGGTATTGAAAAATTGATATAACTGTAGTCAGTAGCAGGAGCAAGGTAATGAAATGATTTAAGGAGATATTATTTACAAAATAATTTTTAATGACAAACACTTCACCTTTACTATATTTCAAATTGATTTCAGTTTTTGATTCAAATAAATTATTTTTTGTTTCAGAAAAGAAATTTTTACTGTTTTTTTTTGTATTTATATAATAAAGTGTTAGTTTTATAAAACATCCTCTTCATTTAAGATTTGAATTTGGTATTATTAAAAAAAATACTCACTACCTTTTCTCTTTGATTATTTTTTCATATTTTATCTCAAAAATGTTTAATTATGAATTAGATCAAATTAAGAAAAAATTATGTTATTAATCTTGAAATATTGAGGCATATTTTTCAAATACACTTATTATAATAATATGGAAATAAAACAAATATTTTGAGCAAACATTTTTATAGGTGTTTCTATGAGATGAGAAATGAAATGAGATATGGAAGTTTAGTTTGAGAAGATTTTCTCTAAAAATTATGAAATATCTGATAAACTATGCTTGTCTTTAAACTTTAAGGAGGTGTTATTATCTAATTAACTATTCAAGCATGAAATAGGAAATTATAATAAATAATATTTTTTAATTTTGGTTAGAAATTTTAATTTATTTAAACTAGAATAAAAAAATGTTGATTAAACAGGAATTTTTAATTTAAAAATATTAGCTTTATTTAAATTATTCTAATTAATTAACTAGTTTATTCAATATTAAGTATTATTTTATGAACCAGATAGTACAAGATCATCTATTATTTTGATATTTATAAAGGTTTCTAAATTAAAAAAACCACAAAAATCTAAAAATAACTAATTTAATTTTCACAATTCTTGAATGAGCCCTCAAAATTTTATTTAAATTAGAAAATATCTTATTTTGTTTGTTTATTATTCTATGAAATCTATTTTGGTTAAAAAAGTATCAATATCATGTCTTATTATTTAACTTTTATTCAAAAATACTGATTTAATATTTACTTTTAGGTTATGATGAACTAAATTATTTTTTTATTTTCAAGATTTAATAAAAAACTTATTTCTTTTGTCTAATAGTAAAATATTATTCTTGACACCTTAAAACATAGTTAGATGTTTTGAGTAGTTGTTAAAATATGAATTCTTCACAAGAAGTCATCCATCCTCATTTGAAATTTAAATTAATCTGTTCATTATTATTTGGCTCTTAGATTTTGAATTAAAAATTTATTAAAGTATCCTATATAAAAGAATAAAAGAACAAGTATTTAATTTTGGATTAAATTCGAAAAATTTTCTACCTAAAAGAATTAAAATTAAAGTAATGGATTTAAATAGAAAATTGTTTATAAAATTTACTTTTTTAAAGAAATAGTAAACATATTCTTATTGAAACTTAAAAAGCAGATTTTATATGAATACTGAATCTAAGTATTTTAAGGATAAAGAAAAAAAAAGGAGTGAATATAAATTTTATTTACCTTTAAAAATTTAACAAAATTAAATAAAATAAATAATAAATTTCATTAATGTTAAGATAAAAACATACTTTATTAAATCTTAATTGTCTTAAAAAAATATTAGTATAAAAAAAAAAACTTAAATCAAGATTTTAGAAGTATTAGGAAAATTTTTTTAGTCAAAGATCTTTTGAGTATTTGCAATATAGGTTTCTATGAAAATAAGAAAATAAAATAAGTTTTTTTAAGTAATTCGAATTGAAAAGAAAGTTAAAATTGTATAAAAGAAATTTGTTTCAGATTTTAATCATAAAATTTTTACTTTTTCTTTAAATTCTTTTATTTATAACTTCTTTAAAGATTAGATAGGAATATGAATTTATCTTAGATATTTATTATAAATTATTAACATATTAATTTCTAAAAAATCTGATCAGGAGTTTTTCTAAGATAATCACTTCATAGAACAAGTACTTAAAAATGAATTCGAATAAATTGAGAAGAAAATCCTCTAATAATTTTTAAATCTAGATATTTTGGATAAAAAAAATTAAACAAAATATTTGATAAGAAATAAACTAATGAAACTAATTACTGCATTTGGATTGGTATCTGCTTTATTGCTCCTCTCTGTTTCAACTATTTTAGTTGTTAAGTAAAATAGAACAGATGACTTAGCTCCAGAAGATTTTGAATGCTTAGAATATACATATGGTTACAACCCAAACTTTTATGTACCTTACCTCATCTATTTCACTAATACCTGCTAATAGGTTAAAAAATTCTCAATTGTTTATGATAACAATTCATATCATACTCAAATTGTAACAAGTTGCCTTTCTCAAAATGAGAAATTCTAAAAAAATATTCTTACAAAAACTACCATAATCTACTCAGTTTAATCAAGCCAGTTGATTGAATAATTCCTAAATTTGTCTAAAAATAAATTAGAATATTTTTATGGCCAATCTGTAAATGAAATTCTTGAAGATGTAGAAACTCTAGAATTCAATTAATCGCTTTATTATAAATTAAATGAATTATAAATAAATATATATAAATTTTTTAAAAAGAATTGTGATTTTTAAAATAACAATGAACGACTTAAAATTATTTTCAAAATTTTTGAAAATTTAATTTTAGTTTTGTCCAAAAGTCATAAAAGAATATAGAACGTATGAATATAATAAAAATTTATATTAGTAATTAAATTCATCAATTTTTTATTCTAAGACTAACATTTTTAAATAAAGATTTGTTTTTAAAACTATTTACTCTAACTCTTTATTTGAAATTATAGAAAACTAAAACTAGATTATTTTCAATTAAAGGCCTAAAAATTTTTTGAGAGTGGAGCTTGGTTAAGAAGGAAATTTCGATTCTTGATTAAATTAAATAAAATTCAATTAAACTTTTAAATTAGCTTTTAAGCTCGTTTAAATAAAAATTAATCTTCTATTGATTCTCTTTATTTGTTCATATTTTTTTGTTTTGCAAAATTTCATAAAAATTAAAAAAATTAATTAAATGATCTGCTATTAAATATCCCATCTTAAAAAAGTAAGCAAGTTAATTTGTTAAAATTAGAATAAATTTGAAATTTTTGATTCTTCAAGCATATGAATCAATATCCATGATTTAATTAAAGAGGTTCTTTCTCTAAATTATTATTTCTATTCATTACTATTTATTGAAATAAATCATCTAAAGAGCTTTAAAGAATTAAAAATTTTAGAAAATATTCTAGTCACATTGATAAGAAGTTACTAAAAGTATTAAAATGGATTATGAAATCTGAAATTTTCTTATGAGTATTGAAAAATTAACACCACAAAAACTATCAATCAATCCTTTCAATAATATTAGTATAATAAAAAATTTTAATTTTAGAACATTTATTAATAATAAAATTTTGATTAAAAAGGAATTTTTAATTTAAAAATTTTAGTTTTCTTTAATATTTTGTAACTCTTAAAATATTATTATTTACAAACTAGTTTATTTTATTATTTTATGAATCAGATTAGATTAATGATTAGATTTATATTTTGAAAGGTTTCTAAATTAAAAAATCATAACAGCATAACAGCGTAAAAAATAATTAATTAAATTTTTTATCAAATTTAATCAATGAGCACTCATAACTTTATTTATATTAGAAAATGTCTAAGATGTTTTTTATTTACTTCATGAGAATTTATTTTGTTTAAAAAGTATTAAATTTATGCCTTTTTATTTTAATTTTAGTAAAAAATAAAGATTTAAAATTATTAAATATCAAATAAATTTATTATTTTTAAAACAAATTTAGCAAAAAATATCTATTTTTATGGTATCTTTACTTTGAGTTGTGATAAGCTAAATTATTTTTTTTATTTTTAGGATCTAATAGATCACTTATTTCTTTTGTTCTATAATTAATTATTTTGTTTTAACATCTTAAAAATTAATTAGAGGTTTTGAGTTGAAATGTAAAATAAATCAAGTTGTTAATCATTATGCAGCTCATAGATTTGAATTAAATTTTATAAAAATGAAATGGATATAAAAGAATAAAAGAACAAGTATTTAATTTTTGATTAAATACTAGAAATTTTCTACCAAAAATAAGAATAAGGATAAAGAAAATAAAATTTAATTTTTTTGTTTAATTTTTAAAGAAATAGTTAACATATTATTATTCAAACTTAAAACGCAGATTTTATAGAAATGCTTAATTCAAGTATTTTTAATATTTTTATGATAAAGATTAAAGAAAATAGGAGTAAATACAAATTTTATTTACAGTTCAAAATAGAAAAAATTTCATTAATAAAAAACATACTTAAATCTTAATTGTTTTAAAAAAATGTTAGGATTTTTTAAAAAAATAACTGAAATCAAGATTTTAGTGTAAGGAAAATTTTTTTAGTTTATGATCTTTTGAGTAGATAAATAGGAAAATGGAAAATGAAATTTATTAGAAGAAATTCTAATTTAAAAGAAAGTTAAAATGATATAAAAGAAATTTGTTTCAGATTTTAATCATAAAATATTCACTTTTTCTTTCAATTCTTTTATAAAGATACTATTTAATTTATCTTAGATAATTATAAATTACTAACATATTAATTTCTAAAAAATCTGATTAAGAGTGTCTAAAGCTAATCATTTTGTAGAATCAAGTACATAAAATTGAATTCAAATAAATTGAGAAGTAAATCCTTTAATAGTTTTATTTCATAATAAAGAAATTTAAAGAAATTGTTTAAATATTAAAAGAATCAATAATAAGTGAACAAAATAGAAAATAAGAAATTAATTAATGAAACTAATTACTGTATTTGGATTGGTATCTGCTTTATTACTCCTCTCTATTTCAACTATTTTAGTTGTTAAGTAAAATAAAGGAGATGAGTTAACTACTGAAAACTTTGAGTGCTTAGGAGTTAGCTATGGTTACAACCCTAACTTTTTTGTACCTTACCTTGCCTATTTCAGTAATACCTGCTCATAGAGAAAAAAATTCACAATTGATATTGATGATAATTCATTACGTTTTCAAATTGAAACAAGTTGCCTTTCTCACAATGAGAAATTCTAATAAACTATTCATACAAAAACTACGACAGTCTTATCAGTCTAATCAAGAGACTGTTGATTGAATAAATCCTAAATTTATAAAATAAATTGGAATATTTTTATACTCAATCTGTTATGAAATTCTTGAAGGGGTCTCAGCTTTTGAGGATTTAATTAATGGGATTGTTATAATTAATTATAAATAAATAATTATATATAAATTTTATTTGAACGATTGTTTATTATGATTTTTAAAATAACTATAAAAAATAACTTAAAATTCAACAAAATATTTAAATAATATCATATTAAATTGAATATTTAAATTAGTATAAATTGAAATTCTGTTAGTAAATAAATTATATTTTTAAAATTTTTGCAAATTTAATTTTCATTTTGTTCTACGGTCATAAAAAATAAAGAACATATAAATTCAAAGTTTTAAATAATAGAAATTAATTTTAATAATTAAATTCATCAATTTTGTATACTAATATTACATTTTTAAATAAAGTTTTATTTTTTAAAACTATTTACTCTAACTCTTTATTAAAGAAGAGAAATTATTCAGAACTATAACCTGACTATTTTCAATTAAGCTCCAAAAAAATTTTTAAGAGTGGAGATTATTTAGTTAATAAGGATATTTTGACTACTAATTAATATTTATTTTTTCATTGCCAAAATCCTTTAACCAAAATAATGTATTCACTTTTTTCTTTAATAAATCAATAAAAATTATACCAAAAGAAAGGTAAGGAGTAAATTTTTATTACTATAGAAAAACAAAAAATTTCTTAACTAAATTTTTTTGAAAGAATTGTTGATTTTTAAAATAATTATAAATTACTTAAAATTTAATGTCACATTACAATTTTAAATATATTATGAAAAATACAATGTATTTGGAATTCTTTGGGTAAATAAATTATATTTTCAAAATTTTGCAAGTTAAATTTTAGTTTTGTTCAAAGGTCATAAAAGAATAAAGAACATAATCTACAAATATTTAAATAATAGAAATTAATTTAATTATTAAATTCATCAATTTTTAATCAGATTTATTTTTAAAACCATTTACTCTAACTCTTTCTCTATTAAGAGCAATTATTAAAAATTAAAACTAGATTTAAAGCTTGGATTGTTTTAAAATATTTATTTTCCCAAAGAAAATCTTCCCTAGACTCTTTTCACAAAATTAGGTTCATATCTTCTTAAAACTCTAGTTTTTATTAGATATCTATTAAACCTGCTTTTTTATTTTGAGAAACTAGCTTTCATGGTCTTTAATTTACTGAGAAACATCTTCTTCTTTTTATTTTAGCTTATTGATTTCTTATTACCATTCTTATGTCTGTTATTCTATCTACTATATTTAATTATCTTCTTCAATGAAAAGGAAGAACATGATAATCACCCAGTGCTAAAATAAAATATGTTTTGAAAGTAATCCTCTTTTTTATAAAATCTTATTCCTTCTTTTCATTTAATCTTTTTTGAGAAATTCTATTCTTATTTTAATAATTAATTTTCAAGAAAATGTAACTTTATGTTTGTTTTTCAATACCATATATTTTTCTTTTCTAGTTATTCAAAATTTGATCAATTAATAAAGTAAGAATTATTTTTTAATTTAATATAAGTAAAATAATTTTTGAAAAAATAATGAACTAATATTAAAAATAAACTTAACATAATTTGAATTTATATTAAATCTTAGACAATATATATTATTCTGTTTGACTCACAATGTGGATAATTGGTTGTTTTGATTAGACCATGTTTTTTGAACAGATCCTTGGAAGATTCCTCAGTATTCATATTAATTTATTTTATTTTACTTCTACTTTTTTATCATCAATTAAATACCCTACCTAATCAATAAGATTAAGATATTTCCAGAAATTTCTATATCAGTAATCCAAAAAATTAAAAAGATATGCTTTTTTACTTTTATTTATAAGAATCTTACATGTTGTGTTGATTCAGGTGATTTCAAACTACAATTTAATGGGGAGAAGAGAGTTGCTAAAAATCAAATTTAAGAAATTTAATACAATTTTTTAAAATGTGTTAATGAAAATATTAATAATTAGGAGACTTCACTTAAGATTTGAGTATCTTTTCAAAAGAGCTGCTAACTAAGTCTTAGCTCTGCCAATATCTACTTAAAAAAGTAATAATAAGATGGCAACTGAAGAAAAACTCTTAGAGATAGGAAAGAATTCAACTCATCTAATTTACAAAAATGGATCACATATTGTAATGGTACAGATTGTCTTGCCCAAAATAAATTTGAAAGGAATAAAAAATGATGAAATAAAAGATAAAAACTCAGATGAATCAAAGAAAACTTCACCAAAGAAAAGAAACTATGCTCAATATAAAAAAATCAGATAGTTTGAAGAAGAGTAAGAGTATATTTTAACAGGTTATTCTCAGAATAGAGTGATATGCTTTGGTCTAAATTACAACTATTTGAAGAAATTTAAGAAGATATCAAACCATAATCAAAGTTTAAGACTCTTGTGATGGCATAAAAGAGCAAATCAATATACTCTCAAAACAATCAATTACTAAAAATGCAAATATATTCATAAGATATACATTTTTGTTTCTTGTTTTATTTAGACTAAATATAAGGAATTATATTTGATTAATGAAGATGAAGGCAGCAGCCCAAGTGAGGAAAATACTACTAAAAGGTGATATTAGTTGTTTTTTTAAAGTGATTTGAGCAAACATTTTAAGAGATATTTCTATGAGATGAGAAATATGATATAGAAGTTCATTAGGGAAAAAGGAGGTGATAATATCTAATTAACTATTAAAGCATGTAATAGGAAATTTTAATAAATTATATTTTTTAACATTTGATAAGAAACATTGATTAATTTAAATTAAATTAAAATAAAAAAATAAATATTATTTTATGAATCAGGTAGTAAAAGATCAATCATTATCGAAAGGTTTCTAAATAAAAGAAATCAGAACAGTCTAAAAAATAATTTATTACATTTTTATTCACATTACATGAATGAGCACATAATTTTATTTATATTAGAAAACATCTAAGATGTTTTTTTTTATTATTATTTATTTTGAATGATAATTTATTAAATAAATTTAGCAAAAAATAGTGATTTTTATTAAATATTTACTTTTAGGTTTTGATAAACTAAATTAATTTTTTAATTTTTAGGATTTAATAAGCAACATATTTCTTTTGACTAATAATTCATTATAATTTTTTGATATCTTAAAACAAGGTAAGAAGTTTTGAGTAGTTGTTAAAATGGAAATTCTAGACAAGAAGTCATAAATCCTTATTTGAAATGTAAAATAAATCAAATTGTTCATTATTAAGCAGCTCTTAGATTTTGAATTAAAAATTAAAAAGTAAAACTAATATAAAAGAATAATAGAACAAATATTTAATTTTTGATTAAATTCTAGAAATCTTCTATCAAAAAGGATTAAAATTAAAAAATGTAAGTAACAGAGTTATCAAGAAAATCTATTATCTCATTTACTTTTTTTATTTTTTAAAGAAATAGTAAACATATTCTTATTTAAACTTTAAAGCAGATTTTATATTAATGCAGAATCCAATTATTTTTCATATTTTTATGATAAAGATTGAAGAAAAAAGGAGTGAATAAAAATTTTATTTACCTTTAGAAATTGAACAAAATTAAATAAAATAAATTACATAACTATAACAAGATCAAAAAATACTTAATTACAATCTTAGTCCTATAAAAAAAATGTTAGGATTTAAAAAAAATCTTAAAACAAGATTTTCGGAAGAGTCGGAGAATTTTTTTGAGTTTAAGATCTTTTGAGTTGAAAAATAAGAAAATGAAATTTATTAAAAGAAAACCTAATTTTCAAGGAAGTTAAAATGGATTTCAGATTTTAATCATAAAATATTCACTTTTTCTTTCAATTCTTTTATATAGACATAACTTCTTTTTAGATGAGCTATGAATATCTTAGATGTTGATTATACGTTATTATTATATTAATTTCTAAACTTGTCGACCACACCTTAAAATTTTAAAAATATTTGAATTTTTTGTACAATTTACAAATAGTATTTCAAATAATTTAGAATAATATTTTAATTTTTATTCTCAATATTTTTTTTTGCAAATCAATTTCATTCATTTTTAAAACTGCCACAATCTTATCAGTCTAATCAAGCAACTGTTGATTGAATAAATCCTAAATTTAAAAAATAAATTGGAATATTTTTATGGCCAATCTGTTATCAAATTTTTGAATGTGTTAAAGCTTCTCTAGAATTCAATTAATGGTATTATAATAAATTAAATGAATTATAAGTAAATAACTATATATAAATTATTTATGATTTTTAAAATAACAAGAAAAGACTTAAAATTTAACAAAATATTTAAAAATTATCATATTAAATTGAATATTAAAAAGGAATTTTTTGAGTAAATAAATTATATTTTCAAAATTTTTGCAAATTTCATTTTAGTGTTGTTTAATAAAGAATAAAGAAAATTATAATTCTGCAAAGTTTTCTTTAAATAATAGAAATTTATTTTAATAATTAAATTCATCAATTTTTAATCCTAAAACTAACATTTATAAATAAAGATTTAATTTTTAAAACTATTTTCTCT
>JH720361.1:369019-398943 GCA_000231825.2 Tetrahymena elliotti 4EA
ATTTATTTTTTTAGTATTATTTATATTTTTATATAAAACTTGTATGCAGTTCTAAAATTTAGAATATCTGATAGATTATGTCTGTTTTTAAACTTCAAGGAGGTATTATTATCAAATTGACTATGAAATCAGGAAATAGGAAATTATTTTATTCAATATGTTTTAACTTTTTATGAGAAATATTGATAAAAATTATTATTTTAAAGGAATTGTTAATTTAAAAATTTTAGCATTGAATAATATTTTGTTTCTCATAAAATATTTTAATTAAAAAACTAGTTTATTCAATACGCTAATAAATTTATTTGATTGTTTTTTAGAGAAATTTATCTAAAAATTGTGATTTTTAGAAAATATTTTTAGATTAAATTAATTTTTAAGATTGATTAAAAAACATATTTCTTTTGTCTAATAAAGAGTTAAACATTATTTTTTAACATCTTAAAACATAGTTAGAGGTTTGGAGTATTTAATTAATTAAATGTTAACTGTTTTTAAATAATAATTTAAATTCAGTTTGGGTGAAAGGAAATTTTTTTTGGTACTTTTAAAAATTATGGATTCTAAGAAAATAAGAAAATGAAATTTATTTTTTGAAGTTATTCTAATTTAAAAGAAAGTTAAAATGTTATAAATAGAAATTTGATTCAGATTTTAATCAAAAAATATTCACTTTTTCTTTCAATTCTTTTATAAGGATATAACTTCTTTTTAGATTATATCATCCTAACGAACTATTAATCTGATCAGGGATATTTCTAGAGGTAATTCTTTGTAGAATCAAGTAAAAAAAATTTAATTTAAATAAATAGAGAAGTAAGTCCTTTAAAACATTTATTTAATTTTTAAATTGGGATATTTTGGATGAAGAAATTTTATAAATTATAAAAGAATCAAAAACAAGTGAATAAAACAGTTATTAAAAAATAAATAAATGAAACTAATTACTGGATTTGGATTGGTATCTGCTTTATTGCTCCTATCTGTTTCAACTATTTTAGTTGTTAAGTAAAATAGATTCGATGATTTAACTTCAGAAGATTTTGAATGCTTAGGAGTCCGTCAGAGTTACGACGTTCGTCATGCTAGTTTCTTTGCTTATTTCAGTAATACTTGCTAATAGCCTAAAAAATTCTTAATTGTTTATGAGAACTAAGACTAAAAAAAGGTTTAATATGAAACAGGTTGCCTTTTGAGTGGTGCTACTTCTGGGATAGTAACAATTCCTTGGTTCAACCCAGATATCTATGAAGTTTAAACAAGCAATTGTGATTGAGTAAATCATAAATTTGCCTAAATAAATTAGAATATTTTTATGACCAATCCATAATTTAAATTCTTGAAGATGTTGAAGCTCAGAATTCAATTATGGCTTCATTATAAATTAATTATAAATAAATAACAATATTTAAATTTTTTTAATATGATTGTTTATGATTTTAAAAGAACTAAAATTGATTTAAAATTTAATAAAATATTTTAACACAATCGTATGAGTTTGATTATTTGAAATTAAATTAAATAATTAGAACCATCAACATTTTAAATATCCTAAAACTAATATTATTAAACTATTTACTCTCACTCCTCACTAAATAAAACTGCTATTAAGGAGTAAAACTAGACTTGACACCATTTTCAATTTCTATCCAAAAAATTTTTTTTTGTGAAATTAATAAGGATATATTTTCTGACTTCTGATTAACAGAAAATACTTTACACAATAAAATTAAATATTTAATTATGCTTTTTAAATTCACTTTTACATTAGTTTAAAGGATTTTTTTTTTGTAAAGAAAAATGAATCTTCTAGTTTATTTATATTTTACATAACACATTTATTAGAAAAATACCATAAAATTGATAAAAATCTATATCAACTAGAAAATATTCTGAAGTCCGCAATTTTAATCTTAATAAGTAAACTTAAATTAATTTATGTTAAAATTTATCTTCTTAAAATAGAATAAATTAGAGAGTTGTTAAGATATTAACAAACTTAATTAAATCTGATATGTTTTTTAAAAAAGAAATTAAATTAGGCTTGTGAAAGGAAATTTTTTATAGGCTTTAAGATATTTTTAGTATATGTAATATATATTGACTTATAAGATAATGAAATTTATTTTTTGAAGAAATTCTGATTTAAGAGAAAGTTAAAATGGTATAAAAGAAATTTGTTTCAGATTTTAATCATAAAATATTCACTTTTTCTTTTCAATTCTTTTATATAGATAACTTCTTTGAAGATTAGATCATCCTGATGAACATAGAATTTATTTTAGATATTTATTATTTATTATTCATATATTAATTTCTTTCTAAAAATCGGATCAGGTATTTCTAGAGGTAGTCGCTTTGTAGAATCAAATACATAAAATTGAATTTAAATGAATTGAGAAGTAATTTCTTAAATCCTTTGATTTAAGATATTTTGGAGAAAGAAATTTTATATATAATATAAGAATCAAAAAAAAGTGAACAAAATAGTTAATAAGAAATAACTTAATGAAACTAATTACTGCATTTGGATTATCTGCTTTATTGCTCCTGTCTGTTTCTACAATTTTAATTGCAAAGTACAATAGAACAGATCTTTTAACTTAAGGACATTTTGAATGCTTAGGAGTTGAATTTGGTTACAGTCATCGCTTTCCTGATAAAGGTCCTTTCCTCGCCTATTTCACTAATACCTGCTAATAACCTAAAAAATTTTTAATTTTTTATAAAGATATTCACTAAGAATAGATTTAATATGAAACAGGTTGCCTTTTGAGTGGTACTAATTCGGGGGCAGTAGGAATAGGTCCAGAGTTCAAAGAAACTAAATTCGAAGTTTAAACAAGTAATTGTGATTGAGTAAATAATAAATTTGCTAAAAATAAATAATAATTTCAAATATTTTTATGACCAATCTATAAATTAAATTCTTGAAGATAAGCTCAAATTCAATTAATCGTTTTATATTAAATAAATATATATATATATATACATTTTTTTTAAAGGATTGTTTATGATTTTAAAATAACCATATTTGATTTCAAATTTAACAAAATATTAATATTGATTATTTACTAAATTAAATAATTAAATTCATCAATTTTTTTCCCTAAACTAACATTTTTAAATATTTACTCACTCCTTACTCAGTAAGACTGGTATTAAGTACTAAAACGAAACTTGAAACCATTTTCAATTAAAAACCAAAAAATTTTTTATTGTGGTATTTAATTAATAAGGATATTTTGATTCCTTATTAAATATTTATAGATAGGAATCTGAAAATTCTGTCAGCAATTTTCTAAATACAAATAAGGGTGTCTTAAAATAACCCGTTGAGGAATGTTTTTGTATAATTAACATCAAATTTGTTAATCCTAGCTTATTATTTAATTTATTTAAGAAATACTTGAAATGAAAAAACTTTTTTTTTTGAATTTAAATTCTGAATCTTCTTTTAAATTAACAATTTCCATATACATATTCTTAATTTAGTTTTAAATGTTTGATTAAAAATTGAGATTACTTCATCAAAAAATAAAATTATTGATTCATTTTTTTATTTTAAATGTATTTAACTTTTATCCAAAAATACTAATTTTAGATTTTAAAATAAATTAATTTGATAGTTTTTAAACAAATTTATCCAAAATTTGTGATTTTTATTTTAGTAGTAATTCTAATTTAAAAGAAAATTTAAAAAAGAAATTCGTTTCAGATTTTAATCATAAAATATTCACTTTTTTTTTCAATTCTTTTATATTGATATAATTTCTTTTAAAAATACATCATCCTTACTAACTATGAATTTATCTTAGATATTTATTATTGATTATATATATATTAATTTCTAAAAAATCTGATCAGGCATTTCTAGAGGTAATCGCTTTGTAGAATCTACATAAAATTGAATTAAAATAAATATAGAAGTTAATCCTTTAACACTTTTATTTAATTTTAATTCGAGGTATTTTGGTTAAAGACATACATAAATCATAAAAGAATCAAAAACAATTAAACAAAATAATTAATAATAAACTAATTACTGTATTTGGATTAGTATCTGCTTTATTGCTCTTCTCTGCTTAAACTGTTTTCGCTGCTAAGATAAATAGAACAGAAATTGGATGCCTAAGAACTAAATATAACCCTGACTTAAATTTACATTATTATGAGTAGATTCACTGGTATATGAGTAATATCTGCGAATAGCCAAAAAAATTCCAAATTGTTTTTGATCTTGGCACTTATTAGATGTTTATTATGATACAGGTTGTTACTCTAGAAATGGCGTAAAGGGATCAACAATTTATAGACCAGATCTTAATGTTACTATCATGTCCCAACAGAAATCTATTTTAATGTTAATATTTAAGCTGCATATTAGATTTAAAGTTAATTTTACTTCTTTGCAAAAATACCTAAAAAATATTCAGTATGTTATGATTAATTTATCAAAAAAAGTAAGAATTTAACTAGGTTTCATCCATCAAATTCTTAGAATTTCGTTAATCCTTAATCGAGAAAGAAGATTTAAAGGAGGCAAACTTGAAGAAACAAACACTACCTTGCCCACACCTAAACCATAGAGAATAAATGGCGACATATCAAATAGCTCATGAAGCTGAAAGGAGGAAAAATAATGTGTCTCTCAAGTTCACTGTTTGAGTCTCTCTTTTATTTATAATGTAAAAATAATTTAACAAAGAGTTTTGTTCATTTATTAAATTAATTATATTAAAATATTTGATTATTTATTTGTATAATGAATATTCTATGATATACCCTAGTATTTTTATAAAATGTCCTAATTAACAAAAATGATACTATTCATTCTTTATCAAAAATTGTTTATTGTCCTATTTCACAATAATCATATTAAATTACTAATCATAAAATATAATCAACCGTACTAATTAATAAACTTTAACCTAGAGGTTTGGTATAAATTTAATGAATAACTATCTAAAACCCCTGCTCTTGGTATGGAAATTTTTTTTACTGAGGTTTGGAGGTTACATGGTAATCAAATAATCAAAAATAAGTGAACAAAATAGTTAATAAGAAATAAATTAATGAAACTAATTGCTAAATTTGGATAATATGCTTTATTGCTCCTCTTTGTTTCAACTATTTTAGTTGTAAAGTATGATAATTTATTTAAAAAATCTTGATTTTAAAATATTTTAAAAGAAATTAAAAATATTTAAAATATAAATTATAATTTTATCATATTTTTCTTTGTGCTCTAGACGCTTCTTTTAAGAGGATAGCCTATAAGATGTGATTTTAATTGGCTAGATATCCTAATTAGCAAATTATTTGGTTAACTAATGCTTCTAATTGACTTTTTCAAGACAACTAAGAATAAAATTTAGATTTCATAATTATCTTAATAAAGATGATTTCAAGAAAGTTGTATCATAAAATTTAGTTAACTATCAAAATTATTTGAAAAAATTGAATAATTTATTAGGAAATGGTTGTAAAACATTTCAAATACGATTTTTTGGCTATTTGATCAAAAATATATCTAGCAATAAGAAAAAGCATCAATAAAGGCAAATGAAATTAACGATTTTTTAATTCATAAATTTCAACACATATTATTAAAAATAAGGTTTTCTTTTTTGATAATAAATGATCTTTTGCTAATTAATTTGTGATGCCTTTATATTTAAATTTAATAAAAACGTGCAATTCTCAAGAAAATTTTCAACTCAAATGGCTGTCAAAAAATTCCATGATAAATATTGTTAATTAAAAGTTTTATTCTCAACTAGATAAATGAACACAAATGAAATAGAATAGATTAAAAACTTATGTTTTTTATTAGGATTTATTGAATAGGCTTATCACTTAGATGCACCTCAGAATTTGTAAACCATACTTATACTGAAACTAGTTATGGTCTACATACTTTATATTTAAGGTTTTTTAAAGGTTAGTAAGAAAGAGTTGTTAGATTTAAAAAATTATTCAAATTCTATTCATAGAAGATTTTCTCTAAAAATTGTTAAATACCTGATAGACTATATTAGTGATAAAACTTCAACAAAGATGTTGAGGTGTTATTATCTAATTTATAAGCATGCAATAATATTTTTTAAATCTTTTAAAAAGAAATTTTTATTTTGTTAAAATTAAATTAAAATAATTATGATGAAAAAAATAATTTAAAAATTTTAGTTTTTTTTAGTATTTTTTAATCATAAAATGTTTACTTAGGAAAATAGTTTAAGATTAAATGTTATTTTATGAATCAGGTAGAAGAAGGTAAGCTATCATTTTGATATTAAAAATACATTCTAAATTAAAAAAATCACAACAATCTAAAAAAACAATTAATTTTAATTTTTTGTCACATTTAATTAATAAACCATAATTTTATTTATTTAAAAAAATATTTCATTTTTTTTGTTTTTTATCATTTTTAAAGAAACAACTAAGTATGTTTTTATCTTAACATTCAAATAATTTAATTTTGTTAAATAAAATTTGTCTTCACACTTCTAATTTTTATCTATTGTTTTCAAATATTATTTTGGGAGTGAAAGAATTATTTTTTTTAGATTTTAATACCTTTGTAGTATTTAAAATGTAATCTAAGTAAAAAAAATGAAATAGATTTGAGGTTATTCATATATTTTAAAAAAAGTTAAAGAAATTTTTTCAAATTATAATCATATACTACTCACTTTTTTTTTCAATTCTTTTATAATTTACAGGTTTTTACAACATAAATTAGATATTACTTCTTTTAAGATTTGATCATTCTTACGAACTATGGATTTATTTTAGAAATTTTCTTATACGTTATTGATATTTCTAAAAAATCTGATCAAGCATTTCTAGAGGCAATAGCTTTTTAGAATCTACATAAAAGTGAATAAATTGAGAAGTTAATTTTTAATGCTTTTATTTAATTTTTAAATCTAGATATTTTTGATAAAGAAATCTTATAAATAATAAAAAAATCAAAAAGAAGTGAATAAAATAATTGATAAGAAATAAATTAATGAAACTAATTACTGTATTTGGATTGGTATCTACTTTAATGCTCCTCTCTGTCTCAACTATTTTAGTTGCAAAGTAAAATAGAACAGATGACTTAACTTAAGAAGATTTTGGATGTATAGGATATAATTATGAATACAACCCTTTCAACTTTGTACCTTACAGCTGTTATTTCAGTAATTTCTGCGATTAGCCTAGAAAATTCTTAATTGTTTATGGTGACTATTCCTTATTAAAGAGTTAATATGAAACAGGTTGCCTTTCTCGAAATGATTAAGAGAAATCAACAATTCATTCGAAAGATCTCATTATCTACTAAGTCTCTTCAAGCAACTGCTGATTGAATAAACCATAATAAAATAAACCTTTTCTAATTCTTTTGCAAAGTTAGAAATATTTTCTTCAATAAAATTTAATTGAACTCATATTTTTATTTTTATTTTTGTTTTTTATCAATTCAGAAAAAAAAATTTGTGAATCATATTTATACTGAAACAAGCAATAAGATATACACTTTAAATTATTGGCTTTATAAAGGTTAGTAAGAACTAAGAAGTTTGCTAAGATTTCTGTATTTGTCCAAATTATATTCAAAGATAATTATAAATGAAAAGACTCCAAATATATCAAATTACTTGATTTCAATAAAAAATTAATTAAAACTTAAGGAAAATGTAAATCAAATTACAAAGTAGAAAATATAATGTAAGTCAATTTCTAAGATATTATTAAATATTAAAATAAAGAATAAAAATAATAAAACTTTTATTCAAAAAAGAAAATAATTGTAGTAAGTAGCAGGAGGTAATAATTTTATCTTCAAAAAATATGTTGAAATATATATTTTTTACAAAATAAGAAAATTAAACACTTCACTTTTATTCTTTTAAGATTGACTTCTACTTTTGATTCTAAAAAATAAGATTTTTATTGTGGAAAATAAATTTTACTTCTTTTTTTATATTTAAATAATGAAACTTTAAGCTTATTAAATATCCTCTTCATTTAAGATTTGAATTTGGTTTTATTATCTGGTAATACTTCTCTTTATCATTTTTTCATTTTGATTTCTAAAATTTATTATCATCAATAAGATCAAATAATTAAAAATTTTTGTTATTAATCTTGCAAAACACTGTATTTTTTTTAAAACACTTGTTATGATAATATGATTATTTAACAAATCTTTTGGGTAACAATTTTTAAAAGTATTTCTATTCTTTTAATTAGAAATTTTGGTTTATTATTATTATTTAATCTTACTAAACATATTAACACAAAATCACTTAATGTATTAAAAATGAATTGCTGATAAATTTTAGTTAATTTAATATTTTGTAATGCATAATAATAGTTTAATTAAAAGAAGTTAGTTTATTCAATAAAAAAATATTATTTTATAATCAGATAGAAGTAGATCATCTATTATTTTGATATGTTTAAAAGCTTTCTATATTCAAAAAAAATGACAACAATCTAAAATAAAATTAGTCTAAATTTTTATTAAATATTTAATTTTCTGTTTTAAATCAATAATTATGAGAAGCTAAATTTTCTTTTCATTAGTATTTAAATATGATTTTTTTTTAGCATTTTAAGATAAATTTAGATGTTTTTAGTAGATAGTTAGTTATTCAGATGAGAATTCTTCAACAGAAGTCTTCCATTATCAAAAGTTTAAAATTAAAATGAATGAAGTTGTTATTAGAGAGCTCTTAGATTTTGAATTAAAAATTTATTAAAGTAAGCAGATTATAAAAGAATAAGAGAAGAAATATATATAATTATTAATTAAATCCTAAAAATCTTCTAGCCCTAAAAGAATTGAAATTAAAAATTAATAAAGTAAGGGAGTTATAAAGATTACTCTTTTTGTATTTTGATTTTTAAAGACATAATTAATATCTTCTTTTTATACCATATAAAAAGCTGCTACCATATATGTGTTTTATTTCAAGTATTTTTAGGTTAAAGATTGAAGAAAAAAGATGTGAAGAAATTTTATTTCTTTTTAACAATTTAGCAAAATTATATAATAATAAATTATTTTAATGTTAAGTTAGCATATTTAATAAATATATATTATTTTTTAAAAATGTTAAAATTTTTTAATAAAAGAACTTAAATCAAGCTATTTGGGAGGGAAATTTTTTGTAGGTTTTAAAATATTTTGAGTAATTGTAATCTCGGCTTGTAAGGAAATGAAATTTATTTGAAGTTATTCTAATTTGAAAGAAAGCTAACATGATATAAAAGAAATTTGTTTCAGATTTTAATCAGATACTATTCACTTTGTCTTTAAATTCTTTTATAATTAGAAGGCATTTACAAAATGAATTAGATAAAACCTCTTTAAAGATTAGATCATACTTACGAACTAATGGTTTATTTAGATATTAATTATATATTATTAATATTTTAATTTAGAAAAAATCTGATCAGGGATTTCTAGAGGTAATCATTTTGTAGAATCAAATACATAAAATTTAATTCAAATAAATTGAGAAGTTAATCCTTTAATACTTTTATTTCATTTATAAATAGAGGTATTTTGGATAAGGAGATTTTATTAATAATAAAAGAATCAAAAATAAGTAAATATAATAATTAATAAGAAACAAACTAATGAAACTAATTACTGCATTTGGATTAGTATCTGCTTTATTGCTCCTCTCTGTTTCAACTATTTTAGTTGTTAAGTAAAATAGAGCAGATGACTTAACTACAGAAGATTTTGAATGCTTAGGAGTTACATATGGTTACAACCCTAATTTTTATGTACCTTACCTTGCTTATTTCAGTAATACCTGCAAATAGCCTAAAGAATTCTTCATTGTTTATGAACTCTATTCATAATAGACTCAATATGAAACTGGTTGTCTTTCTCAAAATGATTAAGAAAGAATAACAATTCATGCAAGAAATATCACAATCAACTCAGTCAAATCAAGAAACTGTTGATTGAATAAATCCTAGATTTTTCTAAAAATAAATTAGATATATAAACACCCAATCAGTAAATGAAATTATTGAAGGTGTTGAAGCTCAAGAATTCAAATAATGGCCTTATAATAAATAAATAAATTATAAATAAATAACTATATTTAAATTTTTTAGAATTGATTCTTTATGATTTTTATTATACTCTCAATAACTTAAAATTTAACAAAATATTTTAATATTAAATTTATTTTAAAAATACAAAAATTTCTATTTCTGTAGAAAATAAATTATATTTTCAAAATTTTTTAAATGCATAAAACTCTTAAATATTAGAAATTAAATTAAATAATTAAATTCATCCATCTTTTATCCACAGACTAACATTTTTAAATAAAGATTTACTTTATAAAACTATTTACTCTCACTCTTTATTAATAAGAGCAATTATTAAGAACTAAAACTTGACTATTTTCAATTAAAAGCCAAAAAATTTTTTTAGAGCTAAATATTCAATTAAACTTTATAAATTTGCTTTTACATTAGTTTAAATAAAAAATTTATCTTCTCCTTATTTTTAATTACTCGTTCAGCAATATCATAAAAATTAAAAAAATAAATTTTTAAATGATTAACAATAAAATACACCAAAGTTTACAGTTTTAATCTTAAAAAATTTAAGTGAATTAATATTAAAATTTATCTTCTCAAAATATAAGAAATTTGAAAATTCAGATTCTTTAAGCATATCAATCAATAACCATGATTAAATATTAAGAGATTCAATTATATCATTAATTCAAGCTTATCTCTTTCTCTAAATTAATATTTCTTGAGGGTTATATCTCAATTTCAATATCTTTACTATTCAACTCATTCCTACTCTTTAATTCAGAAAATTATTTGTTATTGATCAAAAATTCTGTATTACATTTAAGTTATTCATTACTATTTATTCAAGGTTATCATTTTCTAAAGATCATTTTTCTAATTTTATATTACTTTAAGAGGAATAAAATTAATCCGTTTCTTTTTAAAAAAACATAAAAGCATTTATTACTGTTTATTAAAATAAATAATCTTCAGAGTTATAGAAGTCAATTTTTATAATTTTACTAACTTCTTCAATCTGTAGAATATTTTCCAAAATATTTAATAAAACTTTTTATTAAAACAGAAATTTTCTAATTGGCATTAAAAAATTTTATTTAATATTGAGAAAATTTTGTCAAATTTTAGAAAATTAAAATAACAAAAACTATAAATCTAGCGACCAAACAATATTAGCTGAATAAAATTTAAATTATAAGACCACATTGGCTATATAAGAAAAGAAGAAATTTTCTTTATTGATAAAACTAATGATATACTTTGAAATTTATTTTTAAAGTTAGGTCAATTTAATAAATATAACAACAAAAAGATTATTATTATTCCTGTAAAGAATCATATTTAGTTGCCATTATTTTAGTAATAAAAAATCAAACAAATAGTTTAAAACCTTAAATAAACAATGCAGTAAAGTAAGTTAAAAAATTTATTACAATCTGGACATTTTAATAAGTAGGAGAGAGTATTTATACAAATTTAATGTGAAAAGTGTTTTCTTCATTATCATATTTAAACAGAAAAAAATAAAAAGATTTGATTAAATTTCTTAGTATTAAATTATTTTTTTATTTTTGCTAAAACCTCTCAAAATAATTTTAGCTAAATTAAATAGATAAAAAATAATTGAAGATTATTTTAACTGAGAATACTTTTTAGAATTTATACTGTATATCATGAGTAAATGAGTATCATTTGTAAATTTTACTGAAAAATTTTGTCTATAAATTTAAAACTTTGAAAATGCTCATAAGTATCATAAAATAGTAACAATATTTTTATTTGACAGTAAAAACTAATATCATTTTAATATTAGAATTTTTACACGATTTCCTTTGCTTTCTTTGCCAAATTGTAAAAATGAAGGATTGGAAGATTTGATATTTTATGAAAATTATTATTTGTTGAAAACGATTAATGTTAAAAGAAATTAGTGTAAGTTCATTATTTTTTGTTAAATAATTTGATAATAATTATTTTTTTACTTTAGTTTAAGTGCTTAAATATTAGTAAAAAAAGAATTATACAAGCATGTAAAAGATATAAGTTAAGATTTCATTAAAAATTATTTATTTAGGTAAAATTTATTTATTATTTTATGAGAGAAAAATTAGTTATTTTTACCTTAATATACTAATAATAAATACCCAAATTTTATATTCCATTTTATTTTATTTATTTTATATTAAACTAATTAAAGATTTCTATTTGAAATTTTTGTTATCTATCTGATCAAACTAAATTCTAAAAAGCATAAAAGTGAAAATTTTTTCATTTAAATGAGTTAATTTTAAAAATATTATGTTAAAAAGAAAATTTTATAATTAAAAATTTAAGAAGAATTCACTCCAAAATTTGGAGAAATGAGAATAGTTACTAACTAATATTAGGTTAACATCTACATTTTCTTTCCTTTTTATATATGGTATCTATTTTTTAAAACAAGAAAGTAGTAAAAACTTGATAATTTGAGATATTTCCTTTTAGTCAAGGTAAAATATATCTCAAATATTTTCATTAATAATGATGTCATTAAATTTTACTTTTTTATTTATTAGTTTATATCATTTTTCATAAATTTATCAATCATATTTCCGATTAAAATTGCTTTGTTTCAATTTATAATATTTTAACAAAATTTTATTCAGAAACCCAGTCTGAAAATATCATCAATTTTTTGAAAGGGCTAAAATAAAGAAGTCAAGAAAGAAATTATATATTTTTCCAAATATCAATCAAATATATTGAAAGAAGTTAATTTTCTAAATAAATGACTTTATTTTTTAAAAGAAAAAACGTAATTACAAAGTACTGAATAATAAAATTGAGTAAAAATAATAAGGTTTTTTGTTTTAAATATTGACTTGATAGAGGAATATTAATAATAAATCTAAGTAAATGAGAAACTTCAAATGAAATATTGTTAAATTAAAATAATGATAAATTATGATTTTGATACTGTAAGTATAATCTTATTAAACACATATGTATATGAATTAAAAAGAAAGAAATAATTTTTTAATTCTTCAGAAATTTGTTACAACCGTTTTTTGATAAATTAAAATTTTTTGTTATTATTTTGGTTTTTTTGTAATAATAGAATTGTTATTAAAAACTTTAAATCAGAATTTTCCTTCTTGAGGAGCATAATCTGGATCAATTTGATTTTCAAAGCTGAGATCTTTTAATTTTGGATAATTGCCATTCAAAAACAAATTCATATAAAGAGGATAGATAATCTCTTTGTATATTTTTTCAAATCCATCATCAAGAGGTAGCTATGCTAAGTTTTAAAGTTGCTAAGTATACTTGAAATCTGTGAATCCTGTTTCTACGATTGTTGTTTTTAAGTAATACCTTCCATCAGGATGAATTTTACAGGCATCTTCAAAATCTTACCTAAAAGAATCTTCCATTTCTTACGAACTTGGTAACTCAAAAAACTTATCTATATATCTTTAGGCTACAATAGCTTATCTTTCAAGACAGCATTATAATTAAAAGACAGTCTAAACTGTGCCTAAGAATATAAGATTGGGTTCTCTCACTGCAAAGATTCTTCTGTAAAGAGGTCCAAAGGAGTTTTTTCTATCATTATAGAATTCAATTATGTTGTCTATGTGGGAATTACATTCAAGGAAAGGATAAGAATATTGATAACCAGTAGCATATAAAATATTATCAACATTTTCTATTATTTCACCATTATCAAGTTAGATGGAATTTTGGGAATTGAATTTTTAAATTTATCCTATCTTGTAGACTAATCTCTCTGTTGCTAATTCTTCAACATAGCAATTAGATTTAGATTAAGCCTGAATTAAATTCTTTTGACCAATAACAGTAATTTTAGAAGGCTTCACTCCAGTGTGTCTTTTCAAAATAATTAAAACAATATCTTAAGAAGAAAGACCAGCTCCATATATAACTAGGTGCTTATTAGCATATTATTCAATTTTATTCTTACGGAAATAATGCATGTGGATCAAATCACCATTGAATATTTATTAATTCTCAATATTTGGATAGTTAGGAACTGAGTAGTGGCCAGTACAGACAATAACTTAATCAGCTTAAAGGTATCTCACTTAAGAATTATAATCATTTGAATCAACTAGTTGAATAAGAAAGCGTTTAGTTAAATTAAAATTGAGTTATTATTTTTCTTCTTAAGTTAAATTTTTAGCTAAACGCACAGACTAGACAAAAGTATTGAAAGCCATGTTATTTTTGAGGTTAAACTTTTAGCAATAGGACTACAAGTAACTGTAGAATTAATCACTGTTCATGTACTCTTAGAATTCTCTATTAGGAGAAAGTCCTTTATAGCACATCATAGACTTACAATCATTGCATTATAAATCCTCATAAAGTGAGCTCTATAAGACTCCATAAGAGTTAAAATAAGCATCAGATTAGAGATTTGGGTGATTGTTTTCATTTACTTCTTCGAATTTCCAAAGACCTCCAATGTCACTTTTGCCATCAACACAAAGAACATTATTATTTTAAGAAATATATTTAGTGCTCAATATACCACAAGGACCAGCCCCAATTACCAAAACACTATTTTAATAGTAGTTATAATTATTGATGTAGTTGATTTCACTAGCTTGCAAAGTATTCTTTTTCATTGTAGGTGTGTTATATTTTAATACTCAATTTATTAATTTAAGATTTATTTTATTTTCGTATTATTCGATTTCAGGTTTGTACAAACAAAAATTAGGATTTCAATTTATCTTTATTATCTTTAGATATGAATAAAGTCCTTTCATTTTTACAAGGGAAATTTTGTTTTAGAAATTTTTTATACATTTTTTATTTCTTTTACAGAACAAATGAAGAAAATTTTAATTTTGAGAAACTGAGATTCCACGAAATTTTTAAAAGAAATTAACAAACAAAGACGCACTTATTTATAAAATAAGTTAACCCTACTAGCAAATGTAGAAACTTTATAGTTGAAAAAAAATAAATTAAAAATTTGGGTATTTTTAGATTTTTTCAATAGTAATCTCTAGTTAAGACCATTCATTAATCAAGACAATTTCTAGAACTTGGTAGCTTACTACAATAAATAAAAAAATACATTCACTAATTGAATTCATCATATTCTTAAAAATAAAAGTTGTAAATCAAACACATTTTTACTTTACAAAAAGTTAAGTAAAAATATGTAATTTAAGAAGGCTGTAACAATAACAGTTCCTTAAAATATTAGAATTTCTATTTTACTTTGATGTTGTAAAAAAAGCAATAATTGAGTTACTCAAAAATTAATGATAAATATGTGATGAATTTATTAATATGTTTAACAATTTACCTTTTTATTTTTATTAAGTAATGATTTTAAATTTATTTTTTTATAATTTTTGGCTTACAGTAAAATGATTGTTTTTTAAAAAGAATAAAAATACTTTATATTTTCTGATTCAATATTCCAGATTAGCCTATTCGGATTGATTCGATATACAAAAATCAATATCTAAATTAGACTCCATTATTTTTAACTCTTAAACATTTATATTTGTTGCTTTGAGATCAGCTAACAAAAATACTTATTAGAATGATTAACAATTTACATCTAGACTCTTCATTTTTAAATTTTTATGTGTTAAAGGATATATAATTTATCTTTAAATCTATTTTGAATAAACTAAAGTCTTTTGGTGATGCAGAAAAAGAGTAAAATAAATACTTGCTAAAGTTACAGGCTAAGTATAAGATTTGAAACAAAATTTGGTTTTGAATAATTATTAAAAAAGATATTTTTGATACTTTCTATCTAAATTAAGTTTTTGCAAATCAAATATCAGAATTGATAAATTCCAGAAAAACAAAAGATTGTTTTAGTTACAAAAGAATTAATTATGTAAAAACTGATAATGTATAATTGATTACTAAATATAAAAGATTTTTTTTAATAACTCGTACAAATTGATAATAAAATTGAGAATCTTTTAAAAAAGTTAAGCTGTAAGGATACTAGGTAGACTTAAAACATTTATAACCCTAAAAAATTATAAATAATTGTAATTTTAAAAAAATGTAGAAAGTATTTTTTGTATTAGTCTTTATACTTTGAATATATAGGAAAGCAGAAATCGAATTTAAATAGTTTTTCGAATATAGGCCCCTATTAGATTTTAGTCCAAAATATATCAATTTTTAGGTATTTTTTAAAGTCTTTAAATTGGATTAGAAATCAAAGATATACATGTTTGAATTAAAAAATAAATGTAAAAGAATAAAATTAATAACATATTTGATAATTCTGATAAATTTAATTGCTTACTGAATAGATTCATGTTAATAACTTCTTATTCGACTTGTTAAAATTTTAGAAGGAAAAGAGAAAAAAATCTTGTTCATTTAATTTGGTTGATCGAATAAAAAAATTTTTTTCTCAACTGAGTTATTGGTGTTTTCTAATTAAATTTATCTTATTCATTTTTGATCAAATGTTTTTTTTTCAATTTTGAAGAGCTCTTTTTAATTTATGTTCGGAAATATTTGAATGATGTAAAATTGCTATTATTTTTTTAATTAAATAAATTTTTGACTATTTTGTGGTTTTTGCGTTTGAGATAAGCCATTCATTTTCATGCACTTCAGAAAAAAATAATATCAAATTTTGTGAATATTTTCTATTTAGTTTGTTTGTTTTTTAGAGAAATTGAAATATTCTGATTGGAGAATAGGCTTTTTAAAGTAGAGGATAGATTTTATATAAAACAAATCAAACAATAAATTAAAATTATTAATTATTAACATTTTTTTTGAAAAATTCAAAATTATTCTTTCTTTTTAGTTACAGAAATTTTAATTCAAAATTAGTTTTCTTAGGGAGCGTAATCAGGATCGATTATGTTTTCAAAGGTTAAAGTTTTTAATTTTGGATAATTTCCATTTAAAAATAATTTTATGTACAAAGGATAGATTACTTCTTTGTAGATTTTTTCAAATCCTTAGTCAAGAGGTATTTGGGCTAATTATAATAATTATTATGTATATTTGAAGTCATTGAAGCCAGATTCAGTTATAAATGCCTTTAGATAATATCTACCATCAGGATGTATTTGACAGGCTTCTTCAAAGTCTTCCTAGAAGGAGCTTTCCATTTCCTTTTGACTTGGGAGAGTAACTTTATTGTCAATATATCTGTGGGCTACAATAGCTTGTCTTTCAAGGCAACTTTGAAGTTAGAATACAGTCTAAACAGTACCTAAAAAGATAAGGTTAGGTTCTCTAACTGCAAACATTCTTCTATATAGAGGTCCAAAAGAATTCTTTCTATCGTTGTAGAATTCAATTATATTATCAATATGAGAATTCTTTTCAAGGAAAGGATAAGAGTATTAATATCCAGTTGCATATAATATGTTATCAACATTTTCAATTACTTCACCATTTTCTAAAAGAATAGAATTAGGAGAGTTGAATTTTTATATGCATCCACTTTTATATACAAGTCTACCAGTTGCTATTTCTTCTTTATAGCAATCTGATTTAGATTGAGCATCAATAAGATTTTTTTAACCAATAACTGTAATTCTGGAAGGCTTGAGATCTCTTGATCTCTTCAAAAGGATCAAAACTATGTCTTAGGCAGAAAGACCAGCTCCATATATAACTAAATGGTGATTAGCATATAAAGCTATTTTATTCTTACGGAAGTAATGCATGTGGATCAAGTCACCAGTAAAAACATGTTAGTTTTCAATGTTAGGGTAGTTTGGAACTGAATAGTGACCAGTGCATACAAGGACCTAATCTGCTTAAACATATCTGTGGTTTAAATTATAATCATTAGAATCTATAAGTTAAATTAAGAAACGCTTATTTAAATCAAAGCCGAGTTGTTGTCTTTCTTCTTAAGTAACATTTTTGGATAAGCGAACAGATTAAACAAAAGTGTTAAAGGCCATATACTTTTTAAGATTATATTTGCTTGAATATGACTTCAAGTAGTCATAGAATTGATCGCTGAACATATATTCGTCATTTTCTTTTTTGGGAGCAAGTCCTTTGTAGCACATCATAGATTTGCAGTCATTGCACTAAAGATCCTCATAAAGAGAGCTCTATAAAACGCCGTAGGAGTTGTAATAAGCATCACTTTAAAGACTAGGATGGTTGTATTCATTGACATCTTCAAATTTCCACAAACCGCCCATATCGCTTTTACCGTCAACACAAAGGACATTATTTTTTTCAGAGACATATCTTGTACTTAAAATTCCGCAAGGCCCAGCACCTATAATCAAGACACTTTTGTCGAATTTAGCATAGTTGTTTACATAGTTGATTTCACTGTCTTGGATGGGGTTCATTTTATCTATTATTTATTTTCAAATCTATTTTTAAGTTGTAGTATTTTTAAATTAAATATTCATTATAATCCTATTTTGAGTGCACCTTATAAATACGGATATTACCTCTGAATATACAATGTGATGTAATTCTCGCTAATGAAATAAATTATTTCTTTTATACTTCGTTAGGATGATATAAATTTAATCAGCTTTTTTGACTCATTAGTAAATCAGAAAATTCCTCTGTTTTAATTTGCGCTCTAAGTATGTTTTTGGTGTATATGTAACCTTATATTTTGGGGAATAAATATTAATCAACTTCAAATTCTTTTTACATTTTACGCACAATTAAAAATATTAACCCTACCCTACCCGTAATAAAACAAGACTTGTATTTGGAACTATTTACAAATTTGATAAGTAAGTATTTGCTTCTAAATTATTTTTATCTTTCACTAATAGCTCTACGAGGGAATCCTGCTTAAAAAGATACTATCCAATCGCTTGTAAAAAATAGAATTCAAATATATATATTAATTAGGATCTAAATCACACTCAAAATAAATAAAATGTCAAATCTCTACAACGAAGAACTAGAAAACAAATACAAAAGTCAATACAATCAAAAGAGTGTCATAGTTATAGGTGGTGGCCCTTTAGGTATTCTTAGTGTTAGATACTTGACTGAGGATAGCTCTGTCAATGTCATTTGCTTTGAAGCTAAAGACAACCTTGGAGGTATGTGGTATATGGACAAATATGATACTCTCGACCCATCTATAGACAAATCTAAGAATGCCTTCATCCGCGATCATGGTGTTAATTAGAGTTCTCTTTATGAAAACTTAGATTTAAATAACCCCAAGATGTTAGCATTATATAAAGGACATCCCTGCCCCAAGGAATACAAAGAATACATGACTGCAGAAGAAAACTTGAGTTATATTGTAGGGTTTGCTGAAAAATACAATGTTAGAAATTACACATCCTTCAATACATATGTTAATATTGTAAGACTTGTTGAAAATATGAAAGAAGAAGAATTAGCAGAAATTCCATTCAAGCCAACCAAGAAGTTTTTAGTTTAAGTAGTTTCATATCATAACTTTGAAAAGGATACTAGATATTTCTAGGCTGATTACGTATTTGCTTGTTCAGGCCATTTCTCTAAGCCAAATATGCAATAAATTTACAACTAAGAAATATTTGAAGGCGAAATTATTCATACCCACCACTATCGTCCTAAGGATGAAGATAAATATGCAAATAAAAATGTAGTTATTGTAGGTTCTATGATATCAGCTTAAGACATCTTTTCAATCTTCCTCTTTGAAGTGAGAAATCGTCCAGCAAAAATTACTGTTCTAGGAAAAAAGAATTTAGATTACTTAAAGAGTGCAGTTTCTTTGTAAGAAGTTATTTAAAAAGGCTAAATCGAATTTGTTTAAGATGAATACAGCCATTTCGTATCTGGTAAATCACTCGTCTTAAAGGGTGGTAGAACTATTGAAAATGTTGATGTTGTCCTCCTTGCAACAGGATATCTCTATTTCTTCCCTTACTTAGACAAATTTAACCATCTTGATAAGACTTTTGAATATTATGAAAAATCTCGTTCTTTTGGCCCTCTCTACAATAAATTGATTTCAATCAACGAGCCTCATTTAATCTTCCCAGGTTGCTTAGTCGGAGTCAGCTAATCTCATCATGAAAGATAAGCTTTTTATGCTGCTCAATATGTCCTTGGTAAATTCTAACTCCCCTCAAAGGAAGACATGATGAAAGATTTTGAAGAAGAAATATCAAAATATGGAGGAAAAAGAGGTTATCTTGCAATCGCTAAATTTCCTAGTTTCATCAAAGACCACGATGTGTATGTTAGAAAATTGCACTAAGACTTAAAAGGAATTGAATTTGATGAATATTTCTAATAATTATGGGTAGTCTATGCATAAATAATTGAAAACTTTATCGCAAAAGGAAACTACCACGCTATGAAAAAGGACGATCTTAGTCACATGGAAACATGCGATTATGTTCCTAAAGTAGGTTCATTCTGATTTAAAAAAGACAAAAAACAAGGTGAAAAAATGAAAGATATTATGAAATGAATCAAGAACAAGCAAAGACTATAAAATATCAAACAATAATATATATGAAAATTTTAATAAATGTAAGCCAAATATTTTGTATCAGCTGTTAATTATTTTGCTTTTACTAATTAAATAATGTGAAAGATTTTTATTCTTAATTCATATCAAAAGCGAATTTTCTAAAGTTTTGTGGTATTTCAAAATTTAAACTTTTTTTCTGTCAAGAAGAATTAATCAAAACCCTTTTAATCACTATCTTCATTATAATTTATCAGATCTTATTTTACCTGGTATATTAAATTTTTAATAGAAGGATGTTTCCATCAAAAATCAATATTTTTCCCCCATAAATACTATAAATTAATAAAGCCTACAATCTTATTAAAACCTATTTAGAATACCAAGAGAGAAAATGTTAATTTAAAAATAAAAAATGTAATAAAGTAGTTAAAAATATTTATCTCTTCATTATCTCCCATTCATAAAATTAACACATATATGTCAATTTTAAATTAAAATTCGTGATAAAATTTATTAATTTTAGAGCTTCTATGGATTAATTTTTATTAAGTTCCTATTTTATAATAACATTAAGATGTTTATATTAAAGGTTTATCTCATTAAATGCATTCAATAGATTAAATTTTGGGGGTAAAAAAAGGCTTGATAAAATTTATTCATTCAATTAGGTAATTATTTCAAATACTTGATTGTATAATAAAAAGAAAAACATCCCACAAATTCTAAGCATATTTTACCCCTTAATTTTAATGTAATATATTTTTTAATTGTTTCTAAATAAACAAAGATCAAATAAACTCATGTTATTTTTATTATTTTAACCATATATTTACTAAAATTAAAAGAAAAGACAAATTTGTACTTTTTTAAGACATTTTTTTATTTCCATAAAATATTTATTTCTATTTCAATAACTAAATAATACATATACAAATAAATTAAAAAAACTCTAAGAGTGTTGATCGATTCATAATTTTAATATGGTTTTCTATTTTTTTTCTAGAGCAAAAAGATGTCCAATTTTAGAAATGATATTGTATAAAAATAAGATATTTTCTTTTTTTAAAGAAAAATCTTTTACTAACTTATAGATTTGAGATTCTCTACCCTTTCCTTAAGTATAGCAAAAAAAATTAGCATGCTGTTTTTAGCAAATGTGTGGGTATAATTTACTTAATATGGAGCTTAATAACGAATTATCTTCTCATAAAATATTTTCCTTATGAATACAGTAAAAATACTTTTTGTTCTATAAAATTATTGCTAATAATGACAAACCCCTAAGCTAATAATTGAAATAGCTGTCAAAAATCGGCTATTTTAAACAAAAGATTGAATTAATGTTCGAAATCTTAAAAAAGACCTTTTTTGTTTAATAGAATTTATTAATGTAACATGAACTCTTGGTACTAAAGCATTTATGAATTATAATTTATCAATTTTAAAGGAGCTACAAATTTAATTAAATTTCTAAATCAAAAGAAATTTAAAATCGCCAGTCAATCAAAGTAAATAGATAGAACTAATAATAAAAATAATTATTTATTAATTAAGTTAGAATCAATTATTGAATTTTTAATCTGAGCAGGCTATTCTGAATCCTTACAAAAAGTGGGGGGCGAATTACATATTGAGCAACCTTAATAACTTATAATTTTCTCACAATTCGAAGCCAAATTTAAATAATATCCACCAATAAAATTGATAGAATATACAAAAAGTAGTTTCTATCTTCATCTTTGTATACTTTTTAAGAAAATAAATATTTTGCCCTCAAACAAAAGTGTTAAAATAAAAAAGAAATTTAATCTATTTTAAAAAATTTGATTAGATGACTTTCATAATTTTTTGAAAATCTCTTCTTTTTATTTATTTAATTGATAGGGAGGTATTTATGTGTTCTTATTTTTCTGTATTTGGAAAGTAATTTTTTAAAGTATAAATTTAGGTGTTAAGCGATTTTGCCTCAAAAATAATGTAAAATTGAATTTATAGCAAAACATCACTGAGATAAATAATACTGGAGCAAATTTTTAAATAAAATAATCAATTAGAAAATACAAAAATTAGTAAATTTTTTCATCAATCATTTTCTATATTAATATACTTTAAAAATCTAAATTTTTTGCCTAATGTAAATTAAATACATGCATAATTTAAAACAATAGTAAGAGATAAAAAAAATTATTTTAATAAAAATCAAATAAAAAAAGAGAATGTTTAAATAGCTAAGCCAGAAAAATTTTAAAGTTATCATATATAGACTATTTTTGGAATAGAAAGTTATTAAGTATTAATTAATCAACTAATCAACCTTAATAAATTTCAAGCTTTAAAAGATTACATAAATAAGAAAGTAAAAGATGATTTAGTGAACAAAACACAATAAATGATAAACGTATGCAGAAAGTTAATTAATTGAGATAATCAATAAGTATCAAAATATTTGCATGCTAATAGTTTTCATAAAAGAAATTGCAAGTTATTAAAGCTAAATTTATACTTTTGAAATATTGAATAATCTTCATTCAATAGAAATTTATTGATAAATTATTTAGAGTTACAAAAAACTCTATTTTCTTTCTAATTCTTTCATCAATTTTTTTACCATAATTTTTGAGATAAAGGTGGGCTGCAGCTTTAGAATAGAACTTCTCTTAAATCTTTTAAAAAATATATACCTATTTAAATTTAAATACCTTTTATTATTTATTTAATATAAATAGATCAGTTTTTATTACTAAATATTTTGATGCATGTATTTTTCAAATAATATTTATTTTAAAGTATCATTTTAAATTTAAATATATATAGAAAAAGATTTGATTGATTTGTAGAGTCGTAATATTTTATCAAGCAACTGAAGATCATCATTAAATATTTATTTTAAAAAATGACTTATTATGATTACATTACAAGATTACGAACCAAATATTCTCGCATAAAAAATCTAAGAGAAAAATAAAACACAAAAAAAAACAAAATAATACAAAAATTAATTGATCATGTAATAAAAGATTATTTTGATTTCTCTAATGGCTTTAATTAATTACCTTACAAAAAATAAAAAGAATGTGTAAAATATCTTTTATAGAACCAACCAAATTGATTATAAATTTCAAAAATGTTGTAATCTTTTTAAATATTTAACCATGAAAAAAGGATGTTCAATTAAATAATTAAATCAGGAAAAATGATAAATAAAAATTAAAATTTTCTTCTAATTTATTAGAGGAAAGTTTTTATATTTTGCTTTTTCATGGTATTATTTTGCACTTACCTGTTTTTGTTTTTATATTTTTTTATATTAATGCTAGAAGTAATAATTCTTTAACGGGTTAGAAAAAATTTTTATTAGAAAATCAAACTAAGTCTATAATCGAGCAATATTTAAATTTTGATTTGCTATATAATTAGTAACTCTTGAATGTAAAATGTAATCTTAACATAATTATTGAAACCTCTTCTTTTTAAAGATCCTATACTTAAAACGATATATTACTACTAAACATGATATTTTATCTCTTTTTAATTCTATTATAGACTAGTGAGCTCATAAAAACTTATGCTATTTGATTTAATTGCTTGAAAACACTCCTATGAAAAGTCAGAGAGTTCCTAAATATTATAATAATATTTAATATATCTTATTTTACCACTCATTATTAATTGATAAAGTGTATTTTTATACAAATAATTTTTGAAATTCAATGTATGTGTACCTGAATTAATCAACATGCATCATAAATAAGATTTTGGAGGATGCCTATTGCCCATAGATTTTTTGATTAGTTATGGTAAAATTTTACTAAAGGTCTAAGATAGTAAATTAAGATTTTGTGATATATATTAATTAATATGCGCCATATCTAAATTTAAATTTGATGTTAAAAAATAATAAAAGGATAATAACTCTATAAAATGGTTGAATTATCAATAAAAATACACATGAATGCTTGAATGCTAACTTTGCTTTGAAAAGGTATTTTGATTGCATATCAATCAATTTATCGAAATATTTTTTAGCATAAATGAAATAAGCATTCAATAAAATTTTTGATTTTCAATTTCTCGCTTAAAAATAATCTTACAAGTATTAATTTATCAATAAATAAGAAGCTAATTTAGTCCTATGATTTGATTAAATTTAAATAATTGTTGTAAAAAGGAAAGCTAATTTTCTATATTTTTCTTTTTATCAATTTGTTTTTATTATTTCAAAAATAATTTATGCAATAAAAAAAATTATTTTCTGTAAAAAATTCATTTCAAAAACTAATTTTTTACTACACCTGAATTAATTTAAATCAGCTTATATTTTTTATATTTTGTTGAATCTACATTTATTTTTTATAAAGCTATTTATAGTTTTTGATTTATCTTATATCATATCCTAATTTAAAAGTAAAAGAATTGATATTGAATTCTTTAAAAAAATATCTTTGATATTTACAGTACCTTTTTATTATCCTTTCTCAAGATCAACATAATTTATTTTGAGTCTATACTAACCTATGACGAACTAATTAAGAGCTTATTGCTAATATTTACTTGTTTTTAAATTATAATTTATCATATCTTTTCTTTTTTATGAAAGATTAAATTTCTTTTGTTGAAAGTATTTTTAATATAATAGATAAAAAATATTCAGAGAGTAATAATAAGATGTTAAATTAAATAAAATAAATTAATTTTTTTATTATATTTTGTAATTAATTTGAATGTTAACAAATAAGTAACTCTTAATGAATAGAAATAAGTATTTTGATATTTAATATTATTTAAACAAGAAAGAATTTCATTCTTTTTTGTTGTTTTTAACAGACAAACTATTTTTGTATTATTTTAAGTCATCAAAAGCTTATCTAAACTAAGGATTACTTTGAATTTCCTAATCATAGCCATACTTACTTAATATATTGGAAGTCTTGTTTTGTACATTTGGATAAAATATGCATAAATCAGCAAAATTAGAAAAAAGTTTAGGAAGAAAATAGTATTTTAAAAGGAAAGGTGCCCAACCATTTTCCTAAGTTAAACCAATAATAGCTCTCTTTCTCAAGAAGAATGTCTCAAAAGTAATAACACCTAAAATTGTTAATAAATTTGTGTAACTAACATAAGAAGCGCGTTATTTAGTAGCATTATTGACACTGATGATATCCTTTTAATCAAATTTATTTTTGAAATAAGGATGATAAGTAAATAACAAAAATGAATATGCTTTATGACTAAGAAATTCTTCATACTTGTCATCAATATCCTCAACTGGAGGGGGATATATTCCTCCATTAACTACTGACTATTTATCTACTTTAAAATTATTTGCAAGTTCTTATTGAATCATTTATGGAGTTAATTAATCTATTTATATTGGCATTGGATTGTAATAAGCCTATTAATATCCAGAATTGTTCAAATTCTCTGAAAAATTTAAATATTATTCATTAGTAGGGCTATTGTTACTCATATTTTAACCTAATCTTAGATAAAAACTTAAAAATTTTCTATTTGATTCTTTAAATTTACTTGCTTATTACTAATATATTCCTAAAAAATAACAATATTAATTAATTTAAAAAGAAATGAGTTTTTATTAAAAAAGAAAGATATTCCTTACTTAATTCATAATAAAAAAATCTGGATTATTCTTTTTTATATTTTTAGTAAAATATTTTATCTGTTTAAGTTCATAAATTAAAAATAATTCATTATTTACAAATTATCAAAAGCCTAATAAAATTACATATTACATCATTCATTTATTTCATCTTAAGTAAAATTTCTGAAAATTAATTTATTTTCATTTTTTTTAATTTAATTAATTTTTTCATTTAAAAATACTTAATTAAATTATTTTAACAAATATTTAAATTTGGTTGTTAATTTATTTAATTAAACACTAAAAATATTAAGTCTATTCTTAAATATTATTTAAACTCAAAAAAAGATTTATTATTTGTATTAAGAAACAATCACAAATAAAATAAAAATAGAGTGTTTTGACACAATAACAATAAATTTTAAAATAATTTATCAAATTAATATTTGATTATTTCGGTTGTGAAGCTTTCTTTTTTTGCGATTTCGCTACCACTTTATGAATGCAAATGAAAAATTTTATTAAAATTTATTAGGCAAATCAAAAAATAAAAGCAAAAATAAATAAATCTGTTTATTAGATACAGATTAAATTTAATTGATTTTAATTATTTGGCACAGTAAAAGACCTTTAAGATAAATGAATGACAATAAGGAGGACTTAAATCAATTTAAAACTAAAAAATAAAATAATTAGATGGGATAGCAAATTTAAAATATTAGTGCTGGATCTTTCAATGTAGGAGCAGCAGTAGCTTTAGAATGAGGAGAGTATTTATATGGAGCTAATTTTATCAGTTATTTCAAGGGGATATAAAATTAAAAAAATTCCCATTAAAATAAAAATTATGTTAAAGTAAATAAATTTGTTAACTGAGAGGAGAAAAAATGATATTTTTAGGGCTACTACTTTTATAATGGAGGAGTTTATACATGAGAAAGAGGAAATAAATCCAAACTATAGGCTATTAAAAATTATTGACCATGGAAGATCCAGCAAACATAATTCAAGAAAGGTTTATTTAGAATTTATAAGAAAAAGTATACATATAACTAAATCAATTTCTAAGAGTATTTAATCTGCAAAATTATCATAAAAGGGTAAAATATTTAAATTTGAGCCTATTTCAATAATAATCTTTGTCATCTCTAAATTAAAAAAAAATTGTATCATAATAAAGGAGTTTTATCATTAATTATTTTTTAAAATAATAAAATAAAGGTCTTTATTGAAAGCTCTTATTTTAAAGATGAAGGAAGAAACTAAATACTAAAAAATAAAAAGAAAAATTTAGGATAATTAAAAAAAATGAACAAACCAAATTTTTATTTTTCTGATACAAAGTAAAAATACTATTTAAATTATTAATTATGTATTTTAAGATCAATAGAAACTTTACTTGAATAATTAAATATTGGTTATTAGATATTAGAATCATAAATTTTAATTTTGAATTTTCAAATTAAATTTACTTTTTTTTTATTGTTACAAAATATTTAGAAATTATATTTTATGATTTTTAATGTTGAAGATATGAAAAATTATCACAAAAAGTAATAAAGATAAAAGATAAGTCAAATTGTCATATTTTTAAATTTAGAATTTAGGAAAATATTAAATATTTAATTTTAAGAAAGGGTGTAACTTGAAAAAATAATCTGTTTGGGTTAATTTTTATGAAAATAAATCAGTTATCAATATGTACCAGTACCACTGTTTACATACCACTCATTTTACTAATAATTGTTATTTAAAATCCCTGATCAGGATTCGGTGATGGGAGTTGAATGATTTTAATATTTTATGGAAAAATATATTGTTTTGTTTTATTAGGGGTGTGTGTAGGCACCATCCTGCACAAACTTCAATATTCTTTGTTAAAATATTTAGATCTCTGAGACTTCTATCTAAACATTTGATGTATTCATCAGAATTTCTTTTTTTAGTGAATATATAATGATGATTTCCCTATTTTTGAGATACCTACTGATGCATGACAGGAGTTTTTGGAATAATTAAGCTCTTTCTTTCACCTATTCCATTTATTCTCTCCTCTACTAATCTACTGTAATTGATAAAAGAATCCACAAAAAAATTGTTAAAATGTATGTTCTCTCACTATCCCAACCTATATTTGTAAAAGGCTCATTTAATAGTTAACAATTGAGATTTCCTTTGACTCACAATATTTATAATGGTTTTTCATGGGATATTTAACCTTAGAATAATCACTAAAGGTTTTTAAAATGCTTTTAATCTCTGTTCCTTCAAAACATTCAAGATAGTGGTCTGTAAAATAGGTTTATTTGTTACCTATTAACTTTACTAAGCTTTATGCAGTGTTAGAGTAGGTTCTTTTCTAAAAATTTAAGCTTTTGAATGCTTTTCCTCTTCGCTTAATATTGGCTTTCTACAAACATTACCTGCATCATTAAATGCAATGGATCATCTAGATACTTAGAGATACTTTAGGATGAAATTTATTTAAACAATCAAGTGCTCTTTTAGCACCCAATCCTACCTCTTTATATCCTTAAAGGATATTTCTGATTTCTAATGATAATACTTTACCCATTAACCTAATTTTTTATTTATTATTTAGTTTCTATTAAAAATAAGATTGTAATTTATTTCTTCTTAAATTTATAACTTTTATACAAAGAAGAGATTGCCTACCAAAGTTACTTATAGCTAATTAAAATAAACCATTTATCTCCTTCTGTTAATTATTTTGATTCCTCTCCTTTTTTTCTATCTCTATTTATCACAATTTATTGTAATTTGATTTTTAAGCTATTTAATATTATTTTGAATCCATAATATTTTTTAATATGAAATATTTATCAATATATGAAAAATTATGAAAAAAACAATAAATTTGCATCATTTTTCTATGAATTTTTATAACTTAACTTGACTTGTATTGCTTGTAATAAGTTTTAAGATAAATAAATTACACATATCAAGGATATAAGTTTTCATTTATCAAATTAAATGAAAAAAGTATTAGATTTTTAAATAGAGAATGATAAAGGAACCAAACTTTTTTTCATTAATAAAATTTTTACTATTTATCAATTAGCTAGTTAACAAATGATCTATGTATAAAAATATTTTTTTAAAAAGAATTTATCAATCACTTATTTGTAATTAAAGAAAATTATCAAAACTTAAATAATCATACAAAAATTTTTATTTATTTTTAGCTGAATTATTAAGATATTATGTATGATAGTCATCATTTTATTTAAGAGTAAGTAATTTGAGTCATTTCATCAATTTTGATCATTATAAATGATAAATTTAACTAATCTTTTTGATTTTCTTAGTTTTAATCTTAATCTTTATGCATCTCTTTGGCCAATATTATTTTCACTTTTAAAAAATGAATAAATAAATATTGAATAAAGAAAAACATAAAAATGTGAATAAAATCTGAAAAGAAAAAAGAAAAATGAGTGAAATATCAAGCATACCATCAACCTAAATTAGTTAGTTAGTGGCATAAAATTAAGTTTTTTATTATTCATTCTGTCAAAAATGAAGAGTTAATATTCATAATTTTTACTAAAGGTCAAGAGTCAAGGTTTAGAGATTAGAGAATTTTGCTAACTCAGATCCTAATCCTTATACACCTGCTTTACCAATATTATTGCCACTTTTAAAAAAAGATAAAAATATATATTGAATAAAGGAATATTAAAAAGAATGAGAAAAGAATAAAAATGTGATTAAAATCTTAATAGGAAAAATAAAAATGACTGAAATATCTAGCATACCACCAACCTAAATTAGTCAGTTGTTAGTTACATAAAATTAAGTATT
>JH720361.1:408670-427928 GCA_000231825.2 Tetrahymena elliotti 4EA
ACCAATATTATTCCACCTTTTAAATAGCGATAAACATAAATATTTAATAAAGAGATATTAAAAAGAATGAAAAATGAAAAGAATAAATGAATGAGTGAAGCAAATATTAAGCATACCACCAACCTAAATTAGTCAGTGAGTGGCATAAAATTAAATATTTCATTTCATTCTTGTCAAAAATGAAATTCAAACAATTTTTACTAAAGGTCAAGATTCAAAATTTAGAGATTAGAGCATTCAGCTAACTTACATCTTAATTCATATGCTCCTGTTTCACCAATATTCTACTTCCTTATTTGTGTTGATTAAAAAATGAGTAATTAGAATTGAAGGATTATTTTTACCTAAGGTTAAAAATAAAAATTTAGAGATTTAATTATTTAACAAAAATTAATAATTTTACCTCAAATCAATATAAAGATTTAAGTAAGAAGTTAAATTAGAGGTTTGTAGCTTTTGATATATAAATCTTAAAATATATTAATATCTCTAAAGAAATTGAGGTACATCACTAAGGTCTCTAAAATATTTTATATTTTATTTCATTATTGATTTCTTTTTTAAAATTTGTTTTAAATTGAATATGTATTAATTAATAATATGAAAAATTAGATTCAACTTTTCAAACAAAATATTGTAAAATATAAAAACAAATTAAATTACTTTAATTTTTATTCATAAATTTTAGATGAAAGGGAAAAATTTTATTAATTTTGGAGAGAAATATTGTTCAATCTTTTGATTTACCTTTTTAGTTTCCATAAATATTTCTTGATTAACCTCAAATGCTTTTAATTAGGTTTAAATGTAAAGAACTAGAGGGCCAGTCCTTGAATTGTTTGCAATCAAAATATTTAAAAATTTCCTCTAAATGTTCAAGTGCTAGACTTATTAAAGGTTTATGGCATACAATACTGAAAAGTGAAAGAAAAAATGAACAATTTTGATTATGTAGATTATAGATTTCAGATATATGAGTACACTGAAAAAAATAATTCTACCATAAAAAAAACATCGAAAACATTCAAAATGACATGACAAGCAGCAGCAGGAAATTATTTTACTTATTTTGTTAACTTTTAAGTTAAATAAATGTTTTATAAAATAATTAATTAATTTTGTTAATTTAATTTCTTTTCTAATTTCATTCTTATTATTTTAAATATTAACCAATAATTGTCAAAATAATTTTAATAATTAATTAATATTGTTAATTATTTTAATAATTAACTTTTTTTCATTACTCTTACTGTCTATTGAATTTTAAATGAAACAGATTCTTAAGAAGGAAAACAGTACTTTTTGTCCATAAAGTAACTAAGTTAGAATAGAATGCAAAATATATGATTAAATGTCGAGTATTGAAATAGATATTTTTAGTCTAAGAGTATAGAAAAATGAAAAATAACATAGAAAAATCAAATGTATAATTCAGAATTAATTATCTAAAATGTTCACATACTTTATTAACAGAAACGAAAAAAAAATCATTAATTTATTAAAAAAATAAAAGTAAAAGCAAAAACAAATAAATGGAAACAGTATAAGATTAACTTTAAACAAAAAATCAAAGTGAAAATATTTCACAAGATTAAAATCTTTCAGTTGGTTTCTTATATACATGGGGGATGAATTCTTAAGGATGTTTAGCTAATTAGAAAGACAATTAAGATAGCATTATACCTTTTAAAGTAAAAATCAATCAAAAATTTAAAAGTGTTTCAACAGGTGGATTTTTTGGAGCTGCAATATCTTCTAAAAATGAACTATACACTTGGGGAGAAACAAAAAATGGTAGAAACGGACATCAAGCAAATACAAATTTTATTACATTACCTCAAAAAATAAATAATTTACAGAATATTACTTAAGTTTCTTGTGGAAACTGGCACAGTTTGGCTATTAACAATTCAAATTAGGTAAATAAATTATGAATATTGAATTAAGTATTATCATTTTTTAATTTATAATTTAGCTTTATGTTACTGGTCATAATAAGTATGGGTCTTGTGGATTATCAGGAATAGATGAAGTTAATGGATTTTAATTAAATGATACAGTAAAAGACCTTTAAATATGCTATATAAGTGCTGGTGATGGATTCAGTTTGTATTTAGATATAAATAAATAAATTTATTCTAGTGGTTTTAGATAGATGCATGGCAATAAAGAGGACTCACATCAATTTCAAATAAAAAAAATAAAATAATTAGATGGGATAGCAATTAAAAATATCAGTGCTGGGTTTAGCCATGCTGCAGCAGTAACTTAAGAAGGGGGAGAAGTATATACTTGGGGATCAAACTAATTCTACTAGTTAGGTCTTGGTGATACAAAATCTTAGAAAATTCCTGTTAAAATTAATAATTTAAGTGGAATAGAATAAGTTTCTTGTTCAAGAGGAGAAAAGTATTGTCATACTATGGCTACTACTTCTGATGGATAAGTCTATACATGGGGAAGTGGATATAAAGGAAAACTAGGTCATTAAAAAGCATGGACTCATGAAGATCCAGCTGATGAACCTCGCCCAAGGTCTATTTAGTATTTATAAGAAAAAGGAATTGTTGTTACTAAACCAATTTCTGGTGGTATTCACTCTGCAGTATTATCATAAGATGGAAAATTATTTACATTCGGATGTGGCTCAAATGGTAGGCTTGGCCATGTCTAAGCTGAAAAATATGTGTATCTATATAGAGAGCCTTTACCAAGAGATATTGAAGGACCTTTTTTAAACAATAAAATAATAGATGCTTGTTCAAGTTATTATTTTATGGCTGCAATAGCTGAATCTTGAAAAATTAAAAAAATATTTTAGTTTTTAAAAAAAATTATAAATCAAAAACAAACTTTTGAATTTAAGTATTCCTTAAACTTATTTTATATTATTTTGTCTACATTAAGTTAAAATGAATCAAAAAAGATTTTTTTTACTTGAAAGAAATTAGAAATATTTTTCTCTACCTTTTTCAATCTTTAATTTAGTTGAAAGTTTTAATTCTTTTTTGAAAATGATTTTATTGGGGTTATGCTTTCAAAAGTACTTGAAAATAGGATTCAATATTATGATGTGTATATTGTTAAAATGAAAATTGGAATTTAATTACATTTTTTTACTTTCAAGGAATGAATTATGATTTTATGAAAACATTTGTTTAAGTAATCTCCCCAAAATTATTTATTTTTTTCTTTGTATTTTTTCTTCTCAAAAATTAACATGAAAAACGAAAAAAATATTAGATTCAAATTTATTATTAAGGTTTCATTTTATAAAAAATTAACAAAATCTGAAAAAGAAGATATAATATTAAATCATTATAATTTTTTTTACTGATTCAAATGTTTTTCCTCAATTAAAATTTTAAATTTACATAAAAAATTCCTTATTATAAAAATATTATTACAGTTTTAATGTTAATTAATGAATAAATCTCCTTTTTTAAAGTTAGTAAATAAAATTTTATTTATCGAAAATAATCCATTTTTTGAGAGAGGGAATATCATCAATAATCTGAGATCTTTATTGTTTTTATCTCAAATTGTTGAATCGATTTACCTTCATATTAAATAATTAATAGTTTATTAATGATTTGTTTATCAATAAAATAAATAGATAGCTTTTGAACAGAATTTAAAATAGCTGACATAAATGTACTTTTTAATATTGTTTAGAATAATAAAAATATGATGGGATTTCAATAAATAATATTCTTTTAGACTTCTTTCTATTGAGTTAATATTAATAATAATAATAATATCTATGCACTATAAAAAAAATTCTATATTGATTACATAAATTAATAAGCTGTAAGATAATAATTAACATAATTATGGTGTATTTTGGTTAAAGCTATGGTATTTCAATAATAGAAAACTTTAAAAAAATAACTTTAGATACTTTTTTAAGTTAATTATGAGATCTGTTATCTTATTTTCTCTTTAGAAAAATCATTTTATTCAAAATTTAATAATAGACTTTCATATTAATACTATGCTTGAGTAGAAATATATTTTCTAAAATATCTTCAGCTTTTTATATTTATTTTGATACTTTTTTTGAGATAGAATTGATTATGTTGTTTTATAGATTTTATTAAAATATGTTTTGAGTATTTCTATTACTAATATTATAAATAGCTAGTGGTCAGTTAAAACTTGTATCCATTTTTAAAAAGATAGCAAAATTTATTGTTGTTAAGAATATATTTCAATTAATTATAATTAGGGTAAAAGACTATTCTTTTTTTATTGAATGATGTCAGTCAATCAAAATCAGAATCCTAATAAAAATTATCAAAAATAATTATCAAAAAAAAATTTAGATTAAAAAAATTGCAAAAATAAATGCTTAGAAAGATCCTTAAAATTGGCGCTTATAGTATTCCCCTAGGCGCAACATACTATTATATTAAAAACAACTAAAAGGTTGATGTTACTATGCATCAAAAGGTCTCTTAGATTCCTGAAGAAGAGTTTGATAAGCTTTTTGAACATGTAGAAGGACAGCCTCCTGAAGTTTTTAATGAAACTAATCAATAGATTGATAAATAGCTATCAAAAGAATAGATGCTTGTATAGTAGAAATCTCTCTATAAGATATTCCAAGATTCAAATAGCATGTTATCAAAGTTTGTTGCAGAAGAGCAAGCCCTGCTGAAAGACTTCTTCTCTTATGAAAAGAATAGAGTGATACAAGATGGAGTAGAATTTGCTGAACTTGCAAAGTAAGAAAAAAACTAAGTATAAGAATTCTATACTGACAAAAAGAATACCATTTAGAATGAAATAACCAAAATTAATTAATTAGCAAAGCATGAAAAAGAATAAATTGAAAGTCTTTATAAGAATTCTAAGTAGAATTTAAATGAAGGAATTACCAAAGTAAATGAATTTGTTGAGGAGGAGAAGAAATAAATAAACTAGATGTATAATGATAACATTGAATAAGGTACAAGTTAAATTAATAAGATTATTTAAGACGAAAAGACTCATTTGAGTAGTTTAATAAGCTAAGCTAGATAGAATCTTCATCATATTGTTGAATAAGAAAAAGAATTAGTTAATAAAGGTATTGACACTGTAAATTAATTTATAGACACTGAGAGATAATAAATAATTGAGTTCTACAAATCAGAAAAGCAATTAATAACCAATAAAATTAACGAATTGATTTAATTAGAATAAGATTTAATTGATAGTGTCAAGAAAAACTAAAAATAAAAAATTGATAAGAGTGTCAAAAAAATTAATGATTTGCTTAATTACGAAAAGGAAAAACTGAAAGAATTGTATAATTAAGAAGCAGGAATGTTGAATGAAGATATTCACAAGATTAATTAAAAAATTAATGATGAGACAAGTCAAATAAGAGAATTTTATAAGGACGAATTAGAGGCTATTTAGAGAGATGTAAACAAAGTCAGTTCCATTTTTGATTCAGAGAAAGAAAGAGCAAGTTAGATTTACAATGACAAAGCAAATTCTATAAATAAAGAAACAAGTAAAATAAGCTCATTTATATAGCAAGAAAAAGAGCTAATTAAGTCTTTTACAGACAAAGAAAAAGAACAATTGCAGAAAGGAGTAGAAAAAATCAATACTTTAGTCTAAAAAGAAAAAGAATAAGTCAAAGAAATTCTTTTAAGCAAAAAGGCTATTGTTGATGAAAGTTTGTCTAAGGTAAACAAGTTGATTGAGGAAGAAAAGCATTACTTGAAGTAAATTTATGACAAAGAAATGGAATTATTGAAGTCAAAGCTTGATTACATTAAGAAGATTATTGATGAAGAGAAAAGTTAACTTAAAGACTTTTATTTGAGTGAGAAAGAATAATTTGATAGAGATGTAAATAAAATTAATAATTTTGTAGTCTCAGAAAAAGAAGAAGTCAAGAATATTTATAACTTGTCAGTTAATAAGCTATCATAAACTTAGTAGGGTGTCAATTAATTCTTGGCTGATGAAAAGAATTTTATTAAAAGCTTTTATGATTATCAAATGAACTAAATTAATGAAGGAACTAACAAACTTGATATTGATGGAGATATGAGTATTATTACTTAGATAAATTGTATGATTAAGGATGAAATAAGTAAACTTATCAAGGAAGAGTCTGAAAGAATCAAAAAAGATTCTAATTATATTATGAATAGCTATATTGAATCTAGAAAAAGTACATCTTAATTTATTGAAGATCAATACAAAAAAGTAATAAGTAGTGGTTCTGAAGAGAGCAAACTTTAATAGCTAGAAAGGGTGATTTATGAAGATATTGTTACTTAAGCTAATTAGGTCTACAATATAATTAAAAATACTGAGCTTGGCTTCACAGAGTTTTCTTAATTTGATAAGCAAAAACAAGGTAATCAAAATGTTGAAAAATAATTTACTGAGCATGAAAAGGAACTTATCAAGGACGACAAAAAGAAAGTCTTGGATTACTATGAAGTTAAATCAAAGGAAATAGCAAAACAAATGATTGAAAAGAAAAAAATGCACTCAGAGTAAGAAAAATTGAATAAATAATCAATGCAATAAATAAATTAAATTGTTGGCTCTGTTTTGGGTAACTATTTCTCAGACACCAAAATAAATAAAGATCAATAAATTAAAAAGCAAGTACAACAATCTGAATATACCAAATAATTTGAATAAAATGCTGAGTGAAAAGCAAACATTAAAAAGCTAAATTAAATAAAAAAATAATAAATTATATACAACTAACACAAACTATTTATAAATAAAATTAACCCATATGACTGGTTCATCAAATAATCAACCTATTTTTTGTAACATTTTACTTATTTTTATATTTTAAGTGTAAATTTAACTTTTAATCTCTACAATATTTCTTCAAAAAAAAAAATTTTTTACATTAAAAATTCCAAATAAAATAAATAATTTAGCTAAATAAAAAAATCTATATTTATCCTTTTAAAAATATTTGTTTAAATTATAAAAAAGAATCAAGCCAATAAAATAATTAAGCCCAATAAAAAACCCAGTAAAATTTGATATTTTTCAATTATTGTCTTTTCAAAAGTAAATGCCTAAATAAAAAAAGAATCAAACTTATACAATATTATTAAATGATCAAACTATGAGTATTCTTCTAAAAATATTTACTAGTTTGAATATTACTTTAAAATTTATTTATTTAGAAACTTTTTAATCTTAAAAATGTATTTAGTTTATCAAAAAATTAAATATAAAACAAATAATAAATTTAGAACTTTAACTTTATAAATATAAGTTAATTAATAGTTAATTTATTTTATAAAATATTTTTTATTTTTATTATTGCAATTTATAATTATTAGTGAAATTTTTAATAATGAATAATTAATTACCTTTATTAGTTAAATTATTATATTATATTTTTTTTGTTTGAGAACACATCTGTAACATCTGTGTATTACTTTTCACTCAAAAATTTATTAATTTAGGTTTTTTTTATTTGCATTTTGAATTAAAATTTGATAGAGGCTTCTTTCAAAAATTTATTTATTTTTTCATTCAAACTTTAATTATTATTTTATATAAGCTAATCATGTATCTATCCTAATTTTATTTATGTTTTTTTTTTTTTCAGAAAATATTGCAAGCAGAACTCTCTCTGACAACAATAGGTTTAAAAGTATCAACGAATTTAGCTTTGACCAAAAATTGAGCAAATACAGGTCTATGATCTGAGCCAAAAACATCTAATGCTGACTCATAATTTAATAATTTTATTGTGTTTGGATTTTTTTATTTAAATAGAATTCTATCAGTCCAACCAGGAATTCTGGCATCAGAACCATCAGTGAATTTATTTACTTCATCAAGGACCCTGTAAGAAGGTGGGAAAAGTATGAGTCCTTCTTAGAAATCAGAAAAAACTTATCCAATTTTTTTCTAAGCCATGAGTTGATCTCTTTTTAGGAGATCGAAGTATTTACTGGTATTTATTAATGAATCTACCTCTTCTTTATTTTTAGCATTTATTCTATAATTAAAATCTCCCATCCAGAATATATAATGAAAACGCTTAAAAAGTGACTCGTTTGGGTTAGAGCAATATTTAGGTAAATTCAAACTTTATGAAATAGCTTGGTAATCTTAATTTCTTCTTTCATTATTATTTTGTCCTGAAGAGAAATGAGAGTTAATAAAAAGATAACTTTTATCTCCTATATCCATACTAATAGCTACTCCTCCTTTATTTCCAAATAAATTCATAACTCCTGTTGCTTTTTAATCTATGCTAACTGCAGTAACATACTTAACTAAATCGTTAACCATGAAAATTCCTAAATGAAGGGCATTCATAGATACGCTTTTTACTAATTAATATTTATTTCCTAAAATCGAAGACAAATGAGCTTCCCATTTTTATTTACTTTCACAAAATATGCTCATTGGTATAGATCTTAAACATTCTTAACTGGAGACAACTATTATATGATGCTCTATCTTATCTGATCTTAAAAGCTTATCTGTGCATAATTTTGGCATACTTCCATGCATATTCCAAGTAATACAAAGCATTTTAAGTTCTTCTAACTCAGTTACACCCTTATTCTTTTCATCCTCAAAACACCAAATTGTTTCTCTGTCGAATTTAAATTGTTTAACTAAATCTTTTTGAATTTCTTGATCAGAAATAATGTGCTCCATCAATTTGTCTGAATACAGAACAAAACCCTTCTCTATTGTACCTGGCTTTCTATTCATAATTAACAAATAAATATGAATCATTAATTTCTAAGTATTTTTCTTAAAATGCATATTATAATAAAATTTAATACTAAAGCACTAACTTTTCCTTCCTTTTCTCTTCTTCATCTGATCCACTAATTAACTATTCTTTTATGTTTATTGACTTTTATAGATTTATAGAAAGAATAATAAATACTTCATTGATTCAAATTTAATAAAAGGAAATCATTTTAATTACATTTATATTTTTACTAATTTAATTATCTTCTTAATGAATTATTATGGTCTGTATAGGATTGGTCTGATTAAGAAGAAGATCATTTTCTGCATTTTAATAAGAATTTATATCTATACGGACTGCTTCATTATTTTCCTCTTAATGCTTTTAATTAGGTTAATTACTTTTAGAGCTCAAATGATCCTATTTAGAATGAATCTATATCTATTAAGCCTTCTAAACTTAACTCATTTCTAATTTTTATTGAGTTGACTTAACAAAAAAGCTTGTTTAAAATCTTTGATATTTATATTTAGTAAAAAAATTTGATGATTAGCTTATTAACTCGAATTTATATTAATTGAAACAGTAGTTAACGTTCTTTTTATAGTTTAATTAATAATATCCACTATAAAAAGATAAATCATATTCATTTTCACAAAAAAATGCAATTTCATTCTCTCATTCTTCAAATTACTAAATTAGAGAAGATTAATAACATTTATTATTCATTCTTTTCATTTTTATTTATTTATTTACCTTTACTATCAATATTTTTTTAATGATTATTTACTTAATAAACTTTTTTACCTATCACAAAATCTCTTTTATTTTAACATACTTTATTTGATAGATGAATTTATGCAAGCAAACTAACTCATTCAATATTTTCATAACTTCATAATTTTCAAACATACAAATTATTTATTGATCCGTTTTTAAAAAAGGAAATTTTAATTAAACTCAATTTATAAAATTTATATTGTTTTTTAATCTATAATAAATAAATTATTTACCTTATATTTCTATAAATTAATTGATAATTTTGGTGGAAAATAATCTAAACTATTTAAATATCGATCATATTCATGTTTGCTTTAATTTATAATTGTAATAGTATCCTTTTCAAAATCACCAATATTTTTTTTAAGAGAAACTTAATCATTGCAGTTTGATATGAAAGAATATCAAAATCATTTTCTTTTTTTGGTTTAAATTGGAAACAAAAATATATATTTGATATCAATCAGAAAGAAAAATTGAATTTTGGTAATTAAAATGATAGTAAATAAATAAATTATCCAATTTACGAACTAATTTTTTAATAACTTTGAATGAAACTTTACTTTTAAAAACTATTAATAGCAAGAAATATATTTTTTAATAATTTAAATTGATGGAGATTCATTCATAATTTTTAGTTCGAGCTATTTAGTTACCCTAAATTTAAATCTTGAGAATAATTAGGAATTTGCTTAAATAATATTATGATTTTGTAAGAATTGTGATAAAAGTTGAAGAATGATTCTTATATTAATACTATCAGGCTGATTAAAAAAAATTACTGGCGATAAACCAACTTAGTTCTTTCTATAATTTAAAGATTATTTGGTTTAAATTTAATAGAATAGTAGGAGGGATTCAGTTTTGAATTATTTAATTTGCAATAAAATATTTTTATGAGCTATTAAATAATGAAGTATCATTTTATTAATTCAATTGAAATTTTTTAAAGTTACTTTAAAATTATTCATTTATTTTTTTGAACATTTTATATATTATTATTACCTAAAAATGTTTAGATAAAATAACGTTAATCAACGAGTAAAAGTGGGAAAGAAGTTTTGTGGAAACAACACTTGAATGACTTTTGGAAAAATTACATACTAAAGTAAATAGATTAGATTTTAAGAAAAATTAATGTAATGATTTGCTTTTTAAACTGTAAAATCAAATAAAACCTATCTTAATAAAAACAAATTTGTTATCTATTTTAAATCAACTTAATACTACTTCACTTTTACCTGCCTCATAATAAAAAATTTGTAAGATTAGTTTAATCAATCTGTAAAAAAAAGTAACAATAAAAAAGAAATAAAATGTATAAAGCGGCAGTATCTCAATTTACCATGTAACTTGATTCAAATTACAAAACAAATGAAGTATTTTGTGATTTAAGTGATGGATATGCTAATAATGATACTAAATAATCACTTTCTATATCTCGTAGTAGGTAATAATCTGATTTTTGTTTCTATTTTTATTGTATTAAATGTATATTAACCATTTTTTACTATTACATTATGAAGGAAATCAAGCTCTTTTGAAGACTCGTTACTTGATAGTTCTCTTCAACAAAATAATTACACTTTTGAAACTTAAGACTTTAACAATCTATAAGAATAAAACTAAGCAGAAGGGGATTTTAAAGATGATAAATATATAGCAAATACAAATGCTTTTAAAAATATTGTAAAATCCTTTTTCAATTTCTTGATTGACAATGAGAGTTAATAGTTAATATTGGAATTGGTCTCTAAAAAACCATACTAATAAACTATAAAAAACATCAAAAGATATATAAAATGCTACAAATTCAATAACCATAATTTAATAAAACTGATTTTAAGTAAAAACTACTCCAGAATACTGGAATATTATCTGACATTTGATGTTACAGATTGGATTTATAAATCAAAAATAGCAAATGTTAAAACTCATGTCTAATGTATTAATTTTCTTAAAGATTGTTGTGTGGATAAATCAGTAACTCAAAAGATACAAACTTATTCTAAAAAATATTGATTTCAAAGTTTTACTTTACTTCCTTTTCTAAATAATAACTATAAAATATATAATTGCCATTATGATGATGCATAAATAAATAATTGGTTTTGTGATGATTAATATAATTATAAAAGTTTACAAAAAATATAGTTTTTTGTTTTTCAAAAATTTAATTATTTTTGAAAAAAAATTGAAGTTATTATTTGTTCTCTATTCAAAAATACCCAATCATTTCATTTTATCATTTTGTTGCTTTTTAATCATTATTTTAATTATAATTACAAATTCAGAAACTCATATCAAATTGAAGGCTCTCTAAAAGTCTATTTTTCCGCCATATCACCTCTCAAATCATACCTTCAAAAAATAGAAATTTTTTGGGGAATCATTTTTTTTAATCTTTGGATTTTTTAATTATTTTGAAATTTATGAGAGGATTACTCTAATAAATTATACATATTATCTAAATTATACTACAAAATAAATAATAACAAATTTTTTTAATTTAATTTAGAGCAGCAATAGAAAATAAAAATTCTAAATTCTTTTTGAATTATTTTTAAAGATTACATCAAAATTAAAAATTCAAATTTTTATTGGATTTGCTTTCTTTTAAATAATGGCAAATTGTAACACAATTCATTTAATTAAGATTTTCTCTTAAAATCTATTCATAAAAGATATAAGAATATAATTCAACTCTTAAACTCAGAACATTTTTTTAGAGTTGTAAGATTTTTTTAAATTTAATAGAAACCTTTCAAGTTTATTTTTTTTCATAAAAGTTATCAAACATTTTGAAATAAAGAAAAAAACTTCATCAATTTTATAATAAATTATTAATTCTCATAATCCTGAGTTCCTTTTTATTAAATAAAGAAAATATTTAAATAAATGATGAAAATAAAACCTCAACAAAATCTTTTTGAATATTTTATTATTATTAGATTAAAATTATTCAAAACAAATACTTTTTTAAAATATTTTAAAATAAATTCTATTCATGTCTCTATAATTTTATTTTTATTTTTATTTTCATTTTATTTCTATTAAATTACCCAGTAAAATGTGCTTATTACTAACTTATTTGCAAATTATTTATTGAGAGAATATAATAACTAATATCTTTTCCTAAATGTAGCAAAGGAAGAATGAAAGATTTTTAATTGCCTTTGAAATAATAATCAAAGCTTTTTATAAAATCTCTAATCTGATTATTTATGAAATTCTTAATAAATAATATTATTTTAAAACAATAACTAAAAATTTGAAGTTTATTCCTAAAAACTTAAAACTAAATTAATGTTATTTACTTTCTGTCTTTCAAATAAGATTTAGTTGTTAATGTTTTGTTTTCTAACTTCATTCATTTCATTAACTAAATCCTACTTTTAATCTTTTAATTTATTAAAAAAGAGACAAAGAAATTCTTAATATTAAGCAAATTTGTATTTTTAAAATATGTATTTAAAAATGAAAAAACCTTCAAGACAAAAGAGGAATTTAAAAAATAAATAAAAAAATAGAAATGTATGAAAAATTTGTTATTAGATTAATAATATTGAATATTATTAATAAACTCAACCTAAATTATTTCCTTTTTTAATTTAGTCGTAACTTCCTAAAGAATTTAAATATAATAGTTTAAAAAAGCTAAGAAGCAAATAGAAGAGATAGTGCAAACTCTTTAAAGAATAATTTAGAAAAATAGATGAAAGTCTTTAAGAAAAATACTCTTTTCTCACTTTTAAAAAAGTTAAAAGATTTTAACTAAGATAAAGATTCACAATAAAATAATTAATTAAAAAAATATATGAAATTTTAGGAAAATTAATTTATTCTTTCATTTTGTTTTTGTAAAAATTAATTGCTATTTATTTATTTAAAAAAAAGTGATCGATATTTCACCAATAAATAATTCTAAATAATCTCACCTAGATTAGAAATTTAGAAGAAAATTTATTTACAAACAACTTTAGAAAATATTAATTATTTATAAAAATACTTGAAAATATTTAAGAAAGAAGTGAAAATAAATGAATATTCCTCTTTCAAAAATTTAATAATTTCTTTATTTTGTTGTTAAATTATATATCTTTTTTTGCAATTTTATCTTATAAGTCTCTTATTCATAAGCTAATAAAGATAAAGGAAGACTTTCTAAAAAATCAATTTTAAAATTTCTCTATGAGATTGTTTATGACTGTAAATTTATTGTTAATACTAAAATAAATAAATTCCTATTCTATTTCAAAAATATTTTACTAATAAACTTCTAGTTTTATTAATTAATAATTTTTTAAGTAACTTAAATCTAATTTCTATAAGTTTTGAATGTATAGAGAAAATGAAGATCTTTGAAGGAATCAACCTACAAAATATAAGTACATTTATTTTTCAGATAAAATTAAAAGAACTTTAAGATGTCTACAAATAAATATAGAAGATATAAATATTTATGTAGTTTCAATAATCTTATGCTAAATAATCTCCTTATTTCATTAATTTATTGATTTCTTTAGGAATTTAAATTTCTAATTTCTATTTAAGGTATTACTTTAAATCTTTAGAGCCAGCTTGAGTTAGAATATTTCTAAAAATAAAAATTAAATTTTAAACAGTTTTTGAATGAATAAAATAATTTACGATGGTTCTATGTGCTTAGATGTAACAAATGAATAAAGATCATCAAGTAAATCAGTACTGATTTTAATGTTTTATTGATCTAATAATTTAAGTAAATTTGAAATAATGCTGAGAGCTTGTCTTTCTTCATAGCTGTATTATTTCTTTTCAACTTCTTTTTACTCTTTAATAATACCTTCTCTGGAAATATTATTGAGCCAAATTTTACCATTGTGTGAAAATATAACATTAATTCCACATTAAAGCTTTTTGAAGTGGTTTGTTTAAGTTTTGACCAATTTATTAAATACTTCAACCAAAAATCCATTTTCTAATTTGCCATATTTCAAACTTCTAGTATGCAAATTTGCTGTTTTGTCCTTGTTAATTGCTTTAATATTTTATTTATAAATATTTTAACTTATTAAAATTATTATATTTACAGTGAATTTCAGCACAAGCTAAATCTCCTTCTTTCATAATCTATCTCATATTTAACTCATCTTCATCTGTTTTAATTCTCTACATAAATAATGAAAGTTTAAAATCTATTCTTCTTAATATTCAAAATGTAAATAGCTCACTTGCTCAGGAATATAAGTAGAGTTCAAGTGAAGACTAGCGTATTAATTAGAACCAATTTCTATTTTCCATTTTTTATCACCAATCTACAAATAAAAGAATTATTTATTTTGCTTTAAGAGTGAAAATTCAATTTACTTCCATAACTCTGCCCACAACAATATCTCCTACTTAAGGAGTATAATACGACTTAATAGGCGATACACTGAGTAATCTATTTAAAAAATAGCTTTTACATTTAATTTAATGATAAGTAAATTTTTACTTATTTGTTTATATGACTGTTCCTATAACTGAAGAATAAATAATTCCATTTTCTTCATAAGTTCCATGTCCGCTAAGATAAAAATATTGATTTATATTAATAATAATATCATAAATAGAAATTACTTCATAAATCCTTTTTCTTTTTTAATGACATCACCAGGTAATACAATGTTTAAACCTAACATATCATCATGCAAGTATTTTTTGAAGTCTATTTGATCTTTAATTTTTTACAAATCGCCCATTTGAATAGTTGCTAGCTTAATAAATTTTTTGATAAAACTTATATAGATTTAGAATGAAAATTAATAATGAAATTAAATAAAGTTTGATAGATAGATACTTTTATATTATTGGTATTAAATTTGATAAAGATATGATTGTAAGATTTACAAATTTTATTAATTAACTAATTACTTTTTTTCCATATAAAGCAATTAAATAAAATGATAGTTGATATTTATTCTACAATTGGTTGTTCATTATTTCATTTACATTTATATACAATTTCTTTTCATTCTTTTTTCATTTATTGAACTAAAATTGAAAATTTCATTTTAATTTCTTTATTTAAAATCTTTTTTATTTGGGGATATTCACTGAAATACTTTTCATCATACTTTAATCCATTGACTTCATACAACATGAAGTATTCTAATTTTTTTCTATTTAACGCAATTAAATAAAATGATAGTTGATATTTATTCTACATTTAAACATTTAATTGTTCTTAGTTAATTATTTGATTTACAAATTATATACAATATCAATACATTCTTATTTAAATTACTTAACTAAAATTGAAAATTTAATTTTAATTTCTTTTTTTGCTAAAAATTGCTTTTCACCATACTTTAACCCATTGATTTTATACAACATGAAGCATTCTAATTGAAGGACTAACTACTACGTAAAGAACTTCCTAAGGATTATTTCCTTTCTTGAATGATTTCTATATTTTTAAATTAAAATCAGCATCATTTTAGTAATAAAAATGGTTTTATTTACATCAAGAGATTGAACTTCATAAACAAAAGAATCAATATAAATGTTATCAGTGGCACTATCTTTACGAGCTCTTTTTTATATTAAATTAATATAAATTTTTTATTCTATTTTAGGCTTGCTTTTATTTACGTGACTAAGTTCTTGTATAAATGCTTAGTAACATCAAGATATATAGACAGCTTTTCTTCCCATTGGCACATTTAACCACCCAATACTACTAACTAAAAGAGTCTAAATAAGAATTATTTTCTATCATCTTCACTGAAAACTTCATAATGTTCACTTTCTTCCTTCAATAAACATTCTCTATTAATTAAACGTATTACGTATTTTAAAACTACCTTCATCAATCATAATATCTTTACCTAACTAAATCATTTATTTGAATATCCTCAACAAAATCTTCATAAGTTTACTTGATCATATCCTTAACGACTAAATTATTTTCTTCTAATTTATCAAACAAATCCATTTTAATTTGATTGACTTTAAGTCTTTTATATTTTATTGTGCTATAATTCTCCTTAGGGGCGTTCATCTGATCAATTAGATAAATACAGTTAAAATAAAATCATTCATTTACTGAAAATTTACTTAGGCAAGTGTTTATCTAACTTCTGGGAAATTAAAGAATTCTAAAAGAAATTATTCAGCTTAAACTTCTTCAAATCTTTGATTGAATCTGTAGCTTGACACAGTCAAATAGTTCAATCCCCTTTTTTATTATTTTAATCACAAAAAAACATAAGAAAACAGCTGTATAGTAAGTATATTTTACCATTTCTATAAGTACTCCTTAACCTTTTTGTCTTCTAATATCTCATTCTAAACATGATTAAAAATGAAGGATTGCTGCACTTCTTCAGAGGCGTCTGCTTCAGAGATCTACATTTTTGCTGAAAGTTATCTTTTAATTTTGAGATTTATCTTATTTTTTTTTAAATTAAGAAATTTAAAAAGTTTTAAAAAACTGTAGAAGTAAAATTGCGGATGAATAAATTTAAAGGATTTGTTTGATAATCATAAAATTAATAATTAATTTTAAGGATTATTTTTCTATCTAAAATATTTATTTCTAAAGATATATCATTATTTATTAATTAATTAAGTATCCACAATAGATTTTTATTCAGATAAGATGGAATCAATCATTAAAAGTACCTTAAAGTGCCACATTTTTAAGAATTTCTTTGATAACTTTAGTTGTGTCAGATGTATATTTAGAGCATTGAAAATTAACTAGTATGAAGTCTACTAAAACAAACAATAATTTTAAGAATTAATTGAAAACGTCAGCAAAAAGCTAGAGATTTAAAGTTTATTGCCACATTATAATCATGAATGGATTATTAGATCTGGTGGTAATAATCATTATTGTAGAATATGCATGGGAATCTTATAAAATATAGATCATTAAGATAATGTTGATAAAATAGCTGCACAAATTAAAGCACAAGATTTTGAATATTAATCTTTCAAATTCTTCATTAAAGTTCCTTTATGCACATAAATTAGATTAGCCAACTTTTTATTTCACACTGAAGACTTATTTTAAAAGCAACGTCTCTCTTTCCCTGCTGAAGAATAAGAAGAATTCAATAAGCAAATACTTTAATGGAAAGAAAATTACATAGATGTAATTTTATTTTTACTTTTTATATATCTTATTCTTATCTCCTTTATCTTTAACTATATATAGATTAAGACTGTTTATAAGTGGATATTGCCTGACTTGTTAAGCGAAAAATTAGGAGTTCCTGCTACCTCTTCAGTTGACTGTCCTTTTGTTGTTAACTTTTAAATTAAGGCTGATGATGATGATCGTTTATAATTCTCATACTTTTCAGATCATATTAGTCAACTTAACAAGTAATACGAAGAAAAGAAAAAGAAAAAATTGAAAGGTAATTATGATGAAGAAATAATCCTACCTAGAGTTGAACCAACTGCCCTTAATTTAGAAAGAATTTCTGCCTTACCTAGAGGTTAATTCTTTAAAGTAATCAGAAATGGACAACTTCCAGAACCTGTAAAAATTCCTGCATAAATTGACATCTCTCTTTCTCATGCTAGTATTTATATCATGGGTAACTATTGCAAGTACTCAAGATATATGAGCTAAACTCCTTGGTTCATAGATGGAGTTAAGCTCTATGATACCTCTATTTAAGAAGAAATTGCAAATGATATTCTCCCTAATTTCAAAGTAATTTTATGATAAATTAATTTAATAAAGAGATATTTGAATGAAATGAATATTAATAAAATTATTTTATAATTGAAAAGTGTGATGACTATAAATTTTCAACTGGCGGTAGAGAAGATATTGATGTTAGAATGTTAGGTAATGGTAGACCTTTCGTTATTGAAATATAAAACCCTAGAAGAGTTCACTCAGTTTCTGATGAAGATCTTAAAAATTATGAAACACATTTAAATAATGTAAAAACAGAATGCAAAGTTAATTCATTAAAGTTTACTGATGTTAAATGCTTTGAAGTTTTAAAATAAAGTGAATCTGAAAAAATTAAATCATATGCCTGTGTTGTTTAAACTAAAGATCCTATTACATAAGAATAAATTGATAAGCTCAATAACATGAATGAAATAGAATTGAAGTAAAAAACCCCTATTAGAGTCCTTCATAGAAGAACCTAAATGATTAGAACAAAATACATCCATAAATTAAAAGCTTACCTTCTCAGTGAGAGACATTTTGTGCTTTATGTATTGAGTAGTGCTGGTACTTACATCAAAGAATTTGTTCATGGAGATCTAGAAAGAACAACTCCAAATGTTGGTTCAATATTAGGAACTGAAGCTGATATTTTCTAATTAGATGTTATCTAACTTTACCCAAAACTTTGTGAAGAATCTTTAAAAGATTTTGATGAAATATGTAAAGTACCAAGTTAAATTATTGAATGGTTGTGAACAAATAAATTTAATAAATCTTTAATTTTCAAAAAATATATCTAAATATAAATTCAAATATATTTATTTATTTCATGTGTAAATGTTCTCTTTAAAATATCAATAATCCATAATCCAATAATTGCAATTCATATAGGTTAAATTAGCATTATCAGTATTTTAATCTTAATAAATTTTTTATTTATTTATATTAATTTAATAAAATGTTTAATATGTGCTACTTTATTACTTGATTTAGCCTTTGGTGTGAATGAACTAACTCCATAAAAATTAATAAAAAAAAATAAAAATATAACATTTTCAGCTCGATTAATACTAAATTTTTTGTAATTTTACTTTTTTTTAATTATAATT
>JH720362.1:0-45584 GCA_000231825.2 Tetrahymena elliotti 4EA
TAAATAATTTATTTTTTTTTTTAGAATTATGAAGTGATTTGTTAGTTGAGTTTTTAATATATCATTAGATTTTTGAGAAAAAGATTTGCTTTATATTCTAGTTAGTATAAAAATATTTGTAATTATAAAATACAATATTAATAACAAAATTAAGAGTATTAAATAGCAAATAGCAAAAATAGTAAATAGATATAATGGATAGCTAGATGGATGAGGAAGCTCCCAAGATGTTCAACGAAAAGCCAAACATCTTGATTACAGGTACACCTGGTGTAGGCAAGACAACTTTAGCCAGACTTTTGTGCGAATATGTAGATTCTTTGACATATGTTAATGTAGGTAATAAATAGATAAATAATTAATTATGAAATAGAACTAATTAAAAATGTTTCTTTTTTAATTGTTTTAGGTGACTTGATTAAGGAAAAGAAGTTATATTAAAAATGGGATGAACAATTCGATGTACCTATTTTTGATGAAGATATGGTTTGCGATGAATTAGAACCTTTAATGTAATAAGGTGGTATGGTTATTGATTTCCATACTAGTGGATTCTTCCCTCAACGTTGGTTTAATTTGGTTGTTTTGTTAAGATGCAACAATACTGATTTATATGATAGGTAATATTAGCAATTTACTAAAGAATTTAAGTATTTATGATGTTTATTCAAAAATTAGACTTAAAGCTAGAGGATATACTGAAAAAAAGATTACTGAAAACATAGAATGTGAAATATTAGAAGTCACAAGTGAAGAAGTTTATGACAGCTATGATAGTGATGTCATTATTTAATTACATAATGAGAAAGAAACTGATATGTAAAACAATATAAATATTATTATTGAGCGTTTAAAAATGTGGAAAGCTCAAAGAGATGCCTAAAAATAATGAAATTAATTAATTAATAAATAAATGTATAAATAGTTAAATAATAAAATGTTATAATTAATCTTGTAAATTATTAAATTTAATCTTCTACACTTTTAACGTCCCTTCCATTCCCTTTTTTCTTTTTTTGAGCTAGAAAAATTCTACTCAGAAGCAATCTTAAAATATATTTATAGTTTTATCAGCCAATCAATCAATCATTCTATCTATCAATAAATCAATTAAATAATACATTAGTAATAAAATTTATGGAGTACACTAAATAGTGGTATTTATTTATTGAACGAATGAATGAATGATAAGGATGTTATTGCTATTTGTAATTTAGTTAATTAATTATTATTTCTTTAATGATTTATTGATTAAAGTAATTAAAATCAGTGCAAAATATTCATTAATTATTTGAATACTCTTAAATATTTTGTCATAGTTTCTATTCATTTATAAAATAGAATATACTAAATAAATAAAATCTAAAATATCATTGTAGCTATCAGCATTTATCTCTCCATTAGAGATATTTATCTTAAAGAATTATTGAAATAAGACTCAAATTTAAGCATTTTTTCTGAGATTTTGAATGAAAACTTTGAAGTAATAAATTTGATATTGAAACAAATATGAATATCTTTTAATTTGCATTTATTTATTTATAAAAGGAATAATTTTATATTGCAGTAAAGCTAGACTCCAAATAAATAGGCTAAATCATACTATGATGAAAGCCTTACTTAATTACATTCGTTTTAGTTAAATTAGAGCACAAAAGCGAATTCAAGCTTTGAGAGATCTTGGGTTAACAATCGTAAATAATTCATTTATTAAAAAGAATAAATTTATTATTTTGTTAATGACGATGAAAAAATGATGAATTTTTTTTGGAAAATAAAGAGACGAATGAATAAAGAAAGCTTAAAAAAAGGTTGAATTCAGCTAATCCAAAAAGTGTAAAAGAAAGGATATAAAGTTAAAAGAGAGATAATGAGTTTGAAGGAGATTTGTCTTATGATTATAAAGGAGAATATTATCCACCTCCTAAGCACTTGCATCATAGTTTAGCAGATAAAATAAAGTAAATTTTACATAGAGATAAGCATGAAGATTATAAATCTATACTGAAAATCATAGAAGATAAAAAGGCTGAAAAGCTACCTCTTTCTCCATCACCTGCTAAAAAATAAAAGCAGAACACAAAAAAATAGATTGAACTTTAAAAACAAAAATAAAAATAAATATCTTCAGATATCTATTCGCATGCATATGAAAAGGTAGATGATGATGAAATATTCGTTGATCCTACTTAATACAATTTATTCAAGAACAAGAGATTTTCTAAAATTAAAGAGCTTTATATTAGAGAGTATTAAGATTATATGGAAAAAGATAAAGCTGAAAAAGGATATCAAGATCATCCAGAAATGGTTGATAATTTACTTTATAATCAGTTATCAGCTTCAGCTGTTGCTACTCACAAATGGAATTCATATAGAGCTCAAATGAATATCTTAAAATTAAAGCCTTAATCTAAAAATATCTGCAGTTATCCTCTCTCTCCAAGAGTTGTTAAAGAAATAGAATAGATTGAAAAAAAAAGTAATCAATATCATCTAAATGGATTTATTAAATATATTTTTTAAATTTTAATTTAGGGGATTTCAGGAGAAATATGATTTTAAAAGTCAAAGGATCTGATCTTTAGCATGAAAAAGTCAAAGATAATCTAGTAAAAAATTATTTATTTCGTTAAAAAAGTTCAATTTAATTTGATTTTTCAATAAAAAAAGGTTTTTGATTTGAGTTCTACTTAAAAAGAATATATGAATAACCTTGAGAAAATACATCAAGATAAAGAAATTGTTTTTGGAGATACTTGGGATGAATACATTTAAATCTTAGATTATAAATAAACTCTAGATTAAGGAAATGATAATCATGAGCTTGTTTAAGCTTACAACGATTTTTAATTCATCAAGAAGAAAAAAGATGAATTCTAAAAATCAAAAATTGAAAAAGATAATATTGAATATCAAAGAAAAATTGATGAATAAGAAAGAATTGAGTATCTAAATGATTTTTATGGAAATTGTTAAAAAAATTAATTTGTTCCTCTTCCTAGATAAAGAGTCTTTGAAAGAGAGCAAAGATCACTCTCAATGAGTTTGAAATAGAATCCAGCAGCTTCTGCATCCTAGGAATAAAAATAACAATCCTTCTCTCAAAAAGACGAAGAACCTTTAGACACTATTAAAAGTGGATACTAAGATGAAGTCTACTTAGTCAAGCCTAAAACCCACCTAAAATCTAAAATTAAAACGAAATTTTACCTTAAAGAATGAAAGATAAAAACATAAATCAGTTAATAAATTTAAAAGCCAAGTTTTTGAAATTTATAATTTAATAATTATTTTGAAAAGTGTATATATTTATATTAGATAATATCATAAAAATGTTTTATATTTTTAATTAATTACATTTATCAATTTCATTTCTATTTTCAATTAAATCAAAGAAATTTTTAGAGTTTTCAGCATACATTTTATACGCTTTTTTTCAAATAAAAACAAGAAAATATTGAGCAAGCTTTCAAGCCTCAAAATTTTTAAATAGAAAAGGAATCTCATAAGCATATTTATTGATTAATAAAACTACTTTATGAGTTGGAAAGTTTGAAAAAATAAATAATTCAAAATTAAATTTATTGATTTTTTAAAGTTTAAATGATATTATTTCTTCCAAGAAAATAAAATATAAATTTAAAATAGTGAATTAATTTGGAGGAACCAAAAGACCATCCATTTTCATCTATTTAACTAATCTCCTTCAATTGGAATGAGTGTATTAATAATAATTGCCAATTCTTCTCAATTATATTCAAAACATAAATTGCTGTAAATTATATTATTTAGGTATCAATGCAATTTCATTTCTAACTAATTTTTTGATTTTAAGAACTTTCCTCTTTAGTTTCAAAAATGATGGATCTCTAAATGCAGTTGAGCTATTTAAATTTATTTTTAAAAACAATAGGTTTTTAAGTAAATTAATCTTAAATAAATTTTGTGAAATCTTTCATAAAATTTTTCTATCTTTTTAAAGATAATTCTTTTTTTCAACATCTTAAAATATATATTTAAAATTTACTGAGCTAGATTAAGAGTAAGCATTTTTAGGTTAATGCAGGTTGTAATGTTAAGAATCAATTATGATAGAGCATTCTCTTAAATTTAATAATAAGAATCACTATTTTTAAAATTTTTTGTTTAATAATTTAAAACAAAAATGAGAAAATAAATTTAATTTTTTTATCTCATCTTTAAATAAAACAATTTAAATATGAATATTTAATTCATAGAATAGCTTATAAAATCTTACCTCAAGTCAAGTACAAGTATCGAAAGACTAATCTTTTTAGCTAAAGCTAATCCTAAACTAGGTACATATTCACTAATTATTTAATTTTACCTATTTTTTCATAATAAAAATATGTTTACAATATTTAAAACTTAAAAAAATAAATAATTTTAATTTTTTAAATTAAACAATAATTATAGTTTAATAAATTATTTGATCTAAATATAAATAGCCAGTTATATTTTGAATGTGATTTTAAAAATAATTTTTTTAAAAATTATCTGGAAAACTAAAATTATTTTTTTAAGTTGTTTATTTTACTTTAAATTAATGATCAAACTGGAGAGATTAGAGTAGCTTTATATGGTTGAAGATAAGTATCTTAAATTATGAATATTTGTACACCTTTTTTTATTTTTAAGAGAAAAAAATATCAAATAAATAAGCATGTTAAAACAAGAAAAATTTCTTTTATCTAAAATTTAATATAAGTTTTGCCGTTATAAAAGAATGTAAAATACACAAGATTGAGATTCAAAGTAGAAATTTTAGTGCAATTAGATAAAGCAGAGCATAAGGTTTATAACGAAGTGTCTTAAATTTTATTGTTCCTTTTTAAGATATTCAAATTTATTTTTAATTGAAATAAAAAATCTTGTTTTGGAAAAAACTGAACCAAAAAAATAAAATTTAATTAAGATGTTTCAAGATATTTTTTTATATACGAATAAATAGAATTTGAATTATGATTAATACATAATCCAAATTACTATAGCTAGAAAATCATAAACTTTCCATTAAAAATTTATAAAAAGATATTATTAACATTCATTGATTTAAAAATTAAATTTTGATTTTTTAAAGATTAATTGAATAATTAACAAAAATAAATCGTATTTTTTTACATAAAGTTGAGAGCTAAAGTTTAAACATTGACGCATTTTTAAATACCTATTGCAAAATCCTCTATTGTCTTAAAACTTAATGAATTACCTCTTTTGAAATATTTTAAATAATTTTTTAATATTTAAAAAATTAAATTCTAATTTAATAAAAAAATAAGTAAATCAATGTTACTCAAAATGAATTGTTAAATTCTTGATATGAGTAGCATTTCTTAAAGCTAGACTTAATCTTGAAGTTGTCAGATCATGGATTTAATTATTTCTTAGTTTTTGTTTAATTTGAAAATATTTTTAAAATAAAAAAAAACAAATTTTACAAAAGACTGATATAAACAGTTGAAAGATTACTAGGTTTTTATTAATCAGAAACTTCATCTAATGCAAATTCTTTATTAGCTTGCTTATCCCTTATAAGAAATTTGATAAAATTAATTATTTAAACATTTCATTCACAGTATTAAAAAAATTGAATAAGCTAAAAATAAAATTAGACATCAAAAATATATTTAAGAAAGTTGTGAAAATCAAATTGCATCAATTTAAATTAATTAAAATTAAGACTTTTACCCTTAACCCGAATTTGAATGATTTAAGAAGAGGTCCGAGAGGTCAGGTTAACAAGATATTTTCTTTACTCCAATTGAATTTTTTCTTTTATTAACAAATGATAAAAAGTTTGAATTTTAGTATAATTTCAAAGATTAGAATTATTGAAATATATTTATTATCATATTAGAAACCTATTCAAATAATTTTATTATTTTTTATTTAATCTTAATTTAGATATTTATTTAGCAATATTGTAAATCAAACATATTTTAAAGAAAGAAGAAAAAATCAAAAATATCTTTGTTTCTCTTAATATTTTTTGATTAGAATTTAATATTTACAAATTTCCTAAAATTTTTAAATGGAATAGAGAAAATTTTCAAATAAAAAAAATGAAAATGAGAATAATAACTAAAGTAAATTAATCTTACCCAATGAATAATTTCAAAGTTGAGATGCTATTTATCTTTGGTAAAAAGAAAAATATGTAAAACAAACCTTCTTCGCCAAGATAGTTTGTTCTATTTGTTAGAAAGTAATTTTATTTATTTAAAAAAGATTTGCATTATTATTACAATTTGTTTTTTTTTTTTGAGAAAGAGAGACAATAGATATCTCAAAAAAAAGAAATAAAATATGTTTACCCTATATATAGAGCCAAAGTTTAAATATTTAAGCAGTTCTTATAAATAGCATAACTTATGTCTTTAGCACCCACACAACTAATAATATTCCCTCTTTTTAATTAGTTTATTTAATTAATTTAAAACATTAAAAAATAAACATTTTTAAAGTAAATTTTAGTAAAATTGATGATTTATTTAAGAAAGTAAACTAAAAAAATAAAGAAAATTTAAATCCTTACTATAAGTTAAGCATCAAGTTAATAAGATTTGGACACTTTGCTATTCCAAAACTTAAATTTTTTGAACCTTAATCTCCAAATTTATTATTTCTTTCGAAATGTTTTAAATATTCAAAATGAATTAAAAAAGTATTTAAATGATGAAAATTTAAATCTTAGCTTATTTCCATAAGATAATTAACATATTAAAAAATGGTAAGAAAAAAATTACTAAAGGCTCAGTTGTAAACTTTACAGATTTGATAAATGTTAAAAAGTAGAGCATAAGCTAGATACACCTTATTCGCTAATTAAATTGTTTCTTTATATATAATTATTTTATCAGAAATCAAATTACAAATGAAAATAAATTTGTAAAATAAAACATTTAAAACAGTCAAACAAAAAATTTTTAATTAAACATAATTTATCTTTTAGATGATTGAAATAATCAAAGTAAATGTAAATTTACATTTTTAATACAGAGAATAAACCAAGAACAGAACTAATATCAATTTCTAGAGATTAAATATTGGAACACTTTACAAGAGAGTTGCTTAATACTTTCAAATCTTCATCTCCAATTTCATTACCACTTAAAATTTATTTCAATTGAATATAAAATAGAAATTTACTTGCAAATAAATTTTGATAAATCAGCTCAAAATATGATAAAATATATTTAATTATTTAATAATTAATTTTGTATTTTATCATTAAAGAATACAAATAATTAGCCTTAGATATATTAATATAATTATTACTAGATTTAGAGAGTCAGATTTTAGAGATTAGTGTATTTTTCTAAGGAATTAGCTAAGCCTGAAATATCCAGCTTGTTATTAAAGATATTTCTTTTTATTTATTAAAATTATTAATGAAATTTATAAATAAATTAATGAATGAATAAATTTATTAATTTTAAGATCAAATATGAAATAAATTAAATTTTAAAAGTAAAAATAAACATTTTTTCTAATAAAATTTTCATATGCTTTCTGATTTTTTTAGATAAAGAATTTAGAGAAATTCTTTTATTAATTAATGAAGATTTTTTACCTTAAACAAATTTCGAGATTAGTATGAGTCGAAAGAGAAGATCTTAAAAACTTTAAGATTATTTTCAAGAAAAATGAAATATTATGTAAGCTAAAAGATAATAAATAATTTACATCTTCTAATTTTACATATTTGCTATTTTATTATTTCATTTTTTTATCAATCAAAAATTTTTTTTCAAAATTTACCAAAAAAATAGTCTATTAATTTCCTAAATAATATTTTATTAAAATTGATATTATTGATTAAAACACAGTTAAAATAATATCCTAATTTTTTTAAAAATATATTTTAGATATTAATGGTTATTTATGATTTCAGTGGAATTTTTTAAGCATGAAATTTTTTATAAGCTCATTTTTATTCTTCTTCTAGAATGTATTTATTATATTTGCATTTTATTTTGTAAAAAGCATAAGAAAGATTTAATTTTGCTTTTATTTTCAAAATAATTTTTTTCAGTTTAAATTAGCAAAATTTAAATGGGCATTTATCTTTTTAAAATAATAGTAAATAAAAAGAAAAAGAATGTTTCTAAAATATGTAAGACAATTTGCTTATTAGTAAATATTAATGTTTTTTAATTGAAGTTATGTTAAAAAAAATCAAAGAAAATATATGTTAATTAAAAATGGATTAGATAAATTAAAATAAATAAATTAATATTGAATAATTGAAAGTAAAGAAGCTAATTAAAAGAAAGTTTGAAATCTTTAGGGTAAAAATAATAATAGATTTTATTTAAATAAGTAATTTGAATGAAAATTTATGCTTTTCCTGACAAAAAAAGAAGAAAAATAGCATTTCTTATTTATGTAAGGAAATTTAGACAGTAAATATGAAAGCTTTTTGAATTCAATAATAGAAAGGAAAGAGAAAAAAAAGTTTGAAGCCAAGAGAGTAAAAATAATGATGAATTTTATTTAAATATGTAATTTGAATGAAAATTTATTTTTTCAATAAATAATTAGCAAAAAAGAAGAAGAAAAGCGTTTCTCATTTATGTAAGGAAATTTAGACAGTAAATGTGAATGCTTTTTGAATAGAATAGAATTATGAGTCTCATTTGATAAAAAAATCTAAGAAATTTATTTATTCTACTTGAGAGGGTAAATGTTAATTACAAATAGATGAGATAAAATCTGTTACTGAAAGTAAAGAAACTAATGAAAAGAATGTTTTAAATAAAAAAAGTAAAAATAATCATTAAATATGTAAAGTGAATGAACTTTTATGCTTTTAAATTAATAATTAACAATAAAGAAGAAGAGTGTTTCTTATTTAAGTAAGACAATTTACATAATAAATATTAATGTTTTTTAATTATACCCATGAATCTCATTTGCTAACAAAGTTTGATAAAAGTCAAAGAAATCTATTTATACTACTAAGAGAATAAATGCTAATTTCGATGATTAAAAAAGAAGACAGTTAAGTTCATATAATAACAATAAATAATAATAAGAATAATAATAGTTCTACTTTTTAAAATCAGTTAATTTATCAAGCAAAAATGTCAACAAATAAAATCTAGGAGCAGCAAGAAATTTACATAAAAGCTGTTTTCAAACACAATAAATAGATATCGTTCACCATTCTCAAGAGAGAGAAGAATAGTCTTTCTGTAATTTTTCATTTAATTTGTTATTTTCGTTTTCATTCTTTTATAAATTCCTTTAAACAAAATATTGTTTGTATTATAGGAGGATATCGTAACATCTCTAGATTATGAATACTATCACTAAACAAGAGAATAAGTATGATTAATCAATATTTTATGAATTAATTCATATTTTTAATCTTGTAGGACTTTAGAATTGGAGAATTAAGGAGTCATCTTTATAAAAGATCTTATTGTGTTAGTGATCTTAATGAAGCATTAAAAAAAATGGAGAATGAAAATTGGTTTTCAAAAGATATTAAAATAGATTAAAATTTTGTTTGCTAAAAAATAAAATTCTTTTTCAACAACAAGATATTCACTAAAAAATCAAAAAATAATGCAAAAAGAATGATTAATGACTTTCTTATTAACCATATAACAATGAAGAAGTGTTCAAACTAATTCATCTCAGAAGTTTTCAATTCTTTCGAAATAAAAAATCTAAAGTTTGTTTGTCTAGAAGACTGTCCAATCGGTGATTAGAATCTGTAGGATATTCTAAAAAAGATAGACTACCTTCCAAATATTAATGAGGAAATAGTAAGCATTTTTTTTTTGAACAATAAAAATAATTTTTCTTTATTAAAAATAGAACTCAAATAGCCAACAATAATCTGAAATAAACAAATAGAAATTTATGAATGTAGAAATTTAGATTAAAAAATGTTAATACTTTTCTCCTAATGCTTTGGATTTCCTAAAAGAATGGCAAAATAATATGCTTATAAATGAATAAAATGCATATGCGGGCAATGGTTTCTCTCTCATAGGAAGTTCTTTCTTAAGACCAATCACTCTCATTTAATTTGCAGCTTCTAAGTTTTTTAAGTGATTTTAATTTCTTAATTTTATTATAAACAAAGAAAGTGACATTTAAATTTTTTTAGAAACGTTAGCAATTAATTTAATTTATCCTCGAATATAAAAAAATGATTTATTTTTAAATTTTTCCTATTTGAATTTTACTTACTGTAATACATATTATTTTAGTATTTTTCAAATAAAACAATAAGGCCCCATTAATTTTTACTAATTTAGAAAATTTACTCTTATTTAATTTGATAAAAAATTTGTTTAAGCTTCAGCAATTACCTTACTTAATTCTTAAAAAAAAATAATTTTACATAATAAATTCAAAAATTTGATTGCTAAAATTAATAAATGAATTATTAAAATTACATTTTTGAAAAAGGTAATTAAGAAAAATTAAATTGAAGCAATATCAAAATGAATATGGAGAAGATCAAGGACAGATTTTGAATGAAATGCTCTCCTTTAGAAACTTAAATTTGAAATATTCTTAATCAAAGGATATAATAAAAAATAAAAACATTCCAAATAGAGATGATGGAGATAAAAGATCAGAGGAGGATGATTAAGAATTTGTTTACTTAAAAAGTAAATTAGAGAGACTTTCATTTGATTTTAGTGTTTGCACTAATTTTGATAATCTTCCTTTGAATTCAGATTATTACACTAACTTGAGGTCATTATCTTATAATGGCTTAGATAAAAGTAATAGGTTAATTTAAGCTTAAGCAGAAAGTAAAGACTCTTTAGCATCTACCATAACATTTAATAATATGTTTCCTTATTCTATGAATTAACTCAAGTTCTTAAAACTTAAGTTTTGTAATATTACTTCTAGATGCCTAATTAATTTAAGACACATGGAATGTCTCTCTAAAATTCAAGTAATAAACTTTAAAGGATGTTTTATTGATATAAAGGAATTCAAAACTTTGTTTATTAGTTCAAAGCTTTAAAATTTAAAATGCCTAAATGTTTCTTAAACCAATGTTGATGACTCGTTCTGTGCTACTATTTCTGATAGCTCAGTTGTATCTTTTAGTCTTGAAGAAATAGACGTTTCTAAAACTTTGGTAAAATTTTAAATCTTAATCCATTTAAATAGTAAATAATTTTTTTTTTTAAAGATAACTCTGAAAGGAATAAAATATTTGACATTCATAAATACATTGAGAAGTATAAATTTGAGACAAATGAATTGCATAAATTGCTAAATTTCAAGTTTTCTCATTGATACCTTATAAAATAAAAGTAAATTATACCCTCAAAGATTTTAATTGATTCTTTAATTTACTTAATAAATCAAAGGAAATAATAAGCTTAAGTCTGAAAGAAAAGATCAAGTTGAATTTGAAGGTAAAATTTAAATTTAAAAAATATTTTCTTTTTTCATAAATTTATTTAAAGATAAAGAGACAGAAAATAAGAAAGATTCTTCTTAAAAAAGTTTTATAAGTGAATAGATAAATTAAAATAATCATAATGATATTTCTATTGTTCATCTTGATTTATCTGACTGTGAATCTGTAACAACTGCATTGGTTGATGATCTGTTAAGAAATGGTCTACTTGATAGATGTTCTTATGTTGACGTTTCTAATACTAAAGTTTGCAATTAATTTATTGAAATGCTTATTAATAGTGTTAATGGAAGATAATTTGGGTAAAATTTAAGACATTTGAGTATCAAAAAATGCAATTTAATTAAAGGATTAAAGTTAGAAGAGTTTTTTTTGGAAGCTTAACTAAATAAATTAGAAACACTAGATGTGAGTTAGACTAATTTGTTTGATGAATCGCTAAAGAATTTGTAAAGTAAATCATAAGATAATTTCTCTTAGTTGTTTAAATTGAAAATGAATTCAATTAAGGCTTCTTCTAAAGGGCTTTCTCGTTTGAGTAAGTTGGAAAATGAAAATTTAGTTTTTCTTGATTTGGAAGCAACTAATTTTGATGATGAAACATGTGCTGAATTTTTTAGTGATGAGGATAATAAGGTCTTATAAAATTTGTAATATATTAGCCTTAAGGATTGTAGCTAGCTCACTACAAGAGGTATTGAATCAATGATCTAAGGACTTGCAAATGAATATTATTTTAAATAACTGGTTGACAAATTTATGAATGAAAAAAATTAAGAATAAGCTTTAAAGAAAGTAGGTTAATTCTTAAATCATTTCAAGGATTAGATAAAAGAGTAAAAAAAAGAATAAAAAGAAGCGCACGAAAACCTTTAAGAAGCTTAAGCTGATAATGGACTAAGTAAAATATTTAAAAAAGGTTATCAAAATCTCAAGAAGAAGAAGATGATAAATGATGAGGAAAAGCAAATTGAAAAAAGTAATGAAAAGAATAATTCTTCTAATGCAAGTAAATTAAAATAAGGCCTATCAAGCAAGAAGGATCCATTTTCATATTTTGCTAAGAAAATCAAAGAAAATGTATCTAAAGAATCCGGTTTAGGTGGATTGCTCAAAAAATGTGCTAAAATATATAAGGAAGTTGGTGAAAAAAACAATAGAGTTTGCAAAAATTTTGATTTATTTTAAATCTTACAAGACTGCTCTCATTTGGTCACAGATGAAATCTTTTATTTGTTTATCACCAAGCTTAAAAGAATGGTCAGAAATGTATTTGAAATAAACCTCAATAACATGAGTAGACTTTCTTTGGATCAATTCAACTTTGAAGATTTATAGAGAAACAAAAATATTTTCAAAAACCTAGAAATTGTGAACATTAACAATACAAGAATAACTAATGTTTTTGTCTAAAATCTTTTGAAATTCTTCCTCTCTTCTAAATCTGAGAAATCTCAAAAATAAATCATGAATAATTTTTCATTTCTCAAATGCTCCAAAGCCCACTTTGTGAATTCAGAAATACTTACTATCTTTGTAAATACTCTTTTTACCATTTATATATTTATTTGGTGAGCTATTCATTCAAATTTATTTTATTAATTTTGAAATAAAAAAAAATTAATTTAATCTTTTTCTTTGAAAATATTTACAATAAAATTAAAGTCCCCCAACTATTAATTAAAAGAATAGCTATAAAAAATAATCAACTTTATCCCTCACTCTATTTTATTTATTCACTTAAAGAAAATTTTTTTGAAAACAATTTCTGATTTTTAATCCTATTATTTAAATAAAAATTAAGAAGAATTTTTTAATAAGAATTAATTTGTTGTTAATCAATAAAAAAAATTAGAGAAAGAATGAAGACATAAAGAATATCCTGGGTAAAAATTCATTTAATATAGAATTACTTTTGAATGAGTTAGGTTAAAAGATTTCTGATGAAAGTATTTTATTTATGAAAGATTTTAACAGCGCCTTATAATAGAATAATTTGCCCATAATAAGAGAATTAAATTTAGAAAATAATTAGCTTTTATCTGATTTAGGATTTTAAGCTTTGCTAACTTCAAATTTGATGAAATTCATTATGAGATTTAATGTTAGGAATACTAATTTTGGAGATACTTAATTGGAATATATTTACAATAATTAATTAAATCAAAGTCAAGATTCTCTCTTTTCAAAACTTGAGTATATTGGCATGAAAGGTTGCTTGTATGTTAGCAATCAAGGATTACTTTAACTCTGCAATATGACAAATCTGAGCTAAAATTTTGATTTAGGGTGCATCTGTGAATTAAAAATGATAATTGATGCAAAATTAATGAAAGCTATGTCGAAATCAAATTACATTTTCAATGCTGAAAACCTTGATTTATCTGAAAATGGATTCAAAGAAATCAATGAAGGCTTCAAGTATCTCTGCTCCTAAAAAATTTTCAAAAAATTTTAATTTAGAACAATTGACTTATCCTCTACTTGGATTTCTGATGAGGCTCTTAAAATTTTAGCAGATTCATCTTAATTCTGTAATTTAGAGAGAATTATTCTAAATAATTGTAAATTGGTAAGTGAAAAAGGTATTTCTGAACTTGTTCAATCAAAAAAATTACTTAATCTAGATCTCTTTCACTTATTCAACTCCAATTCTGCTTTGATTAAAGGAGAAGCAATAAAAGCTTTACGTGACTCAACAAAATAAATAGCAATTTAAGTAAAAACATTAAATTTTTAAATAAATCTTTTTATATAAAATTAAATAATTAAATAGGAAATCAGCTTATAGGGCTCACTTTCCCAAGACTAATAACTGGAAGAGCTAGCTTAAATTATTATTTAGAAAAATGTATCAATCAAAACCATAGATTTAAGGAAAACTCCGTAAATACCTAAAAAATACTTAGAGAATATTATTTATGCATCAAGTTAGCAAAAGACTCTTGAAATATTTTAACAAGAGATTTAGAAAATAAAAGAATAATATTAGCATAAGATTATTTCTTCCAGCAATGCAGTTAATTTAGCTGAAATATTTAAAGATAATTTTGTTTAGAATTTATTTTTGAGTGCAAAATAATTGAAAAACTTCAGATACGACTACTTTATTAAAAGATTTTAATTAGATATTGACAATAATTTCTTTGATTCTTTGACCTTGTGTGACTAAAAATGGTTTCTATTATAAGAAACTCAAGGAGAAAATAAAGAGAGTGATTCAAACATTGATATGACTTAAGATTAAACAATACAAAAGTAAGAAGATAGACCTCCTTCAAAAGAATAAGAATTTCCTAGTTTTAAAAATATCTTTGAATATCTTTATTTAGCTCATAATAAGATCTTCAAAGATGACAGCATGTGTAGATTCTTCTTAAGCACTTAAATAGTTATGAATTTAAAAGAAATAGACCTTTCTTACACCATGCTTTCTGAGAAAGTTATTCTTTCTATTTGTGCCTCTGTTTATTTAAGAGAAAATCTAGAAATGGTTTTCTTTGACAAATGCCCAAATATGAAAATTAAAAAGTGTATTGAATACATTTTTTTGGCAGATTTCTATTCATTTAAGTATCCAAAATTGCTTTCATAATATTTTTATGAAATCGATGATGAAATCTTTGCACTAATTCTTTACAGATTTTCTGATTAACAAGTAATTATTAACTTTATCATAAAAATTAAGATATTTTATATTAAAACAAATGACAACTTAAATTCGATTTTATTTTATTTATTTTAAAACATTAAAAATTTTTTTCAATAAATAAGTTGAAGCAGTTAAACTTTTAATACTCAAAAATAACCTCAAAAGGACTAAAACTACTTTAATAAAGCAAGAGATAAAATTCTATTGTTTTATTAGACTTGGCTAATACAGGAATAGAGGCTGATGAATTTGATAACTTTATGTTAGCTGAAAATGATCCTTTCCCTGTAAACCTTAAATACTTATGGATAGAAAATACATATAATCTAACTGATAAAAAGTTAAGTGAGTTAAAATTTTGGGACAAATTTTCTCATAAAAACTTTGATTTAATGGAAATGCTACAAAGTAAATAGAAACAGCTTTCTGTTACCCTTTAAAAACTTACTATTCCAGGTATCGTAAGTTAAGTTCTAAAGAAAAGCTATATTTAATTAGATATATTCCCATAAATATAATCTAAAACTCTCATAGATTTAATAAATGAATGTTTCACAAAAGAAATCTTAGAATCTAAAGATATGAAAAAATACATTTATTTAAATTTTAGAAAGTAACATTTTTAAGCTTCTAAAACTTGTTTTAATTGGAGTATTTAAGATGGTAAGATAGAATAACTTCAAAAAAACGTTTGTTTTATAATTAACTCAATCCCAAGTGAGTATTAGGAGATACCTGTAATTGACTTAATGGAAATTACAGACATGATTTAAATTTAAAATCAAAACTACCTCTCAACCTTTAACAATTAAAAGATGACCAACCTAGATAAGCTTATTAAAAATCATTCTCTTTAAAGATTGATCTTTGATAACACAGATATTTCTGGCAATATTTTCTACCAAATATGCAATAAAATTAATGAAACTTAAAACTATATTACTCATATATCTGTACGAAATATGTAATCAATAAGGGATGAACATATTCTGGTAAATTTAAAATAAAAAATAAAAAATTAAGTTAAAAATATTTTTTAATCAAAAACTTAGATTATGTTTTTATAATCATTTAAAGATTAAAGCAAGTTGTCATATAAAAACTCTTTAAACTTAGAGTAAAAAAGTAGATTAGAAAAAGAAAATAAAGAAGTATCAGATAATTTGGAGAAAGATTCATTTATAAGAAGATTCCCTTACTTGATTGAACTAAATGTAGAAGGAACTAAAGTTACTTAACATAGTCTTTGCAAAATTCTTTAATATGCTCCTTTTAATATGGCTTTTGAAATATAAAATTTATTTAAGCAATATCATGAATCTAGCTACTCCTCTTTAGATGACCATGTTATTTATTACCTAAGTTAATCACTTTATTTACAAAACTTTACTTCTCTAGATATCTCTAAAATTGAATGCACATCATCTTCAGTAATTAAATACTCTATCAAATCAATTTCTTTTTTTAAATCCCCCCAATTTACTTTTTAAAAATTTTTAATATTTTAAGATAAATAAAATCATGAGAAAACAGGGAATTTTCTAATAAAAATTAATGAAATAAATATTTAAAAAGATATTAAATTTACATTTAAAATATTAATTATTTAATTGTATTTTTCTAAAAACATTTGAGAATGAATTAATTAATAAGAAATAATAAATATAAATAGTTAATAAAAATATTCCAGTCTCCAAATGCAGTTAATATAAAAGAGATCCATTTAAACACAAAGAATATAGGAGAAGATGCATTTATAACTCTTGCAAATTCAAAGAATTTACCTAAGTTATAAAAAGTTTTAGTAAATAAAGATGATCAAATGATAATAGTAAAATCTTACCATTATTTGTTAAGAGCACAATATTTAAGCATGAATTTAATGGTAGAAAATTTGATGGATATGCCAAAAGTAGTTGACAATTCTTAGTTTATTTAAGCTATGATTAATTCTGTTTATATGAATAATATTAAATATATTGAGATTAATAATTCTAGTCAGTTTATGAACTAAATAAAGTCTCTATTCAAATTATCTCGTTTTACTGGCTTTGTAGATAGAGTTATTCTTAATGATGTTAAAGATTCTGAAGAATGCATCGATGTTTGGACCACAATATCTAATTCTAAATGTTTCCCTAGACTAAAGCATTTATCAATAAAATCTTTAGAAATTAAACAAGTAACTAAATATTTCATTTCATGTTTACATTTTTTAATCTTAAAAATAGCACCTAATTATTTTGCTCAACTAAAAGAATAAACCTTGCTTTGATATTGAGTCTCTACTAAAAGATAATAAGAAACTTATAGATGATTCAATAATCTTAGAAATTTCTTCACTACCTCATCTCTTAAATTCTTCAGAAATAGATCTTAGTAACTTAAGTAAATAATAAAATTAATATTTTAAATGAATATGTTTGAATTAATATATTGCAGACTCTCCTATATAAAGCTTAGCTAAATAGTAAATTATAAAGATAAAGCTGCATATTTCATTGAAATTTATCTTTTAAAAATATATTACTGTAATTCCTCATTCATTCTATTTAGTGGTAATCTTGAGAGTGAAATATGAAAAAAATTTGATATCAAGTTAATACCCTCAAAAATTTTGGATGTTTTATATGTGCACTTAGGAGAGTTTACAGTTTCTAAATATTGAATTTTTTATAAGAAAAAATAATTAAACTGAGTAGAATGTTATTTAATATTAAATTAAAAAAATATTATAGGTAGAATAAATTCAAAAGCTTGGAAAACATTTGCAAGAAGTGAGTATGTAGTGAATTTGAAGACTATAAACTTTTCAGACTTTAGTTTAATGAACTATCAGACAGAGAATGATTATGACACTCTTAAATACTTTTAAGAGGAAAAAACTACTAAATGTTATTATTTATTCTATAAAAATAATTTCTTAAGCTTAGAAAAATTAATTATCAATAATAACAAAGCTCTTCATAAAAATGAAATAAAATATATCTTAAATGTATCAAAAAAATGCTAATTTAGTGTCAAATTTAATTTTGAAGATATATTTATTTAGATAATAAACTAATTGAAACCTTATTTAGGAAATCATGTTTAAAAATTAATGAAATAAGATAATAAAAATGCTGATGTTGACCAAGACAACAATGAAGAAGAAAAAGATAGCATTGAAGATTTAGGTAATGAAGAGAAAGAGATTCATGAAAATGTTAAGCAAGAAAACTAAAGCGATTAACAAAGAAATTAATAGGAGTTAGGTGACTTCCTTTGGGCTAAGTATATTCCTTAACTTTATAAAAAATTTGATAAATATTTATTAGAATAATGGAAAAACAAAAAGCATGTTGATTTAGATTTAACTTTTTATTAATATTTGACTTAATTTAATAACGAATGTTAAATATTAAATAAATTCAAAGATTTGAGCTCCGTATAATACATTAAACTTTATAGAGAGGGTTTTGATGGAGTTTTTAAATAAAACTAAAACAAATTCTTAAATTTAAAATATGTTAAAGTTGTTGATCCTGTGAATGAAAAGTTTTATTTAACTGATAATGATGGTGATTAATTGAAAAAAATAATTTAATCATAATTTATAAAACCATAATATTTTGACATAAATTATTTCATAGAAAATTACACAGTGAACAAGACAATTTAGGGCATATATTTTAAGAGCAAGTTTATTGAAATTCAAAAGCGTTTTGTTATTTATTTGGAATTCACAGATGCTTAACAAATTTAAGAAATATTTGAGAAAAAAATATAATTTTAGGCCTAAAAGATAGACATTAGAGTATCTTAATAGGATGATAAAATAGAAGATGGAAATGAATAAGTAAACAAAGAGAAACAAGAACTGTTCTTAACAAAAGTAGCTGAAAGCAAATGCTTTTCTGGAATAAGAAACTTAATCACTGTTTATCCTGTTTCACTAAAATGTGTTAAAATGTTAATAAAAAATGAAATTTTTTGTCCTAGCTTTGACATTTAAAGTTTAGTGAGTTAAATAGAAGTTGATTTAGAATATTTTGATATACTTTAGAACTCATGTTATTTCTAATTCTTAAATAATCTGTTAATACCTAAATTTGTAGGTTAAGCTCTAACAAAATTCAAATTAGATTTTTAGAAATTTAATATCAATAAGATTTAAAGACTGAATAATATAAAAGTAATAGAACATGTAGATGATCCAGATTTTCTTTTAAATTTGATGAATCAAGATAATGTAAGATACAATTAATTTCTAATATAGAATCAAAGAATAGAATTTAGTAAACTCTAATCAGTTCATTTTTAGAAGTTATTTTAGTAAAATAAGCAAGAGTTTGACTGGACTTAGATATTTAATCTCTTAAAGACTCATCTATCAAAAATAGATGGTTCAGTTTATGAAGCAATTCTTTTAAATTAACCTGCCTGCCTTTTCATGAATTAATTGTAAATCCCTTAAAATCTTGACAAATAAACAATAAAATAAATATTAGAATAAATAACTAAAACTATAAACTTCGAGAATTTTACATATTTTTTTAATCTTAAAACACTAATTATTGAGGAACCTCCAGAAGATTAAAGCATTTTTATGAAATTCTTTTAATGCATTAAAAATTTAAAAGAAATTTAGTTAAATAAAAACATTAATTTAGGTTTGGAAGAGATAATAGTACTAATTCAAAATAATAAAAATATTAACTTAGTCGAATCTCTTTTAAATAGAATTTTACCAAGTTTAAAATCCAAATAATTAGAGGAACTAAAAATTAATATTTAAAAAAATGATGAAATTACAAAAAATGTTAGTTATCTAGATTTTACTGAAAATAAATACCTGATCAGCAAACAAGCATAAGAAGAAATTATTTTAGAACTAAATAATAACAGTTTAGAAAAAAAAGATTTTATAAATGAAGAAGATCAAGGAAACAATGTAACAAATAATTAAGATAATAATGATAAATGCTTAGAAGATAATGAATTTGAAAATGGCTCTTCAGCTCTTCCTGGGTTTGGAAGTCAATATAAAGAAAACAAAAAATTTATTAAAGATTACTACAACTAGAAAAATAAAGCCAATAAAAATGAAAAAGATAAATAAAAAAAAGAGAGGAATACAAAAATTTCAGAGGTAAAAAAATACTCCATCAACGAAGATTAACTTTTTTCATTTCTAAGTATCTTTAAAGGCTTAAGAGAAATCAACTTTAAAAATACCTAAACAGACTCATATCATCTTATCAAAATCCTAAATTTAGAATCTTCAAAAATGTTGCATTTGGTTAATTTAGAAAGCTGCCATTAATTCAAAAATGCTGCATCTTTTAACATTCTTTTAACTTCAGATCTAAAACCTTGGTAAATTTTTAAAAAACTTCTTTTAAATTTAAACAAAATTCATTAGAAACTAAAACTTTCCTTTCGAATTTTCTATTTTCATTTGTTCATAATATTAATTCAAAGAGATGATGTGGGGGATCTTTTTATAATATTCAATTCAAAAATTTTTTTATAATATAACATAACTTTTACATTTCATTTATAAAATTTATTTATTGTCTATTTCTACCCCTCCCCTATTATTTATGTTTTATCGAAATTCTATTGATATTTCTTAGCTTTAATGTAATTAGAAAGTTCTTCTTAATATTTCATGCATTAAAAAATTTTTTTTCAAAATTTATTCATTCATTTAATTATTTAAAAGGTTTTAACTTGATAAATATTTGAGGAATCTGCCTTTGAATAAGTCTTAGCATTTGAGATCTTTCTTGATGATTCTTTTGGAATCTAAATTTTTTTAAGAGAACTTTAGATACTTAAATTTAGAATTTATTTTAAAGATGTTTAAAGCCAATAATTAAGAATTGCTTTAAATATTTGAGTTTGCAATTTCTAAGGAAATAAAAAATTTAGACATAACAGCTATGATGTAGAGTTTACCTAATTACATGAAATAAGCTTTAAATGATAGTCACATAGAATAGATTTGTAAAGTTTATGGAAGAATTCATTATTTATAACCTGAACATTTTCCTTAAGTTTCATATGGATTCAATCACATAATTCAATAAAAGAATATACCAAACACTATAAGACTTATGTATTTCATAAACCAAATTTTTTAAAAAAGAATAAGTGCTTCATCTCTTTAGTTGATTTATCAGTTAGGCCTTGAAAGTGATAAGCTAAAGTAATAATAAATATTAAAGGAAGATGACAATGAGCTTAAAGCATTACTTTAAAAATTGTTAACAAGATTATAAAATAAATATATCCGTATTTCTGTAAGAATTGATGGAATTAAAAAAAATATTGATAATAATAGAAAAAAGAAAGTAAATAAATTCATAAGTTAGATTGATTCATAGATTGGAAAGAGTTTAGCAAATAAATCCAAAAATAATCTTCAAAAGTCAATCTCTTAATCAAAATAAAATGATTCATAATTTAAAAAAACTAGCTCATAAGTAAATTCCCCACTACTAACATATAATCCTTTTGATGAAGGAAAAATTGATCACATTAAAGAAGATGAAGATAATTACCAAGAAAAAGATTAAAAGAAAGATTCTAAAAATCAAATCTTAAATCTTGAATCTTAGCAAGAAAGTCCAAAGCAAAAAGATGGAAGTAAAGACATTAAATTACTATTATTTTATTGTTAATTGCTCTAATATTTTAAAAATGCTTGATCAAATTAAAGAAAAATAGCTTCTTTTAAAAGAGAGAATTCTTAATAGCTTCTAAATATTAATTTATTTTTTATAATTATTAGACAAATTAGAATCCGATGAGAATAGTGATGGTGAGGATAATATATAAGAGGGAAATGAAAGTAATTAAGAAGAAAATGAAAAATAAAATGAGTAAGACTCTAAAGATTTGGATAATAAACATGAGAAGATTAATCAGAAAAATAAAGGAAAAGGAATTAATAAACGCAAAAAGGAAATATCTGAATAGATTAAAAATAAACGTAAATTGAAGAATTAGTTAGGATAATTATGGCAAGATGTAAAATTTTTAATTTAAAAATTTAAAGAAAAGATTTATTCTATTTAATAAAGGGATAAAGTTTAGTTTAAAATTATAGCAAATAAGTTGAAATTGAGGTACCAGAAATTAAGAAGGTCAAATCTTAGTCAGAAAATAAAAATAGAAAAAATAAAGAATTTAGAGTAAACACAGAAGTAAACTTTTCACCAAAATCTTAAAGGGGATTTGGGAAGGAAGAGAATAGTTTAGATATTTCTTTTCAAGAGATAAAGTTTTCATTACAAAATCTTGATTCTGATAATTAATTAGGTGAAGATATTTTGAAGAAATATAATGATCTTGTAGATTTTTAGTTAATGAGTGAAAAATTGAAAGAAAGAGATTAAAAAATGAAAGAATTGTAATAAACTAAAGAAGAATTAGGTAATAAGATAGATTATTTAGAGAAAGAAATAAAATTACTTGAATTAAAAACTAAGGATAATAAATATGAGATTGATAATCTTTTTTTATTCACTGAATCATTGAATTTTGGTGAAAATAATCATTTAAATATTTATGGACTTAATTATTATGTAATAAAACATATTTAGCCATGGATTAGACTTAATTAAGATATAAATGAACTCAAGAAAGGCAAAAGGAGATTTTAAAGTATTTAAAAAACTATTAAATCTAAATAAGAAGATAACTTTGTTAGAAATGTAATTAATGTTGATCATTTGTTAGATGATAAATTATTTGATCATTTAAACTGCTTAATTGATGAACGTTTAAAGCAATTAAGAGAAATTAATTTAAGAGGTTTAAATGTAAGTGATGAATTTGCTGAGAAATTTTCTTTGATTCTAAGTGATGAAACAAAGCTAACCCATCTTAATTTGCTTGACCTTTCACAAAACCGTCGCTTATCTCCTTTTGGCTTAAAGTTTTTATTCTCAAGCATAGTCCATCGTATACCTGAAGGATTAAAAATAATTATTAGTGCTACAGGTGACGATGCTGATGACCTTAAATTGAATATTGAATTATAAGAAAGGAAAATCATGAATCTAGCTATTTAGTTTGTTAAAAAAAACAAAAAAGAGAAAGAAACTGAAATCAAAAACTCAAGAAAAAAAGAGAAAGAAATTGAAAACAAAATTTTCCCTTTCTTCATTGATTTAGGTGTTTTATAAAACAAAAAAGTTTCTGATGAAGAAAATCAGCAAATGAAAGAAAGACCAAATAACGATCCATTATACTAGTAATTGGTAAGTTTTATTCAAAAAATCTCATTCAATATTTATTTTCTTTTTTCTTTCAAAATTTAATTTTTTTGTCTCTTTTTTGGAAACATTTTAAACAATTTCAATTAAAAAAAATTAAAGAAAATTAAGGTCTTTTTTTGTAAATATAAATTTTAACATTCAAAATTCTTAATCAATTGTGCATAAATTTAATTAAAAATAAAATTTGTTTCTTGTTTTTTTTAGTAAGAAGAAAACAGTTTTGATTGTATATAGAAATGTAAATTGAATTTTAATTAAAAATAAAATTTGTTTAGTAATAAATAGGTTTTTTCAGACAAAAGAGTTAAGAGGGATATGATGAAAATGAAGATGATGTTGAAGATTTAAAATTCCTATTCTTGAAAGGAAAAAAATCGTTAGATAAGTTAATTGTTTAAGAGCTGTTAAAAAAAGATGAGACTTTTGAGAAAAAAATATCAAGACTGAAATTTTTACAGAACTCATATAAAAAGGCTGTTGTAGAGAGTAAAGAAAAGTTTTCTCAAGCAGTAGATAGCCGTATTGTAATGTAAAATATTGTAAATTTAGGTTTCTTCCATGCAATTAACTTGTTGGTAAAACAAGTATGGTAAAAGAAGAAATTAAAAATAATTTTTATTGGTATAATTTTATTTCCTTTGACTATTTTCCATCTAGCCAAGCTTTTAAGTTATAAAATACAATAAAAAATTAACAAATTATCTGCAACATTTGAAAAATAAGCAAAAAAAGATAAGAAAAATAAGATTACCGTTGAACTAGAAAAGTTGGTTCCTGAAAACATGAAAAGCACTGATTTTTATTTTGATGAAGATGTGGCTCAAATAAATAGATTTTTATCAAGAACAAAATATAAAAACCATGAAACAGTAATTCATTTTAATTAATTAAATAAACTAAAAAATTATTTTTAATTAAATTTAGGATTTTAACAGAAGATAAGGAAAGGAGTTAGCTTCATATATTAATGATCCTCTCAAAATAAATTTCGAATAGCTATACAAAAAGATTACAAATAGGCAAATAGAAGAAACACATATCATAAAATATGTTGATTTGATATTTTTAGCAAATATTTTCATCTTAATTATTGGTCTAACAGCAGTTTACCCTTACCTTTTGGTACAATACTATTTACCAACTTATGATAAGCAGTATAGTTGTGGTAAATACCCTGTGTAATATGATGCACCATTTTTATTTTTTAACTTTATAATTGTTCTTTTGGAGTGTCTTGTGTTGCTAGATATTTAAAATATCATAATCTCCAAAAAAATCATAGCCTTTAAAATACTCTCAACTCCCAGTTAACTCAAAAATTCATTCATTTAGAGATTCAACCTCTATTCTAAAATAATATTTTTCCATAACATTTACTACTGTAAGTAAGCTGAAAATTTAGGTAATTTTCTTACTTATTATTTCATTTTGTTTACCTTCTTCTAAATTTTCCTAGTATATAATTTCTCTTTTATTAGCTAATTGATAAGCCTTTTTTTTGTGGATATTGGATAAATTGGTTTATTTTTCTCCATAAATTTTTTACTTTAATTATTTTTTCATATTAAATTTATTTTCATGAATTTTAAATAAACTAATTTTTATTTTCTTAAACTCTTCTTCAATTTATTAATTAATTTTTTTCAGCTTAATTTATAACATACTGTAATTTCTTATTAATTTAAGCATTCCATAAGCACCTTTTTGATTAAAAAATGCCATAATCAATGTTAATTTTCAATAAAAAATTAAAATTTCAGTTTTTTTTGTCTTTTTAAGAGCTAATGCATTATTTAATTATTATTTGACAATAATTATTCATTTAAATATTTTATTTTTTAATATGAATTTTGGATTGATTTTTTTAAATTCATTGCAATAGTTTGTATAATGAGTTGAATCTTAAAAAACTTTAAATGTTTGAAATATAGGTTTGATTTCTTTGATATTCTTGCACATTTAGATACTGCAGACACTTGTTTTGGCGTTTAAAGATATGATCTCGATTTTGATTTAAAAAAAGAAATAGGTTGTGCATAATACAGAATTTATTAACAAATTTGCAAAACTTGCATAGATGTTAGATTTTACTGTTATGAGTCCTCTGCTTGATAGATTTTCAACATGTTCAGCATGTACACTTAGGGCTTTCTATATTCCTAATTTCTTAAAGAATGTAAAAATTCCTTAGATATTGATTACTAAGTTATAATAACTGGCTTATATTGATCTACCAACAATTTGTGTTCTTTTAATATACAACATCAATGTTAGAAACAGTTCAGAAAGTTTGACGTCATTTGCAAATTTAAGAGTAAATAAGCATTTAAATTTGTATAATGCTAATTAAATTCATTTAAATAGGTTATTATAACTACTATTATGAGTATCCAAGGCAGCTTGACTTAAGTTTGGTTTGCTCGTCCAAGTTTGTTTAGAACCTATCAAATGTAAGAATATCTTAAGTTTAGACGAGACACACCTTAAATCTTAAAGATAAAAATAGTTGAAGAAAATAACACACATTACTTTAATATCAAAAATGTTTTAAGAAAAATATAAAAATTCCACTTAAAATACGCTGTATAATCTAACAATGAAAAATCAAAGACAAATCAATAATAAAAATAAGATGAAATTGATGTTGACACTTCAAATATAAAGAAAATAGTTGAACCTGAAAAATTCAAACTAGCACTAATAAAAAAAATAATAAAAGAAGATGAAGAAGATGATTGATTTTAATATTTTTATATATATTTACTTGTTATCTAATAAATGATAAAATTTTCTTAGTTTATAAAAAGCTAGTTGGCTGGATTAATGTAAAATTCAAACATTTTTACTTTAGTTAAAAAATGAAGGTTTTTATGAATTTTTAATTTTGTTTTTAAAATTTAGAATGTTTATTTTATACAATAAAAACATTCTTTTTTATTTTAAACTACAATCATGTAAAACAATGTATCCAAATATTTAAGTCTTTAAATGTCTTTCTTTAAATTTATTTTAGATATTCTCCCCATTCGTACAGATTCTAAAAGTTCTTAAAAAATAGATATTAAATAATACCAACACTAAATTTTTTGATGATTGGGGGGGGGAAGGCAAATGTATTAATTTATTATCAAAAATTAATAAATTTTAATCAAATTAAAATTATTATTGAAATATGATTTTTTCAAAATTAAGGAGAGGGGTTTTTATAGGCGCATTGGTAGTCAATTTTTTTACTATATAAAATAAAAGAAGATTATACTCAAAAAATAAACTTACAGAGGAGTAAAAGTGGTGTATTGTTATAGCATCAAAATACTTTGATTTGTAAGCTGAATAGCTTAGAAAACAATTTCAAGAATGGAGGTAGACCTTCATTAATAGAAACCACTGATATTAATCAGTCAATTTAAGAAATAACGAATAACAATAAGTACTGTTCAGTAAAAATGATTTCAGAAGAATTGAAAACTGATTATTCTATTAGTGCAGCAACATCAACTGTTAGTAACATTTTAAGTTAAAATGAATTTAAATATGGAAAATTGAGTATAATTCATCAATTAACAGAATAAAGAAAAATTAAGAAAATTATTAAACTGAGAAAGTATGAATTTATTATATCTTTTTGTTTGTTATTCTGTTTTTCTTTGATTTTTCAAAATTATATTTCTTCAAGACTTCCTTATCTCTACTTAAATTATAATTCATAAAGAAAAGATCTATAATTCATTTAAAAGCTTATCATCAGATTAGCCTAATAATCATATTGAAAATAAAATATGGATTCAAGTTCTTAATAATCTAAAGGGGTTTCTAACTTTTTCAAATGGTTAATAAATTAATGATTTTTGAAATTACTTGAATTTGTTGTAAAATATTATTTTTTTGCTGTACTTTCTTATTAGCTGATACCAAATTTTTTGGAAACTTTTTTTATATTAACATCCAAGAATTGAAAAATTAGATTTTTTTTCATTTATTTTAATTAAATTGATTAAATTATTTACATATTTATGCAAATTAATGACATTTTTATTTATTTTTAAAGAAAACTTTTGGAATTATTTTAAATGTATTATTCGCTATTGAAAATTTTGAAAATTAAAAAATATTATTTTTTCAATTTTGAATTTTGTTTTTCATTTTATAAAAATTTAATTTTAATAGATAAAGTTAAATAATAGAGTGTTTATCTCAACAAAACAAAAATGAAAGATGAAAGTACTGTTTTCTTTAAGCTTGAAATATATTAAATTAAAAGTAATTATTAGTTTTCAAATAAAAATCTATATAAATATCATAAAGTCATTAAAAAAAATTAAGTATTGCTTGTCTATTTAAAACTTTCAATATTTCAATTATAATTTTACTAGTTTTCTTACTTTTTATAATTTTGAAATTAAACCTTTTGCACTAATCTGACAAATATTATTGTCTCTTTTTCAAAATTATAATAATAAATATTAAATATTAATAAAATAATAATAAATTGGATTTAAGAAAGGGGAAAAAAAATTAAATTAAAGGAATGATTAAATATCAATAAAACTCAAAAAAGTTAATCATTTGCTGGTAAATGAAAACTTTAATTTTTTCAATAATGTATGTTAATAATAAAACACTATTTTTACATGAGTTTAACTTTCAAAATTTAGAGATTAGAACATTTTATTAAGCTAGATCCTAATCCTTATGTTCCCATTTAACCAATTTTGTTGTTACTTTTAATATAATTATTATATTGTATGAAGAAAAACTTATGATAATAATCAAAATTTGATTAATATATTTAAAAATATCAAATAAAAATTAATAATATCTAATAAATTCAAGCAAATCTAAATCATAAATCCTATTTTAATTAATAATTAATATTGAAACACAACACAATTTTTACCCAAGGTCAAGATTTAAATTTTAGAGATTAGAACATTTGGAAAGCTCTTATACTAGTCCCTATCCACCAAATTCACCAATATTATTATAGCTTTTTGAAAAATTATAAAAATATATCTTGCAATAAAGAAATAAAGACAGACTCAGACAAACTAAAAATGTGAATAAATTTTAAATCAGCAAATGATAAATAAAATGGGAGATAAACATTAAGAACTCTTAAATTGATTATAAATTTAATTGATAATTAATAATCAAATAATATATTTACTAAAGATTAAGAACCAAATTTTAGAGATAAGGGCATTTTGCTAACTCAGAACCTAATCCTTTTGTACCTATTTCTCCAATCTTATTCCACCTTTTAAAAAATTATAATAATAAATATTAAACAAAAAAATTTTTAAAACAAAAAATCAAAATCAAAATTAAAAGCAAGAACTAAATAACAAGATAACCTAAATTAGTGTGTTGCTCATAAATTTAAGTTTTTAACTAAAAAATGAATTACTAATTTAAAAACTATATTTTTACCTCAAGTTAAGAGTCAGTTTTTTGAGATTAGAGCATTTTGCTAACTCAGATCCTAAACCTTATGCCCCTGCTTCTCCAATATTGTTTTCTCTTTTAAAATATTACAAAAATAAAAATTTAATAACAAATATAAATAAATATTAATGAATAAGTCAACCAACTTCTATAAACTATAGTTATTCAATTGCTTAAATTTAAGGGTTAATTAATTCATAAATGTATAAAAAATATTGCAAATCTATCTTTACATAAGTTAAAGATCCAACATTTAAAGTTAAGAACATTATAATAACTCAGACCCTAATCCCTTAATACCTACATCTCCAACTTTATTAATCCTTTAAAAAAATTATAAATGTAAATTTTGGTTAAAAAGATTCTAGAAGAGTGAGAAAGTATTTCAATAATCAAGAAATATGAAAAAATAAAAATATTAATGTATAACCTTTTTTAAGTAAAACAATAATAAGATAAATATGATAAATTTTAGTGTTTTTGTACTTAAAATACATTTAATTTATACTGAAATATAATTTTTACCCAAGGTTAAGAGTCAAATTTTAGAGATTAAAGCATTTTGCTAAGTTATTTCCTAAAGCTTAAACACCCATTTGACCAATTTTGTTCTCTCTTTTTAAAAAAATTTAAAAACAATTATTTGAATAAAAAAATATTTAGAGAATGAGAAATTATAAAAACTAATTTTTGAAAAAAAATAATAAAAATGGATGAAAACTTCAGTAAACTTAAATTAGTAATTCTCTTATAAATTTAAGTCTTTTGTTTATTCAAAAATTCATAAATGGTATTGAAGCACTGTTTTTACTAGAGATTAAGAACCAAAGTCTAGAGATTAGAGCACTTTGCTAAACCCGATCCTAATCTCTAAGTGCCCATTTCACCAGTTTTGCTAGATCTTTTAAGAAATTATAAAAATATAACATTAGAATAAAAAAAGATTAATTTTAAAAAAAAGAAATAAAAGTTAATTAATGAACAAAATATCAAATAAAGTTTGATCAAATGAGTTAGTAAATCATAAATTAAAGTGTCTTTTATTCAAAAACGCATAATTAATCTAGAAACACTGTTTTTACTGAAGATTAAGAGTCAAAACTTAGAGATTAGAGCATTTTGCTAATTCAGATCCTAGTACTTATGCTCCTATTTCGCCAATTTTGTTCTGCCTTTAAAAAAATTAAAAAATATTTACTGAATAAAGAAATCTCTAAAGATTAAGCTAATAAAAAGTAATATGAATCAAATTTAAAAATAACAAATAAAAATTAACTAATGAGTCTTTTATGTGAAAATAAATTAAAGTCTCTATTTATTCCTTCATGAGAAAATGCATATTTAACATTGAAAAACTATTTTTACATGAGTTCAAGAGTTAAGGTTTAGAGATTAGAGCATTATGCTAAGCCAGAGGCTAATCTTTAAACCCCTATTTCACCTATATTATCATAGCTTTTAAATATTAAGGAAATGAGTTTTGAATAAAGAAATATTGAGTATATATAAATAAGAAAATAGGGAATGAAAATTAATAATTGAGCCAAATATCAAAAAAAGCCAACTATTAAATAGTGGCTTAATAATTTTAGTCTCTGTTTATTCTTTTAGATAATTAATATTGAAAAGCTTTTTTACCCAAGGCTAAGAGTAAAAGTTTAGAGATTAGAGCATTTTGCTAACTAAGATCCTAAAGCTTAAGCACCACTTTAACCAATACTGTTGTTGCTTATACAAAATAAAAAATAATTACTGAATAAAGAAAAGAATTAAAAAAAGATTAAAAGGTGAATAAATTTGAAAACAATAAATAAAAAATAATTAATGAGCCTAAGACATCCATAGTAAACCAAAATAAATTAGTTAGCGAGTTTTCCATAAATTTTAGTGTTCATTAAATCAAAAAATGAATAATTAGTTTTATCTCTATTTTTACCTAATGTCAAGAGTTAATATTTAGAGATGAGAAAATTTAGTGAAACTAGACCCTAATTCTTATAAACCATTTTGTCCAATATTTTTGTTCCTATAAAAAATAAATGGAATAAAGAAAAGAATGAAAAAATGTGAATTAAATTTGAAAAAAATAAAAAGTAATTAATTAATGAGTGAAATAGCAACTAAACTTAAAATAGTGTGTTGCTCATAAATTTAAATGCTTATTAAATTAAAAAGAATTAATTTATATAGAAATATTGTTTTTATTAGAGAAATGAAAGAAAGATATTATTTGTTTTTATAAAAAATGAAAAATTTTACCGTAAGTTAATATGAACATTTGAATATGATGTTAAGTTAGAGCTCAGTAACTTTTAAGATATAAATAGTAAAATATATTTTATATCTAATGAAATTGAAGTACATCACTAAGATTTGTAAAATATTTTATATACTAAATTGACATTGATTTATTTTTTTAAATTTGTTTCAAAATCAAATTAAAAATTAATTAGTTAATAATTAATAAGAAAACTTTTAGTTTGATTAGCTCAGAAATATTCCTGATCTATGCAATATCTTTTTTAACCTTTAATTAATCCTATCTTTGAAAATTTGTTAATTTTTATTTAGTAGATATTTACCATGTAAAGATAATAATATGTTTTGTATAATTTGAAAATATTAAAATAACACAATAAGATAGATATTATTAGATGTTTATTCTTTAAAATACTGCTAATCCTCATTAATTAAGGTGAATTAAATTAAGTAAAATTTTTGATTAAAGTTGAGAAAGTTAACTATTTTAAGTCTATCTTTGATATTCATTTACACAAACAAATAGATTTTATCCCTGCTTATTTAAATTTTGAAAATATTTTTTAGCAAAAAAACATTAAAAAGCAGATTTTTAATCCTATTTTAAATACTCAGCTTGAAAAGAATAATCTCCAATTAGTAAGCAAGTAAGCAAGAAAAAGAATAAATTAGATATAAAATAGAAATATTGAAAGAATGAATAATAATTAGTGAATACAAATTTAGAGTGAAATAAAATAGAAATCACAATTTAATAATAGTAATATTTTCAGGTAGATTATAATAATTTTTAGAGTCTTGTTACAGGCTAAACAAGATGGTTTTTTAATTTTGAATAAATTCTAGGAAATAATTGAACTTGTTAATATTTTCATTGTATTTATCTTATTCCAAAAAATATTCACAAGAATCAATCAAGAGAAGAGTTTATAAGTTTGAAGAGTTGTTTAATTATTTTTTAATAAAAGATGACAACTGTTAAAAGAATTACTAAATTCGATTGAGAGATGTTATTCGAGCAATTTCTCTTAGGTTAAAATATCTAATTTTATATTTAACTTAGATTTCATCTTCAATAGAATATTCAGAGGAATTGTTATTTTATTTGTTGAAAAGAGAAATTTATTATTTAATTAAGTATTTTAATATCTAAAATTTTGTTTCTTGTTATTATGTTCCATTAGATTTAAAAGTAACAAGGGCTCTGTTTTTATCTAAAAATTGGTGATCGTTATTATTATGATTAATAGTTGAAGAATAAGTCAGCCATTAATTAAGTTTTTATATTTAATTTTGTGCTTCTTGGTCAAGACTAAGATTAATAATTTCATGCAAATAAGTTGATTTTGGTGTTTTGTAAAACTTGTTAAATTTCAGCAAGGAAGAGTAATCAATTTTGATATCAAACAAGCTCAAATTTTAGCAAATAAACATCTAATTATGAATGATGGCATCTTCGTATTAAATAGAATCAATTTTAAATGCAACAAAATTTTCTAAAATTTGAACATTAATAATTGTGTTAGTGCAAAATATCTAATTTTATCTGATTAATTATCTCTTCAGGATTTCTTCTACATCCAAAACTTAAGGAATAAAGAAAAGATTTAAGCTATCAGAAACAAATGAAACATTAATTTTAACAACTTCGCCTTTTTAATAAATAAATTAAAATAAATTACAAATTAATGAATAATAAATATTCTACTAACTTCATAAGCCTTCTTGATTATTTCTACTTCAGTATATCTTTCTTATTCATCGTGATAAGTGAATTGATTTAGCTCTACATGAGAAAAATCCTCATCTGATAATTTGACAATAAATTAGCTAATAATATTATTTTTCCCACCCAGCGATCTCAAAATAAATTAGCAACTTTTATTTTCTTGAATTTATTTTTTCACATCCTCATAATCCTTTTTATTTAGTCTAATATAATTAAAAATTTAGTTCTTATCTTGCGTTTTTGAAGTAGAAATTATCATTCTTTTTTCTAACCCTTCTAATTTAAGAACAACAAATCTTTCTTTGCAAACTAAATCAATAAATTTAATTCTTCTTAATTTCTTTCTGATTTTGATAGCAAATAACAAATTTTACCAATACAAATAGAACTAAAGGAACTAAAAGCAAATTTCATTCATTTTCTAACCAAAAAAAATAAATTTCAAAAAAGAAACATTTTTTTCTTAAAAAATGAGGGCAAAAAATTTAATTCTTTCTTTTAAAATGATGTTAAATATCTTCTAACAAAAAAATCAATATCAAAAAAGAAACATTTTTTTATCCACAAATGAAAGTGATAAATTTAATTCTTTCTGTGTTTCTTTCAATATGATATTGAATAGCTTTCTTCAAGATAAATAGAACTATTTAAATCATATTCATTCATTTTGCAATAAGAAAATAAATTTAGAAAAAGGAAACATTTTTTTGCTTGTAATCTCAATATATTCTTAGTTACGAATTATCTGGTTCTTTATGATATTGCTTTATATGATATTTAATAACAATTAAATTCTGTAAAGATTAATAATACTAAATATACCAAAAAGAATAAAAGTTATTTTCATTCATTTTTAAACAAAAAAATCATTTATAATAAAAGAAATATTTTTTTATTTGCTAACATGATAATTAAATTAAATTTAATTTTCTTTCTTTGTTGTTTCTTTTGGATCCTAATTTGTATGATAGTTAACAACAAAATTATGCAACAAAAAATAGAACTACCAAACTCAAAACTAAATTTCATTCATTTTCTACAAAAGAAAAAATATTTCAAAAAAAGAAACATTTTTACTTTAAGCAAATAAACTAAAGTGATTATCTTAATTCTTTCTTGTCTTCATTTTAAATTCTTGAATTACAAAAAAGGCTTCAAAAATCAAAAGGACTCAAAACTAAACTAATTTGATTTATTTATTCCTTCTAACAAAAATTAAATTTCAAGAAATTTGATTCAAAAGAGATTAAAGTAGGATTATCAGCTTATTAATAATTTGGAACATAGTTTTTGGATGAAAAAACCCAAAATCAAAATCTTTTTTTGTTCATTGAATATCGAAATAGCAGGGTGGCGAAGTGGAATCGCGTTGGGCTCATAACTCAAAGGTCGGAGGATCGAAACCTCTCTCTGCTATAAATTTTTTATTTTTTTGATGAATTAATTAGATGAAATTCAAAAAATAATAAATCATATCTCATTCAATCTTAATAGAAATTAATTTAATTTGTTAAAAGAGAAATATATTGTAAATAAATGAAGAATATATCTAAAAATATGATTTGTTGGTTGGCTTACTAGTTTTTTTTTTGAAATTTAAGACTGAATTTGTTTGTTAACGTTTAAAATCAAGAAACAAAGAAAGTATTAATAAAATAAATAGATAATGAATTAAATAAAGCATTATAGATAGATAGATGAATAGTCAGTTTGATGCAATTAATTGAATTATTAAATTCAAAAGAAATTTAATTTATAATTTGTTTGATTTTTATTTGCTAAATGAATATGAATAAGAGTATTTAAAGTAAGAGCAACCCAAGAACTCCAATAAATTAAAAGAAATATAGCTAAAATTTTTATTTTTAGAATCCAGCTAGTTAGTAGAAAAATTGCGGGAGCATTAGCAACAATAACAACATTGAAATGAAGGGGAAGCAATTGAATTTTAATGAGGGATAATTGGATTAATAAGATAAAATTCATTAAATATAATTTAGTTCAAATAGCAGTAACAATGACATATTTTATGCTTCTAAGAATGGCAGCAATAATGTGAATAATCAACTCCATTTAGATTTAATGAATTAGGAGTTTATTGATGAAGAGAATAAGATTAAATAGTCATTTGTTTAAAATGCATAAGGCAGCGTTGCTTAGAATTTTTATGAGATACAATCATCAAAATCTTCAATGATTTGTTTAGCTACTCCATAGAATCCTTAAAAAAGACTTCAAAAGAATCCATCAGTGATATCGATTTACAATAATGAAGGAAATAAAAGCAACAACCCCACAACAGGATAAAGGGGCAGTCAGGAAAATATCTTCAATGGAAAGAGAATTTAAAATAACATATCAGCTAAAAATAGCAGCAATATTAGTGCTTTATCTTCTATAAATATATCAAATTACACTTCTGAATAAATACAAAAGAGCAATAATATTAGTATTGCATAATTTTAATTGCAACCATCTCAGGATTAAAACTCACTTTTCAAAGAGCTCATTGGATTTTAACAATAAAAGTCGAATGAGCTAGATAAAAAGGTCAATGGGAATTTCTAAAGTTTTCATTCAAATTAAATACAAAACAATTAGCTTGAAGCTGATACTTTCTTAAAAAGACATTCACCTATTTAATAAGAAATACCTAACAAAGGCTTAGTAAATAATATTGGATTATTAGATACAGCCAGTGGTTGCTAAGATTATTCTAATTTTTTAAAAGAAAATAAAAACAACAATAAAAATAATATAAACATTCAAAAGAGTTATCAGCATAATGCTTCAAAAACTCCACAAAGAAAAATCAGTAACACATCCAAGGTATCTCTTAATGCTACACCTTCTAATTTAAGTACTATCTCATATGATAATCAAAAGAAAAAAAGTAGCTAAAAAAGCACTCTAAAAATAATCCAAGACTCAAGCAGCTACAACAGCTACATCCAACAACAATAAAAATAATAAAACCAATGCTTTTAAATAGACAATAAATACTAATTTCTCAGCAATCAAGATCTAAAATAGCAATAACAACAACAGCATCAAACAATAAATCATTAATAATCTCTATAAATTCCATAAAAATATAACAACAACTTGTATAGTAATAATAATGTAAATTAGAAAAATAACTCTTCTTAATAAATAAATCCAATGTCGTCAATTTCTATTTAATCTTAAAATTCTTTAAGCTAAAACTAACTTGTTTTTTAAAATTAATTTGAGTAATTCTAAATAGATCCGTTGAATAACAACAATAGCTAATAATTTGATAAGCAATTTTATTCTATAAATTAAAGATATTATGGTCTGAACAATGACTAATTTGACAAAGAAAATGTCATTCATTAACTTAACACTGAATAAAAGCCTTCCTAAGAAATCACACTTGAAAAATTCGATAAAGAAAACAAATTTTCAAGATTAAATTCATCTAAATCAACCAATTCCCTTGCATATAAAAATCATACTCATTCATAAGATATTTTAGCAACAAATCAATTTGATAAAAATAAACTTTTAACCCATCAAATTAAACAAAATGAAAATCAAAGCATTTAAAAACCACCTGTGACACAAGAAGAAGATTATTCTGTTCCTTAAGAATTACAAAATTCTTTCTAAATGAATAAAAACATGAGCAAATTAAATATTCTTACTACAATCAGAGCATCTGAAATTGATTTACTAAAAGGTAATGAAAAAACTAATCAATCATAACTCAACACAACAAATGCAAATAGATATTCTATTCAAAACACAAGTCCAAGAGCAGACCAATAAAATTCAGCCTAATACAGTATCATATAAAACAATATAAAATCCCCATAAGGTCTCCTCAGAAATTAATCTAATTAATTGAACTTCCAAAACACCCCAAAACTTCAGCTTTACAAAGGTAAAGAAAACAGAAGAGAAGGTCTCCTCAGTGCATATTCCAGCAAATCCTTCAACATTCAACAGTAACCCCAACAGTAACAGCAACAATAGCAACTACAATAAATACAAAATCAATAATAACTTCAATAAATACAAGTACAAAATCAACAGCAACAATAAAACTAAATCAATAACAACAACAATAATAATAATTTATATAATGGCAATGAAACTTAAAGATAATTTAATAACAGATAAAGCATTGACTCATTCTTAGATGTAACAACCAAAAATATTCCATAAACTTTTATAAGTCAAGAAAAGCAAACAAAACTGTCAATTTAACACAAGAACAAAAGTCATAGAAGAAATTGTAATTGTGATAATGATGAAAATATGATGGAGTCTTGTTCTAAAGTTTACAATTGGCTTGGAATTAACAAAGAATAATCTTAATTAAACTCAACGCTTTTCTTTTCTTCAATGCCTTCAGATTTCGATAATAAAATTCAACTTTAAATACAAAAAGATGTTCTGAGAACATATTAAAATTATGAATTCTTTTGGAATCCATAAATCTAACAATCAGTATAAAATATTTTATATAAATACATTACTCAATATCCTGAAGTTGGTATGATTTTCTTCTTCATTTTATATTTTTAATTAAATTGTTTTAATTTTATAGGATATGTCCAAGGAATGAATTTGATTGTTGGATATCTAATTTGGCATGCTGATGAGCATTGCGCTTTTGAACTTTTATGTAAAATATGCAAGATCCTCAATCTTAATGACTTACTCAAACCAGGTATTTATTATGAATTTAATTTCACTTTTATATACTAACATTATTATTTAAGGATTTCCTGATTTACAAAAACATCTGAAGACAATTGAAGTGATTATGATTCTTAATTGTCCTTAAATATATCAAATACTCAATAAATACGATTTACATCCATCTATGTTTATTTCTGAATGGATTTTAGTCCTTCTCACAGACATTATTCCTCTAGAATATTCAGTAAATCGATTTTATTTTTGGAAATTTAACTTTTTTTAATGTATTTGGTTTAATAAAATAATTAGCATCTCGTTTTACAGGGAGTATTCAAAGATGGCTGGATATTTTTCTATAGAACTGTTATTAATTTAATTAAAATACTACTTAAAAAACTAGAAAATTTAGAAGACCAAAGTGAAATTCTATATGTTCTTAAATCAGTTAGATCAAGATAAAAAGAATACCAAATTGATTGGAGTTAAATACTTGTTGCATAACAACCTTTTATTACAAATGAATTCATTGAAAATATATAAACACACATAAGCGTCAATGAAATAAAATGAATTCAATTAACTATCTAACAAACCAACCAACTATCTAATATTCCTATCTACCTTCCCTATAACTTAATATAATAAAAAATATCTTAATAATTTAAAAATCAATTAACTTAAAACTTCAACTTATTCTATTGAGTTTAAAATATTTATTGTTTATATCAATCCTATCATATCCCTTTATTATTAATTTATTCTTCGCTCTTAAATAATAACACTTTTCTTCACTCATAATCAAATAAATAAAAACATTTACTCATCATTTTTTCAAAAATATTAATTAAAATAAAACAATAAAAAAAATTTATTTATTTATTTTCTAAATACTAGATCAAAAAAAATCACACATAGTTTTCAAGTTAGTTGAAAAATTAAAGTATTATTATTGTGATAAGAAATTTATAAATGGTAATGAAAAATATTTATTAATATTAATGCGTAGATAGATAAATACGGTCACTGGCAAGGTGTAATTAACAATAGAAATTAAATTTACTCAATAAAGCTAGAAATATTCATTTTTGTTAGTGGTTGATCAAAACAGAAAATTTTGAGTTGAATCCAGTGAAATCGATTCAAAAAATCAACAGTTTTTTTTACTTTTTAATTTGAATGAAGAAATTTAATTGATTAATAAATCAATTTAATACATGATATTCAAAAAATCTTAATTAAAAAATTGAATAGTATCTAAACAACTTAATTTATTAATCGAGTTTATTTTAAGTTAGAAAAGAAGGATTTAGATTTAAATTTTCAATTTGGAATAATATTGGAATGTTTGTATTTTGTTAATATGAATGGAAATATATTTAAATAATGTCTCTCTTTATGGTGACCAATAAATTAATATAAATTTTTGTAAGATTTTAGATTTAATAATTTGTTGTTTGTATGGATTGATTGATTTATTGATTTTTTAATTGGATGCTGAATAAAATATAACTATTGATTATCTTACATTAATTAATAATTACATCTAAAATTTAAAAGAAGGCATGAAGAAATACTAACTAGATAATTTGGAAGTAAGCCAAATATTTATTCTTTAAATTCAATTAGAATTCTGATTAGCGAGCATTATTTTACAAGAGTTGAATATTTTTTTATGATAGAGTTAGGGTTATAAATATTTCTAGAGACCTATTTCAGCAGATCAGTAAATTCTACATCATTTATTAAAGTATTCAGTATCAAATAATTTTATAGAGAATAAAGTGCTGTTAATAAAAGCCAAGAAGATAAAGAAAATAGGGATAGGCAATTAAGTCAGTAAAGATATTATAATAATGCATTTTATTAATGAAAAATATTATTTAGGCTTCAAAAAAAGAATATAAGTTATTTGAAGTAATCTTAATCTTCAAAGGTAGTTTAAATAATATTAGCATTTATTGTTTTTTAAGTTATTCTTAATACAAAACTAGATATTTCAAATCAGACCATCTACTAGTACATTTAGAAATGGTTCTTAGTATCATAGAGGAACTATTTAATCAGAATCTAATCATTTTAAAAGCAATTTTAGTGCATATGATAAGGTTTATTGAGACTTTGCATTTAATCTTTTGTCATGAGTTTTTACTTGTTATTAATAGGAGAAATTATTTGAAGAACTCTAGTAATATAAAGAGAAGACAAAAGCATTAACTGATGAAAATAACAAAATCAGAACAGTCTTAATTAACAAAGACAGAGAAATTAAAAAATATGAAAAAGTCATTGAAGAACTACAAGCAACAGGAAATTTAAAGAGTTTAAATACAAAATTTTCAACTGAAGTATAATCAATTATTAATTAACTCATAATAGACATAATAACGTTATGCTAAATATTTAATTCTTTTACTAATTATTTCATAGAGTTTTCTTTACATCAACCTCAAGAAACAAATAAAAGACCTTAGTGATGAAATCAAATTTAAAACAGAGGAAATAAATATAATGAAAAAGAATGCAAAATACACAAAATATCTTGAAATTGAAGTATATTAAACAGCTATTAATAAATATTTATTTTTTATATTAATTAAAATAGTAAGAAAAGAAGTGTTTTGTTGATGAAACAATTAAAATGAGAGAAATTATCTAAAACTTGTAAGAATAACTTTAAAGAAATATTATAGCAAATGAAAGACTCTTCCAGCTAGAAAATCAGTAAACAATAAATTAAAATGTCATCTCCACTTTAAAGCAAAGCAGCCAAGAACTAGAGGATCAATTAAAAGAGTGTAAAAACTAGCTAAAAACTAGCAGAGACCTAGTCGATAAGCAAAATATATAAATAAAATCCTTAAAAAATGAGCTTAGTAAATACTACTAAAATAAAGATAAAATTAAATGAAATATTATACTATTATATTCCAAACTATTAAAAACTTTTTTGTAACAAAATTTCTAGATAAACTCATAAAAATATATTATATATACATTCATCATTTTCTCTTTATATTTCTATATTCAAAAACTAAGATTTTCTATTTTTATTTTTATAAAAAAATAAAATATCACCAATACCAATCAATATGGATTTGATGATAATTAATGAAATAAATGTAATTGTTCTTTCAATCATCATTATTTATCATATCAAGATCCACCAAAATTTAAGAGGATGTTTTTTTAAATAATAAGAATTTTGTAAACTAAATTTTATTCCTTTACTAGAAAAAAAGAAATTATTTAGGAATTTAGTCTATATGAGTTAAAATATTAAGTTTTTTAACATTCATTAATTATTTATTAAAATTTAGATTTTTTTTCTTTATCCTCACTTAATAATGTTTAGATATCTATTATCTATCAATAATAAAAACAACAATTAATTAATATACTAACAAAGATAATCTTGCAATTTAAAATATCTAAAAACATAAATGGATTAAATTAACTTAAACAACATTCAAACTATTAAAAATTGTATTTTTCATCCAAAAAATAAGATTGCTTTTGTTTAGGTCAATGATCTTTCAACCTAGCCTAACTCTAACATTTTTTAATGTGTAGACTGTTTCGAATAGGATTTAAAATTTAAAGGAGTTAATCACATGCTCATCTCTAAAATTATTGAATCAGAAGACTCAGACTTCCATCATAAATGGCCACCACTAAATGATCAAGAGATCATTCAAAAGATTTATTTGAAGGCTAAGACTCTTAATTCTAGTGATACCATTCTGAATCAGATTAATTCTTACTTTACATAGTTAAAAGATGAAATCTTTAAAAAAATAGATATTGCCTAGAAAAAAGCAATAAATGAAGCAGAACAAATACCTTTTGGCAGAGAACAAATTTAGAGAAAGTATCAAGAAATTTCTTAAATCAAAACATTAAGAGAGTTACTCATTTAAGATCAAAATACCACTTTTGACTTATATTAATAATCTTGTAAAGAATTTATTTAGTAGATCTAATTACAAAAAGACAGAAATACTTAATTGTTCAAAGATTTATTAAATTAGTGTGATAAAATATAAGATTTAGTTAATTTTGACAAATTAAATGAATAAAAATAAATCATATTAGAATATTTGGATAGTCTTTCTCTTTTTGATGATAAAATAGATAACCAATCAAACTCTAACATTCAATTAAATAAAAATATTTAATAATCATCATAATAGTAATAAGAAAATAATAAGATCTAAAAATTAATGGAATTAATTTCTAATAAATCTAATTATTGTAGTGAGGAGTTTTTGAATCAAATAAGAGAACAATTACAAAAAATAAAAATATTCTTTGATAAAATTTCATTTGAGAGAATTTATCAAGAAAATAAAAATCCAATAAGGTTTTCTGATTTAAGTGACTAAAAATTAGAGAATGTGAATGGGTATGTTGAACATATGATAAAAATTTAAAATAATCCTGAGTATCTTTAATAAGTAAAAAATTCTGATCATATAACAAAGTTACAAAATATTTTAGATAACAAATTAAATTTCTTAACAAATGACTTTAGAAAAAGCTTTAAGGAGTATTTAATTGAAACATAAAACTTCTAAAACTAGGTTAACATTAAATTTATTCACTCAGATTAGTAAAACTTTAATAGTATAAGTAATTTAGAAACAAATTGTGTAAAATAATTTAAAAGAAACATTAATTTGAGAACTAAAAATAAATATATTCTAAAAGTTAATCGTTTAGTGTTTAATAGTTTATACTTACTAAATTTTCTTTTAATTAAAATGAACTAAAAAATATGTTAAAGAAATTTCCTATTTTTGATGTCTTATAGATTTCAAAATAAATAGATATCTCTAATGAAATTTAACTGTTTAAAGGAAATTATTAAGATGGAAATTAGCGCATATAAATTATAAAAAATATGAATAACTAATTTGAAATTTCTCTTAATGAAAATAATTACAATGGAAATTATAAGGGTGGGAATAGTAATTGCGTTTCTTAGATATTGGAAAGAGACAAAAAATATATATTCAGAATTGGATTTATAAAAAAAAATGGGATTTGTGTAAGAATAGGATTAATGAAAAATTAAAATATCAACATGAGGTATGGAAATTAAAATAAAATGAGCATAAGATTTGATTTTTAAGACAATATGATGAAATACTATAGTGAAGATAATGGGATTAACAAATTTATAACAGGAGATAAGGAATAAATGCTTGCAAAAAACAGTGATTTTGAATTGAGGGTTTGTCTGTAAGAGCAGAAACTTGAGGTTTTAGATTACCCTAATTACAACATAAAAATTGAATTGAAAGATGAATTTAAATAGGAACTAATTTAGAATGACATATGTTTATTTTTTGGTAATTCTTTGGAAACATCTACATATATCTTAAAAGAAGCATTTGTAGTTGAAAATTTTTGAATTTTAAAAGGTTATTTTATAACATAAAAACAAAATGTAAATAAATGAATGAATCAAAAGAAAGAGCTTATTTTAAACCCTTAAAAAAATAAATAATTAATTGAAAACATTTTTAATAAAATATTAATAATTTATTTGTTTTTTATCTGATTATATTTCTTGAACAAATAATTTTTAGTTTCATAGATAGTATAAATTCTTTTTTAATTGATAGTATTAGATACATTTTATCTAATTTTAATTATTTATAGAAAGTATTGTAATAATTATTATTTTACTACATTGATTTACTATAAGTATTTTAATTAAATTACACTGAATATGGATAATGCAGAACCTAATTGCTATATCTAACAAAGATTACACGAATTTATTCAAACTAACTCTTATTTCTTATCCTCTATACTAATAGATAGATACTTATAAGTGGTAAAAGAGTGAAACTAAAATCAAAGAAATTATTTCTTTTGAATACACTTTCTTTCTTTATACCAAATTAAATCTGGTGTATTACACATCAAAATATTTAGTAACTGGCTCTCAATCCTGAAATAGCTAAAATATTATTAAATTTTTTCTAAACATGAAGTTGAGTAAGCTCTTATCAAGAATTAATTGACTAGTAAAAATGGGAAATAGTTGTGTTCTATTAGTCCTCTAATCACTGAAAGAGAAATAGCTCATTTCTTAATATTCAGTCTAACATATTTATAAAAAATGGTAAGAAAAAATTGATTAATAATGTGAATAATGTTTTTAAAAATACTCTAGAAAAATAATACACATTTGAAGATTCAGATTTCCATCATAAATGGCCACCACTAAATGACCAAGAGATCATTCAAAGGATTTATTTGAAGGCTAAGACTCTTAATTCTAGTGATTCAATTTTTAATCAGATCATCACTTACTTCACACAGCTAAAAGATGAAATCATTAAAAAAATAGATGTTTTGTAGAAAAAAGTAATAAATCAAGCAGAACAAATGCCTTTTGGAAGAGAACAAATCTTGAGAAAGTACCAAGAGATTTCTTAAATCAAAAAGCTAAGAGAGTTGCTCATTTCAGATCAAAATACATCCTTTGACTTGTATTAATAATTATGTAAAGAATTTATTTAGTAGATCTAATTACAGAAAGACAGAAATACTTAATTGTTCTAAGATCTATTAGATTAATGTGATAAAATATAAGATCTAGTTAATTTTGATAAATTAAATGAATAAAAATAAATCATATTAGAATATTTGGATAATCTTTCTGTTTTTGATGATAAAATAGATATTTAGACTAAATTTGTTAATCTATAAAATAGAAGTAATGAATAATAGTCAGATCAGAATTTTAAGATAGAAAAATTAATGGAATTAATTTCTAATAAGTCTAATTATTGTAGTGATGAATTTTTGAATCAAATTAAATAACAATTATCAAAAATGAGTATATTCTTTGATAAAATTTCATTTGACAGAATTAACCAATAAAATAAGAAACCAATCAGATTTTAAGATTTAAATGATGAAAAGATAAATGATATAAATGAATATGTAGAGCATTATGTTAAAATTAAAGAAAACCCTTTATATCTTTAGTCAGTTAAGAGCTCAAATCGGATTGAAAGCTTGTAAAATATTTTAAATAATGAATTCAATTTTTTAACAAAAAATTACAGAGAAAGCTTATCGGAGTATTTGATTGAAACACTACCTTTTTAAAAAAAGATTGATAATAATTTAGTGCATTCCGAAAAAGGTAGTTTTGATTGTGTTCGCAATTTAAAAGGAAATGATATTACATAATTAGTTAAACTAATTTAAAAATAGTAGAATTTTAAAAATTAAGTTGAAAACTTTAGAAATAGTTAGAGCATAAGAGTTTAAGAATTTATACTGACTAAATTTTCATTTAATTAAAATCAATTAGAAAATACGATCAAACAATTTCCTATTTTTGATTTATTAATACCAAAGCAAATAAGCATCTTAAATGAGCTTAAGCTCTTAAAAGGAAATTTTTGTGATGGAAACCAAAGATTATAAATTGTTAAAAATATAAATAATGAATTTGAAATAACTCTAAATGATGGTTATAAAGGGTAGTTCTAAGGCTTTGGTAGTAATTGTGTTTCTTCGGTCTTAGAAAGAGATAAAAAATATATATTTAGAATTTAATGTTTAAATTAAAAATATATTAGAATAGGATTGATGCAAAATAAAAATATCCATACAAAGTTTGGATATGCAGATTAAATGAATGTAGCATTATTTGAACTGAAAAATAATAAAATATAATACTTAAATGGAGACTAACAATCTTATGGAAGTTATGGAATTAGTAAGTTCATTAAAGGTAATAATCAATAATTATTTGATGAAAATACTATTTTAGAATTAAGAGTATGTTTATCAGAATAGAAACTAGAAGTTTTAGATTATCCCTTTTACAACATTCAAGTAGAATTGGAAGATTAAGTAAAAAAAAATTTACTCTAAGATGACCTATGCTTATTTATCAATGTATACTCTAATTAGTCTAAATATATCTTAAAAGAGGCTTTTATAGTAGATCAATTTTGATTTAAAGTAAATTACTTCTTTAAAGTTAGATATGTTGCCTTTAATATCTTTTATATTAATTATATATTATAAGTTTTCCCAATTTAAAAATGTATGAAAATATTTATATAAAGTGTTCAATTTCTCTTGAATCATTAA
>JH720362.1:45684-63338 GCA_000231825.2 Tetrahymena elliotti 4EA
CAATGTCAAGTTGTGAGTAAGAACTTAAATCAGAGCTTAGTACCTTTAAATAAATAAAAATTAAAATATATCTAGATATCTACAGAAATTGAAGTACTTCAGCAAGATTTGTAAAATGATTTTTATTTTCTGTTAACATGGATTTATTTATTTATTTTTAAATTTGTTTAGAAATTAAATTGAATATTAATTAATTAGTAATTAATATGAAAAATTAGATTAATTTTTTCAAAAAAAATTTTTGCAAATTATTATTAATGAGATTCAGATACTACCGCCAATTTGCAAAAAATCAGAAAGAACCAAATATTTTTAATTAAAAAATTCAAAATCAAAGTAAGGTAGATAACAGTATTAAATTTGAAATAAATTTTTGTAATGATTTGTCTCTCTCTATTTAATATGCTCAAGTTATATTTGTAAATTTGTAAATCATAAAAGAAGTTAAATTAAAATTAAATCAAGAAATAATAGTTTTTAAAAATACAGATAATAAATTCCTTTTTTTATTTATTACTAATATAAAACTTCATTTCTTGAAAGATAAATTAATTAATAAAATTTTTTATGGTTACAAAAAAGTAGTATTTACGGTATTTTCTATTTTAATATATTCAAGTTATATTTGTAAATTTGTAAATCTTAAAAGAAATTAAATTAAAATTAAATAAAAAAATAACTGTCATAATATATTAGTTAGTGACAAAATAATATATATTAAAATATATTAAATATTTTTATGTTATTATTTGATTAATAAAAGATATTAAATTAAATATTAAATATATTAAATATTTATTACATATATTAAAGATAAATTAAATATATTCTAATATCTTTAATATTTTATTAATCAACTAATTGAAGAAATAATATCTCTAAAATATTTTAATTTTAATTTATTATCTTTATAACTCTTACTATTATTATTTTGTTAAATTTGGTTCTTCTTCAGAATTTTCATAGTTACTTTTAACTTGCTGGAGATCGTTTAAAAATCAAAGTATGTTTAAGAATTTTCGAAAATTTCATATTCTCGATCATACATACTCTTCAGATAGATCAATTTATTATTTTTCATTTCTTTCTGTTTTAATATCCTATAAAACTTTAAAATTAATGAAATAATTAACTTTTCTTAAGTTCTTAAATTTCAGAATTAATCAAAATTTCTGTATTACTCATATACTTATTTATTGTTGAATTCTTAAGAAGTTACTATTCAATTTTCGGCTTTATTTAAGATTGAAAATTGATTGTACGCTAATTAAATTATTACTCCATATCTAATAGGCTATTTGCTTAAGATTCCTAAATGATTTGGTTATTTTATATCTACATTAATGCAATTTTATTTGATTTATGCCACTATCGTTTAAGCATTGAGAATACATTACTAGCTCCTTTCTCCTTTTAGCTAAGCTGATTATTTTATCTGAAGTAAAACTGCCAATGTTTTAACTATGAAAATCTAATGTGACGTAATCAGTTCTTTTGTAATGATTGCAATTTGTATAAGCTGACTTAATCTATTATTTTTTATTAAGCATTATCCTATAATAAATTTTTAATTTAATAAATAATAAATAAATATAAATAAGAAAGTAAGGGCAACCAGTGGATTGATTTGTTATTGTTTGAATCTTTAGCTGAGCTTATTAACAATCTAATAAGCATTTAAAATTCTTTGCTAGCTATTAGAATCTATCTTTTAACTTTATCTTTCATTGTAAATAAAAATTGCTAATATTCTTGCTCTGTAAATGTGTCTTAGCTATTCATCTTATTCAATTTATTTGCTTAATTAAAAATTTATTAATTGCTTATTGATTATATGATATTATCAATATTTATTCCTTATTTAGGTAAATTTTAAAAAATAGAACGTAGATAGAATAGTATAAAAAGAAATGGATTAAGAATTATTTAAGTAAGATAAGTACCCAAATTGTGTTTCTTAGATCATATCTTTATTAAATGAGTAAAAGGATAGTTGCAATATTTACAAATGTTTTAACTGCAATAAAACAATTTCAAACAAAGCTAAATCAATATACTCAAATAGCAGATTAAAAAAATAACAACACAATCTAATAATGTACAATTGTATTCATAATTAATCTGTTCATTAATACCAAAGTAATATTAAAGTTACAAATAGCAATAAAATTTCTATTGGAATAATAAATAGGTCCTACAAAATTTACTTATAGCTCATATATGAATTCGTTTAGAAAAAAAGAAATGAAGTAAGATTTTAAGATGAAGATCTCGAGATAGATGAGATAGATGAGACATACCTTTATAGAATTAAAAAAGGAAAAACTAAATGAAGAATTGGTAAAATAAGAATATGGATTCTAGGTATTCTAGCACTATCTGTAAATTTAACATTGGTGTTGTCATTTAATTGATCAGAAGTTGTGTACGGAATATGATTTTCAGATAAAAAAGATATCAATATTTAAATAAAACATCAATTTAAACATGTTCTGAACTTACTAAGCTACTTACTTGCATAATTACAATAGACTCTCTGAATAGGTACAGTAAGTTTAATAAGTATTGAAACATATAATAAATTATTAAAAAATTAATGATAAAACTTAATATTAATTCTAATTTTCGTTATTTAATAATTTTTTCATTTGTCTCTCAATAATTAAAATCTCTTCTTAAAAGCCTTGCAGTATTTGATATGATGCATAGCACTTCTAACTCTTTGAGAATTAATTTATCTATCTATTGATAAATATCTTATTCATTTTAGATTTTATCTTTTTCTAAATATATTTTCTTTTTAATCCATATCCAAATGTTTTCTATAGGATTAAGATCAAGTGATCTCGTAGGCTAATCAGTAGTTTAATCTTGTACGATCTCAGATATTTAAATTTCTTTAGATGAGTGAATAGGATAGGTACATAGTCCTATTATGTATTTTTGAATGAATTTTTAAATAAAGACTTTAATTTATATATTATTATTTGTTAAGCTCATTCATTAATTTTTAATTGTTATTATTTCAAAATAAACTAAAATTTTAATGTTTTTCTCATCATTCTTTTAAATATTTCTTTATTCAATAATTATTTTTATTATTTTTTAATAGATGGAATAATGTTGGTGAAATGCACTCAAAAAGCAAAGCATAAAAATTAGAAAAAGCAAAAAGAATAGTTTTATTATCTTTACTTTTTTTAAAATAATTATATATGTAGAAATACATGAACGAGCTCAAAATCCTAAAAGTCAAACAGCCCTCAACATTTTCTCGACAACGAGAAAATGTTGAGGGCTGTTTGACTTTTAGGATTTTGAGCTCGTTCACGTATTTCTACATATATATAATTATCACTAAAAATAAAAAAAAGAAAAATAACAAATAATCTAATGATTATCATCATACTTAAGATATAGAATGAACTATCTCTATGCTCTATAAATTTTTTTAAATTTTGCATTTTTGTATTAGAATTAGGTTTCAACATTTTTTATTTAATTAATAAATAAAACAACTTGATATTATTTTTTGTTCAAGAAAAATATTTTAATTTTTAATAGTCATAACAATTTAAGTAAATTTTAGTAGTGGAAAGGTTATAATAAATTTTAGAAGTTAAAACAATATTTAATAGTAAAATTTAATAAAGAAGATTTTTAAAATTTCATAAATTTTAAATTCTTATCTTATTAATTCATAGATGGTTAAGTAAGATAAGAAAAAAAATAAAAATTATAATAATGAATAATAATTAGTGTAAACAAAATTCCTCATTTTTATATAGTCAAAATCGTATAACCCATCAATTTGACGAGTATTTTCAAATATCATCATCTAAGAAGATGATAGATTGACAATAGATTTTTTGAGTAATCTTCAAAAATTTTTTACAATAAAAAGAAAAAGTTAATACAGTATGAAGAATAAGTGTTAATTTATTTATCTTTATTTTTCAGATTTAAAATTTTTATCGAGATAAATAAAAATTATAAAATTTAACATCAATTTTTGTAAGATTTAATTAACTTTTAGAATAACTTATTGACTTATCTTAATTTCTTCTTCTTCAAAAACTAATTACTTATTTAATTCATAAAATATACCCTAAAATACCTAAAAAGAGTTTCAAATATTATGGGTCTTTAAAGAATTTGAATAATCATCAAAACAAGGAAAAGAAATTTATCAATTTTTAATTAAAAAATTTTAAAAGATAGATACTCACACATACATATCTTAATATTGAATATTACTTAACTTAGTCATATAAAAAATAAATACAATTTTTATTATTCAATAACTAGTGTAGATACTTAGTTTAACTAATCTTTTTATCTTCTATGCTAATCTTTTGTTTTTTGTTTTTTAGTGTTATCTTATTTTTTATTTTAAAAAATATTAGATTAAATTAATTAAATAAAAGCTTATCAAAATATTTAAATTATGACTAATTACTCTACTTTAAGAATTAATATCTTTAAATTTCTACAGTTTATTATTTCTCTTGATTTTAGAAATTTTTCTGAGCCTCTATTATTTTTATTTTGCTATTTATAATAGAACTATTTAAAAATTTATTTTTACATAAAGGCTAATGTTAAAGCTTTTAGTGAATCGATATTAGAAATATGCTAAGCCATACCACAATCTTCATCTCCAATTTAATTATCTCTTATGTTATTGAAAGTCATGTTTATTTAAAATCAATGAAACTTTATAAAATTTTTAGTTATTTTAATATTACTTCATGTAAAATTCTAAATTTGTAAGCTGAGTACATTTACTTAAGCCTAATCCAATCTGTGATGCTCCTTCATTCCCAATTTAATTGTTGCTTTTATTTTAGAAAATCACATTAAACTAAATTATTATTAAATTTTTCTCAAAATAATCAATAATAGTTACCCCATGGCAAATTGTAAATTTGTAAGTTGAGTGCATTTAGTTAAGCCTAATCCAATCTATGATGCTCCTTAATTCCCAATTTAATTGTTCCTTTTATTTTACAAAATAACATTAAATAAAAACTATCATTAAATAAATATAATCAATAAAAGTTACTAGATGTAAAATTCTAAATTTGTAAGTTGAGTACATTTAGTTAAGCCTAATCCAATTTAAGATGCTCCTTCATTCCCAATTTAATTGTAGCTTTTATTTTACAAAATAACATTAAAGAAAAACTATCATTAAATAAAATATAATCAATAAAAGCTACTTCATGTAAAATTTTAAATTTGTAAGTTGAGTACATTTACTTAAGCCTAATCCAATTTAAGATGCTCCTTCATTCCCAATTTAATTGTAGCTTTTATTTTAGAAAATCATATTAAATACAATTAGTGAAATTAAAATAAAGATTTGAGATATTTTTTTATTTGGATTTAAATAAAAATCATTATCAAATAATAACAAAAAATAATAAATTAAAGTGGTTATTAATATCAAATATAAAATTAGTAAGCTAAATTCAAAAAGTAAATCTAGAACAAAAAGCTGTAATAAAATTATATTTTAATATTAATTAAATAAATAAGGAGCAAAAAAACACTTAAAGTTATTATCATATTTAAAAACATAAAGATTTTCAGTGGTTTCTTATTAAATATAAATAAAATAAATAATTTTTTACCTTAACTAAAGGTTCATGCTGGTAAGAGCTTTCAAATTTGATTTAATTAACTTTTGATTGAAAAAAAATTAGTTTTAACAATAAATTAGAAGAAAAAATAAGTAATACATCCTTTATTTTGTAAAATGTTTGACTTGCTTTCTCCATTTTTTTAAATCTTTCCTTTCTTTTTTCTTATTTTGCTTTAGTATTCTTTATTTAATTAAATTAATAATCAAAAATGAATATCTCTGATTTAAAAAAGATTCTGAGGTATTAATGACTGAATTTAATTTATATAAAATAGGATTATCTATCTTCTTTTAATTCTTATTTATTTATTCATTAACATAATAAAAATAAAAGAATAATGTTTAATATAAAGATACTAAGTAAAATAGTCTACTTTTTTATTTATACTATTTTCTTAAAGAATAAATATATCTTATTACATTATTAATTTATATTTTATGCAATAAATATAATTTTAATTTATTTATGAATAGCAAATTCATGGAGAGATTAGTAGAAATACTATTAGGGTTATGTGGGTTTTCTTTTCTAGAATAAAATACCACCAAATATATTGTAAGTAAAAAAAGCTTTTCATCTATTAATTTGCGTATCTTATCAGATAAATATGTATGTATAAACTAGCCTTATCAATTGATAAAGTTTTAAAACTATAATATATATAAATCATGAAAGATCTGATAAAGACTAATTAGGCTATAGGGTACTGACTAGGAATAAATGAATATATATCCAGAATATTTATGAATATATTATGAATAATTCTGAATAATTTCATAAATATTTGAATATCAAAATTAAATATTCATTTTTTTTAAGTCAAAATAAGTCTAACATTTTTCTGATGTTTTCAAAGTGCCCCAGACATCTTATTTTATCATATATTAAGCTAATAAATATTGTAAGGAAAATTAAAAGACAAAAAAAACAAAATAAATTCTAATCAATATTTCTTTTGTGGTGAATTGAAAGCATAAATCAATATTTCTTATGGTGATTTGAAAGCATGGATCAATACTTTTTGTTGTGATTTAAAGCATTAATCAATCAAACAACTTTTCTTAGTATCTTCATAAGTATAAAATTGCTTAAATGGATAAACTATCATTGAAGTAAATGTAAAAATTATGATTTTTTGTTTCACACTTTAATTAAAATTATTTTAAAACAAATAAAAGAAGTAATTTTAAAATATTTAACAAATAATTCTACTTTATGCAAAAAGAAAACTTAAATAAAATTTATGATCTACTTTTTGATTTTATACAGATTTTTTTGTAAAAAATTAAATGCTCGAACCATTAAGATTTTGTATTTATTGATGTAATAAAATAAATACAGTTTTCAAAATAAATTTGTGAGTTTAATTAAAAAAATCAGCAGTTTGTTATTTAGAGTATTTAATGGCTGGTTATCAAAATAAATTAATTTGTCTATTAATGATAATACTTGCTTCTTTCACTTTTACTAATTAATTGTAATTTTTTTTATTCATTATTGCTTTAAGTTAAACTAAATTACAAGTATCTCAATGTGACTATATTAATCATGATAAATAATAGTAAAATAGGTCAATTAATTATAAAAGATCTATTTAGCATAATTATTATTTCATAAAATAAGAAAAAATACCTATAAATATAACTAATTGCCCTCTGAAAACTTTAAAATTCACCTATAATTAAGATCTTAATATTTTATTTAGCACACACTTTATTATCTTTTATTTTCTTTTTTTTCTTATTTTTTTTTAACAAATACATGCAATTATAAATTAGAAATTCAAGTCATGAAAAAGTTAAAACAATCAATTCATATATTTCAGCTAAAAGGAAAATAAAGGCTAATATTTTGAAAAAAATTATAGATAAGATATTTTACTTTTTGATTATTTGAATAATTAACAAAATACAAAAAAAACTTATTTTGTTGATAAATATGTTATGATAGTTAAAGCGAAGAAACTTAATAAATTAGAAAATGCTCATTTAGTTATCACTTTTAAAAATAAAAATTTAGCCATTATCAGTTGATTAAAACAAAAATTAAAATGCACTTGTTCTTCAATGTTTTCTTCTTAATATTCTTATTAGAGCTCAGCATTATCATTATTAATAAATAGAATTTTATTTGCTCTAAACCATATGTTATGATCCTCCTTAAACTCCTTTTTTGAATATTTATGAAGAATTTTTGGTGTTTGAGAGAAAATAGTATTAATATCTTTCTCATATTCGAAGCCAAAATCATATTTAGCCATCCTATTTTTGACTTATTTTTTGAGTTCAAACTTTTCATTTGAGTAGAATTTTAAAAATACATTTATCTATTTAGGAATTAATATTTTAAATATTTTATTCTTATTGTGAATTCTGATTTATCTCAAACTATTATTCAAATTTGTGCTTATTAATAAGCTAAATATGGAATTTAATCATATTTAATGAGTAAAAGTAAAAATAGCATGAGTTGAGTATTTTTTTGAAAAAGAATAATATGTAAATTCCTTTTTTGATTCATATATTGAGAAAGTATTCCATATGTATATTTAGATAAATGAACAATCTATTGAATAATTTATTATTTGTTTAAGTTGTTTCCAAAATATAAATTTATTGGTTTGAAAAAGTAACATAATTAATATTATTTATTATTCTTCATTTTTTGGTAATAAGAATTGTTAAATGGTTCTACTTTGTACTAAAGTTACTTATTGGATTATTCTTTAAATGAATTAAAACCAATAAAATTGAAATTATCCTGAATTTGTTTTCATATAGCTAGGAGAAGTTAATTCGTTTTTATAAAGAATTAGATTGAAAAAATACTTTGGTAAAAAATTTTGTGAAAAGAAGAAGTTTGAAGATTCACTTGTAAGCAAAACTGTTTGGTCATAATTCTTTTTTTATTTTTATTATATTTGCATATAAAATTGATTTTATTGGGGTAAAAATTTATTTTTTTTGTAATGTTTTCAAAATATAGGTAGCTTAAATATGATATAAAAATTAATTTTCATTCATTGTCCAAATCCAGACTACCCCCAAAAAAACAATTTAAATAAAAAATTTTGGTTAACCTCTTTTTATTCTAGCAGTCGACTCTAAAAGCTTAAACTGATTTTCAAAAAAAAAAACTATTTGAAATTATTTACAAAATATGTATCAATTCTCCATTAAAAATTAAATATTTTGATCGATTATTTGTTTTTTATTACTCAACTAATTATTTCTCTTTACCAACCAGAAAGAAAGAAAGTAATTAATTTAATTTTTAAAAATTGTAAAAAAGTATTAAATTAAACAATATTATTGATTCTATAAAAATTCTATGGATTAAATTTCTACAAATAACATCCAAACCCTCAAAAGCTGTATTTTTCATCCAAAGAATAAAATTGCTTTTGTTTAGGTCAATGATCTTTCAACCTAGCCTAACTCTAACATTTTCTAATGTGTAGACTGCTTTGAATAGGATTTAAAGTTTAGAGGAGCTAATCACATGATTATCTCCAAAATTATTGAAACAGAAGATTCAGACTTCCATCATAAATGGCCACCACTAAATGACTAAGAGATCATTCAAAAGATTTATTAAAAGGCCTAGACTCTTAATTCTGGTGATACTATTCTTCATTAAATTAACTCTTACTTTACATAGTTAAAAGATGAAATCTTTAAAAAAATAGATATTGCCTAGAAAAAAGCAATCTATTAAGCAGAACAAATGCCTTTTGGTAGAGAATAAATTTTGAGAAAGTATGAAGAAATTTCTTAAATCAAAACATTCAGAGAGTTGCTCATTTAAGATCAAAATACCTCTTTTGAGTTGTATTAATAATCTTGTAAAGAATTTATTTAATCGATCTAATTACAAAAAGAGAGAAATAGTTAATTGTTCAAAGATTTATTAGATTAATGTGATAAAATATAAGATCTAGTAAATTTCGACAAATTAAATGAAAGTAAAAATATTATTTTAGATTTTTTGGATAGTCTTTCTGTCTTTGATGATAAAATAGATGGTTAAGCAAACCCAAGTGATCAATTAAATAGAAATAATTCTAAACATTAAGATAATGATAAGATATAAAAGCTAATGGAATTAATATCTAATAAATCTAATTATTGTAGTGAGTAGTTTTTGAAAGAAATGAGATAGCAATTATAAAAATTAAGTGTTTTCTTTGATAAATCTTCCTTTGATGAAATTAATCAAGAAAATAAAAAACCTATCAGATTTTCAGATTTAAACAATGAAAAGTTAGAGAGTGTAAATAAGTATGTTGAGCATTTAATTAAAATTGAGAATAACCCTGAATACCTATAATAAGTAAAAGATTCTGATCTATTAAAAAGATTGGAAAGTATTTTGGAGAGCAAACTAAATTTCACAACAGAAAACTTTAAAGAAAGTTTCAAGGAGTACTTAATTGAAACATAATGTTTCTAAAGTTCGCTTAATGCTAACCTAATTCATTCAGATGACTAAAGTTTTGACATTGTAAGGAATTTAGAAACAAGCAATGTAAAAGAATTAGTTAAAATAATTTAAAAAAAGTAAGAATTCTAGAGTTAGCAATAAATCTTTACAAATAGCAATACCTTTAATGTTTAATAGCTTATTCTAACTAAATTCTTTTATAATGTAAATGAATTAGAAAACATATTAAAACAATTTCCTATTTTTGATGTATTAGAGATTCCAAAACAAAGAAATATCTTGAATTAAATTTAACTATTTAAAGGTAATTTGAATGAAGGTAACTAACGTATACAAATTATAAAAAATAAGAATAACTAATTTGAAATTTCTCTTAATGAAAATAATTATTAAGGAATATTTAAAAAATTTGGGAGTAATTGTGTTTCTTAAATATTAGAAAGAGATAAAAAATATATATTTAGAATTGAATTCAATAAGGAAAATACTAATTTTTTAAGAATAGGATTAATGAAAAATAAAAATGTTAACACAGATTATGGAGCTAATGATTAAATGAGCATAAGATTTAATTTAGAAAATAATAAGATGAAATATCTTTCAAGTGACAGTAATGGTATTTGTAAATTTCTAAAAGGAACTCAAGATTTATTACTTGAAGAAAACACTAGCTTAGAAATGAGGGTTTGTATGTAAGAGTATAAACTTGAAGTTTTAGATTATCCAAATTATAACATACAGGTAGAATTAAAAGATGAATAGAAAAATGAACTGATTTCAAATGACCTCTGTTTATATTTTAATATTCAATCTGATGCCCCCACATATATTTTAAAAGAAGCCTATATAGTTGATAACTTTTGAAGATTAAATAAAGATAATTCCTTTTTTTATATCATGAAAATCAAAAAATATTTATATTGATTAAATAAAACCTCCAATAATATATAAATTTGAATATTAAATAATTATTTGACATAAAATAATATCTTTTGAAATATATTTAAATGTATGAATTAGACAGTAATTAATATTATTTTTCATTTATTATTTTAAAATAAAAAATAAATAAATATATTGCCATCTTAAGAATATTTTTTTGGTAGTTAAGCAAACAAAACTTTTTATTGAAAATTTTTAGTCTCAACCTAACTCAATTTTTTTTGTTTTTGCAGTGATTATTGATATGGAGGATGTATGGGTGTGTTGTTGTGGAAAATTCGAACTTAAAAATTCATTTACATATTTATAGATATAATTTCTATTTATTCCCTTATTTTATATTAAATAGAATGAGCAATAAACAAGCTAAAACAATAAAAGTTTTTTTGTTAATATTCACCATTAATATCTAAAATCTTTTTTTCTTGTTTAACCACTATTTGTAAAAAATTGATATCATGAATAATTAATTTATCAATTTAATAATCAAAATTTATAAATAGACTAAAACAATATCAAAGATAAGTAAATATAGAATCTAAAAAATAAAATGGACTAAATCAATTTAAATAGCATCCAAACTCTCAAAAGTTGCATTTTTCATCCAAATAACAAAATAGCCTTTGTGTAAGTCAATGATCTCTCAAGCTAGCCTAATGATAGCATTTTTTAGTGTGTTGATTGCTTTGAATAAGATTTAAAATTTAGAGGCGCTAATCACATGCTCATTTAGAAAATCATTCAGTAGAAAGATTCTGATTTTCTTCCTAAATGGCCACCTCTAAATGACCAAGAACTCATTCAAAAAATTCATTTGAAGGTTAAGACTCTCAATTCAAGTGAAGCCATTCTCAATTAGATCAACACTTACTTCACCCAGCTAAAAGATGAAGTTATTAAAAAAATAGATTTTGCTTAAAAAAAAGCGATCAACTAAGCAGAACAAATGCCAATTGGTAAAGAATAAATTCTAAAGAAGTATCATGAAATTTCTTAAATTTAAAAATTAAGAGAGTTGCTCTTATAAGATTAAATAACATCTTTTGATTTGTATCAATAATCTTGTAAAGAATTCATTTGCTAGGTTTAATTGTAAAAAGATAAAAATACAAAGTTGTTCTAAGATTTGCTAGATCAATGTGAAAAAACAAAGGATCTCATTAATTTCGATAGACTTAATCAAAGCAAATAAACTATTTTAGAGTTTTTAGATGGGTTAAGTATTTTTGATGATAAAATTGAAGGATAAGTAAGCTCGAACGCTCAACAGAACTAAATAAATTAGCTCTTGTAAAATAATAATAAAGTGGAAAAGCTAATGTAATTAATATCTAATAAATCAAATTACTGTGGAGAAGAGTTTTTAAATCAAATAAGATAATAATTGTAAAAGCTAAGCATGTTCTTTGATAAAATTACATTTGAGAAAGTTCACTTAGAAAATAAAAAGGCTATTAGATTTTCAGAATTAAGCTATGAAAAGATTGATAGAGCAAATGAATATGTAGAACATTAAATAAAAATTTAAACAGATCCTGAATACCTTTAATCGGTGAAGAGCTCGCATTAAATTACTAAGTTACAAAACATTTTTGCCAATAAATTTAATTTTATATCAGATAATTATAGAGATAGCTTTATTGAGTACTTAATAGAAACATAAAGCTTCTAAAATTAGCTTAATCATGGCTAAATGCATTCTGATGAGCAAAGCTTCATGATTTTAAAAAGTTTAGATAGTAACTATGTTAAAGAACTAGTTTAGTTAGTGTAATAATACCAAAAATTCTCTGAATAATAATAAAATTTTTCTAATAGTTAAAGTTACTAGGTAAAGCAGTTGATAGTTGATAAAATTCTTTACAATTAAAATGAAGTTGAAAACAAACTTAAATCATTTCCAATTTTTGATTTGTTAAAGCTTCCAAAAGAGCAAAATATTTTGAAAGATATTTAGTTATTTAAAGGTAATTATGGTGAAGGAGACCAGAGATTACAAATAACTAAAAATGTGAATAACTAATTTGAAGTTTGCATCAATGATAATAATTATTAAGGATAACTTAAAAACTGCAGTACAAATTGTGTTTCATAGATATTGGAAAGAAATAAAAAGTATATATTTAGAATTTAATTTAGAAGTGAAAATGCAAAAATTTTTATGGTAGGATTAATGCAGAATAAAAATAAAGATACAAGCTTTGGATTTAACGATAAAATGAGTGCTCGATTTTATTTAGAAAACAATAAGATAAAATACAGAGCTGGAAATGGAATCGATAAATTTATAAAAGGGAATAGTGAGATATAACTAGAAGAAAATAGTACTTTTGAATTAAGAGTTTGTCTTTCAGAAAAAATACTTGAAGTTTTAGATTACCCTAATCATTCCATAAAATTAGAATTACAAGAAGAATTAAAAAATAATCTACTTTAAGATGATCTATGTTTATATTTAAATATACTTTATGATAAGTAAAACTGTATCTTAAAAGAAGCATTAATAGTAGATAGCTATTGAAGATTAGGAGGATAAATTGCTATTTTAAATAAATCAAGTTCAAATAAAAAATGTGTTTTATTTTTTGTTTTTTATTTTTAGTTCTAAAAAATTTAAAGTTTTAAAATAAAAAATATTTAATTTTTAAGAAAATAATTTATCAATCAAATTTTTAATAATTCTTTAATTTTTATTAATTCCTTATTTAATTCAAATTTTTTAATATCTCATTCTTTCAAATATTTCTTTACTCAGTATTTATTTGATTATTTTAAAAAGTGAAAACAATATTGGTAAAATGGGAGCATAAAAGTTAATATCAGAGTTAAATGCTCTAATTTTTAAGCTTTGACTCTTAACCTCTAGTAAAAATGATCTTACAATTAATATGATTGACTCACTGACTGGCTAATTTGGGTTGTTTTACTTAATATTTACTTGGCTCATTCATGAATTATTCTTTATTTATTCTTTCCATATTTAATTCAAAAATTTTAATGTCTTTCTCATTGCTTTAAATATTTCTTTATTCAGTATTTATTTTTATATTTTTTAAAAGCTACAAAAACATATGGTGAAATTGGTGTATAAAAATTAGGTTCTGAGTTAGAAAAATGCTCTAATCTTTAAACTTTGAGTCTTAACCTCTAGTAAAAATAGTGTTTCAATATATTATGCTTGAAAAAAAAGATTTTTATTAGAGTGTCTGATATTTTAATTTGGGTTCATTTTCTTGATATTTACTTGGCTTATTCATTCATTAATTTTTATTTGCTGTCTTCATATTTAATTCAAATTTTAATGTCTTTCTCATTGCTTTAAATATTTCTTTATTCAGTATTTATTTTTATATTTTTTAAAAGCTACAAAAACATATGGTGAAATTGGTGTATAAAAATTAGGTTCTGAGTTAGAAAAATGCTCTAATCTTTAAACTTTGAGTCTTAACCTTGAGTAAAAATAGTTTTTACTATTAATTAATGCTGTATTTTGGTATGAATAAAAAATTTTTAATTTTTGACTTGTTAATTTTGGCTGATTTACTTGATTTTATTTAGCTCACTCATTCATTTTTATTAGTTTTTTTCTATATTAAATTCAAAAAATTATATGTTTTTCCCATATTTACTTTTATCATTTTTTAAAAGCTTGAATTACATTGGAGAAATTGGAGTATAAAAATTAGGATCTGAGTTAGCAAAATGCTAAAATCTTTAAACCTTGAGCCTTGACTTAAGGTAAAGATAGCTTTTCAATGATAATTAACTATGATTTCGAAATCAATAAAAAACTTTAATTTATGAGTGATTGATCTGACAGACTTATTTGATTGGTTTACTTGATATTATTTTAGCTTACTCACTCATTATAATTTGTTGTTTCCATATTAAATTCTAATTTTTATGTTTTTCTCATTTTTTTAAATATTTATTTTTTAATTTTAAAAAAATCAGAATGGTGTTGATGTAATGAGATTAAGATCAAATTTTAAATTTAAAAAGCAAAAAGATTAGTCACTATAATAGAAATGAATACTTTTAATTGAATGATATTACTTCTTCTTAAATGATCTAATGATTATCATGCATTAGATAATTAAATAAAATTATTATTGTTTGAAGAATTATAAATAATCAAAACTAAATTATAAAGCTAAAAATAAATAAACAATTTTGTTTAAATATTAAAATATTTTTAAATATCTTTATCAGATTACTTTTATCAACTTCTGAAATTTTTAATTATTTTTATTTAATTTAATCCATATTATGAGAGAGCCCACACTTTATAAATACAACATGCTTATACAAATTCTGTTATTTTATTTAAATTCTTCAGTTATAATTACCCTAAGATAACCTACTTTTTTTAAGAATGTACAATGTTAACTGTGCTGGTTTTAGATAATGCTAGAATTCAAAACGTCCTCTTACTAAGAGAAGTGATTTTGTAGCACTTGCTCACCTTTTTCTCTCTCTCTTCAGCCCTCAGCTAAATTTATTGAAAAGCTCTTGTTCTTACTAAAAAGCAGGGTTAGCAAGAGAAGAATTAGCGAGCTCCATTCTTTTATCAATTTCATAAAACTGCCTTCCTAATCCATTTTGCCCTCTTGTGAAAGACGAGTGAAGTATACCTACCTACCTCTTTCTAACTTGCACCTGCCCAGAACAAAAATCCCTTTTTAGAAAAACCACTTATGCCAGGTTTCAAGGCCACTTTAAAATATTGATGATCTAAAAATACCTCATTCAATCCTCAAAAAATTAAAAAATATACCTCCCTTATGTACCGTCAAGCATGCAAAAATCCTAAAAAACTTTTGAGCCCATACACTAAACTAAGTACATATTATATTTATATATTTTGTTGTTGTAGTTATTGTTTTCAGTCTCTTAAACAGGATTTTTTGAATTAAAGAAATTATCTAGCTAACTTTACAAATCCTTTTTATCTGTGACAATTTTTTCTCTTAAAAAGTGATCTAAAAATCTGAAGAGATGATAGCCAGAGGTATAAATCTGGAGAATATATCAGGTGTGGTAAAACATGCCACCAATGTCAGATTGAAGTTAAAGTTTATTTTACCACATATGTTTCTGCATTATCATGCAAAAGTATACAACTATTGAAGTTTTAAATAGTGATAATCAGATTAATTAAATTTGTTTCCCACTTTACAAAATTAAATTAAAAAAAGTTAATCTAAGTTTTCTTATTTTTTATTTGTTAAATTAATATTTAAAAAAATTTAAAAAAAAATAAATGCTAATATAAAATATTAAATATTTTACAGATCTCAGTGAAGTACTTGGATTTCTATTGATATATAAATATATTTTAATTTTTATCTAATTAAAGTTACTAAGCTCTAATTTAACTTCTTATTTAAATCTTCATATCCACCTAAGGTAAAATAATGAATTTTTCTTTAAAACATTCAAACCTTTTTAAATTTTAATTTTAACTTCAGGTAAAAAAAGTGTTTCAATATTAATTATGCATTTTGAAAAGAATAAAAAGACTTTACTTTTTGAGTGGCTGATTCATTAATTTGGTTAGCTATTTGTCTCCAACACTCACTCATTCATAAATTTTTACTTGTTGTGTTTTTCATATATAACTTTCAAAAAATTTGTATCCTTTTCTCATTCTTTTAAATATTTCTTCATTCATGATTTATTTTTATATTTTTTAAAAGTCAAAAGAAAATTGATAAATTAGGGGTATAAAAATTAGGATCTGAGCTAGCAAAATGCACTAATCTTTAAACTTTAAGCCTTGATCTTAGGTAAAAATAGCATATCAATATTAACCAATTATATGTTTTTGAATAAATAAAAAAAACTATAATTTATGAATGAGTGAGAGAGTGACTGACTGGCTGGCTGGCTGAATGACTCGCTCATTCATCAATTTTTATTTGTTGTTTTCATATTTAAAAAAATTTTTTTATCTCTAATTCTTCTTTATTCAGTTTGTCTGATTTATTATTTTTAAAAGAGAGAACAAAATTAATGAAATAAGAGTATAAAAATTAGGATCTGAGTTAGCAAAATGCTCTAATCTCTAAACTTTGAATCTTAATCTCTAGTAAAATAGTGTTTCATTATTAATTATGCATTTTAGAATGAAAAAAATATTTTAATTTAAGATTGATTGATTGACTGGCTGGCTAATTTAAGTTGAGTTAGTTAATATTTGTTTGGTTCGCTCATTTATTAATTTTTATTTCTTATTAAATATTTAATTCAATTTGTATGTTTTTCTAATTCTTTTAAATATCCCTTTATTCAATCTTTGTTTTTAATTTTCTAAAAGTGGAAATATTATTGGAGAAATGGGAGCATAAAAATTAGGATCTGAGTTAGCAAAATGCTCTAATCTCTAAACTTTGAGTCTTAGTCTCTGGTAAAAATAGTGTTTCAATATTAATCAATTATATATTTTCTAATAAATAAAAAAACTTTAATTTGTGAGTAACTGACTGACTAATTTGGTTTGATTACTCATTATTTATTGGTTTTCTCATTTTAATTTTTAAAATATTTCTTTATTCAATTAATACTAATTTGAATATTTTTCAAAAGTTGGAATAATATAGGAGAAATAGGAGTACAAAA
>JH720362.1:66119-76617 GCA_000231825.2 Tetrahymena elliotti 4EA
AATGAACTACAGTGTATGTAATATATATTTTTTATTTATTTTATTGATAATAATAACAAAGTCAAATTATTTAATATTATAATATTTATTAATAATTTCCATAATATTGTATGGAATAAATAATTTTGAATATTTTAGTTATTAGAATTGAAGCCAACCACCCACCCTTTTATATATTTAACTCGTTTTGATTTTATTGTTCTTTTATAAATTCTCAATAGTCAAGAGAATATGAATTTTTAGATATAATTTTTTCTAAATATCCTTTAACAAGGAGCTAAAACGAGTCATAAAAATGCTACCTAAATTATTTTATTTGCTTGCTTTCTCTCTCAGTTTTCAATAACTGCATAGTAAGATTAGGCTCCTACAAAATTATCCTTCATAATGTTGAAGAAGTTTTTAGAAGTCATGATCTTCTTTGCATTTTGCTCAACTAGACGAGCTTAGAGCAAACGGTCACTAGTTACATAGAGTATTCCATTTTAGTCATCAAAATTTTCTTTAGAGGCTAAATCAACTATGGCATCATCAGCAATTTTGAATTGAGGTCTTGCGTTTATCAATTTGAAATTCTTTGATATAAACTCAGCAGAAGCTTTTTCATCTCTTGCAAATTTGGAGTTATCAAAAACTAAAACAATTTCAATTTGAGTTCCATAGCTGCTCTAAAATAAGCTTAAAAGAATTGCAATTTTCTTTTCTATTTCTATGTAATTACCATTTCTGGCTAGCTTTAAGAAATTTGACTCCAAGAAAAAGCAGTTGTTGCAGTCAAGATAAAGCTTTTAGATTTCTCCTTTTGAGAATGTTTTGCAAAGTTAAAGGTTTTCAAGAATCTATTTGTGCTTTAAGTGAGAAAAAGCCTTTTGCTCATCTCCTTCATTTTTTTTAAGAGCTTTGTAGTTCTTTTTGACATCTTAGAACCCTTCTGAAATCATTTTTTGATTGAATTCTTAGAACTGAGGAAATTCTTCAATCATTTTTTAAAGCTTTTATTACTTACGTTGAAGTATTCTTTCAGCCTTTTTTTCTTCTTTATCGACATTAATTTTTTCTTTTTTATCAGCTTTGCACTTTTTACCACACTTAAAAAACTCACTATTAATTTCCCCTTTCATTGCTAATTTTTTCTTTTACTTTCTTTCCTTCATTTTAGGAGCTTCTTTCACTAGTTGAAGAGCGAGATTGTAATCTCCTTTGCTTTTTTTGAGAGCTTTTAGAATGACTTTGTCATCACTAAATCCTTCACCTTTCAATGTTTAGTACTGAATTTGATATCCAAGTCTTTCAACTTTTTCTTAAATTCTTTAAGTGCACTTTTAGCATCTACTTTGTGGAGTTTCTTCTATTTGTTAGTCAAAAATATTTTGATTCATTTATTTATCTTTCTTTGATTTTGATAATTTGATTGATAGTTAGTTTTATGTTAATTGTTTTGTATTAATTTAATAAAAATAATATTCGTTTTAATCAAAATTTTGTTTTTTTAAAGCCTGGGTAAGATTTATATAGAAAAATAGCCTATTTCTTTGATTTCATTCATATTAATAAATCTAAGGTTTGCAATAGCTATTATTTTTTTGATCAGAATTTTTTATCTGTTAAAAGCTTAGAAGTAGAAAATTTAATTAAATCAGCTAATCAATCATCATTCTTCTATTTCTTAAATTTAATCTTAAATTTCATGCTATTTATTTTCTTTTCTATATTCATTTTTCTATGTTTAGCTTAATTTTTAAAAATGAGTATAAATAAAATGATTTTTTCAAGTAATTGATTTCTATAGATTGCAAAAAAATTATTTTAAGTAGCTATTTAATTAACTGTACTTTATTTTATCATAATATAATTTCAGTAAAAATTAAGAGAAATTTTTAGTTTCTATGTCAATTTATCATGTTTCTAAAATAGTGTAGCTAACTAACAAAGATCTCTAATATTTATTATTTTATTTAAAAATTTTTAAAATCATAAAATTAGATGCATGTTAATAATGTGATAGAAAATAATTTAAAAAATGTTTTTAATAAATATTTCATCAATCTTTTTAAAATAATTCTTAAACATAGATATTTATAAGAATTAATTGATTTTTAAATATTCTAAATCAGAAAATATTGATAATAAATGATTAAAAATGTATTTTTCTATTTAGATTTTGATAAAAAAGACAAATTATCAAAAGTAGGATTTAGTTACCTATAATTTCTGATGAAATCAAAAGAAATAGTAATAAAAATCAGTGAAGGGTGAATGTAGCTAAAATTTAAATTCACGAATACAAATATTCAAAAATTCTTCAATATTTGGGGAAGAGAATATAAGGTGAATTTTGGTTTAGGGGAATATTCACCTTCTCCAAAAAAATTTTTTTATAAAAAAGACTTTACTAATGTTAAGAAGGTTAAAGAAAAACATTTTTTGACTAATTTGAAAATTAAAAATAATGGCATTAAATTATTAATACATTGATTAATTATATTCACTTTAAATGAAAAATATAAAGTTTATTATTTTATTCATATTAAAGTTTCAAATAATAATTTGTAAAAATGAAAAGAATGAGAAAGTTTTTCATTCAAATATATAGTTTTTATTTATTTTAGTAAGGGAAAATTTATTCATTTTAACTACACAACTTTTTAATTCAAAAATAAAATTAGTTTATTTTTTTAAATTCCTTCAAATGCTCACTCACCTTCACTATTTTTTGAGAGTAATTTTTTTAAAATTGCAATCTAGGCGTATTGTTGTTAGTTCTCTAATTTACTTTAAATAAGAGTGCAGGGAATGAGGTCTTATGATAAAAATTAAAAATATTGGTCAAAAAAATATTTTTCTATTAATGAATACCAAGGCCAGTATTGAAGGATTTGAAATATTGGTGAAGGTAATGTGATTTAAATTATTACTAATCGTATATTAATTCGTTCGATCATTGATTAAAATGGTTTAAAACTTAAATTTATAAGAAATAAAAAAATTAATCTAGACTTGAGCTTGGTATTTCTTATTTAATCAAAAATTAAATTTTTTTATCTTTATATTGAAAAAGAAAAATCCAGAATTAAATTTTAAAAAGAATCCCTGACATAAAAAGTCAAATTTTTTCACTTTTACTTTCATTCAAAGTTTCTAATTGTTCATATATTTTATTTAGCAAAATATAATAACAACTATTAAAACCAATTTTCAAATTCTTCACTTTGAATAAAAAAATATTGAAAAAGTATTATTTTTATTTTAAAAGCATTTAAATATTTTAATAGATTTAGTATTAATTAAAGAATATTAGATAGATTTGATATAAATAAACAAATTATATATTTATCTTAATTATAAACAAACATAATTTTTTTTCACTCTTTTTCATAGGCAACAACAGTGTCTCCTTCTTCGAAAGAGTTAAATCTAAAGAAGATAATACCGCATTCACTACCTTCTTTGATTTCTTCAACTTCTTTTTTAAAGTGTCTGAGATTAGCAATTTCAAGATCTTTTTCAATAACTTCACCATCTCTTTCAACTCTATATAAATGCTTTTTATTAATTTTACCACTTAAGACCTTACAGCCAGCGACATATTGTGTTTCTATTAACAAAATTATTTAATATTTGAAAGAAAAAAAATAGTGTTTTACATGATTTTGAAGCTTTGATTTCAATCACAGACTGAATAACAGCCTATCCTCTTTCTACTTCTTTTTCTTCTATTTCTCCTTCTTCTGGTCCTTGCTCCATCAGTAATTTAATATCATCAATTAAAGTATAAATAATTTTATGAGATTTAACAACAATATTCTTTTGCTTAACTAATTACTCTACATCTTTAGTAAGCTAAATATCCATTCCCAAAACTTTAGCATTAAATAATTCAGCATCTCTAATATCAGCTTCAGTAACTTATCCAACAGTTGCACTAATAATATTTAATTAAATGTCTTCATATCCTTGTTTAGCTTTCAAAATCTAAGAGACTAATGTTTCTTTAGTTCCAAAATCATTTGCCTTTAAAATTAAATTAATACTATTTCCTACTTTAACATCTCCAACCAAATTAGCCATATATTATTTATTCTATAATAAATCCTATTTTAATTTCTTTATCTTTTGCTAAATATCATTCATTTCTGCATCAGTCTTAAAATCTATCTGTTCTAATTGCTTTATTTTCTATTTTTATTCAATAAAATCATTAAAAATCAATCAATAATCTTCTAATTTCAACAAAAACATAAAAAAATCCCTAAAATTGGATCTAAAATATAGTGATCTATCTATTCAAAATAAATTTCTCTAAAATCAAGCTATTACTATCAGTAGCAATTTCCATTATATTATTATTATTATTATCTTTTTTATAAATTTATTTAAAGTATTCTTACTTCTAAAATTCTTGATTCAACTTCGTTATATTTGGCCTCTGTAATTTCTCTGTTTCCTGAAAAGAATTTTCTTTTTTCTCTGACATTTCTAATTTGTGAAAAAGAATGTTAAAATATTGCTTAAAAATGTAATTTTACTCGAATTTCAATTTAGAGCCTGATCCTTAAATGAATTATTCTTCTTAATTATTGAGTTCTTCATCATTTTTAATTCTTCTTTGTGAAATGACTTTTGCTTTATTTTCTGATTCTAAGGCAAAGACAACATCTCCAGATTAAGGTAATTCTTTAATACCAGTCTATTTTAGATATTTTTTTAACTAAGATATTAAAAATGTTAACCTAAATTTACAATTTCAACGGCATATGAAGGATAAGCTTATTTAAGAATATTTTTTTTATCATCTTTAATTGATCTGACTTTGCAGTAATTGTTTCCAATAATAATATGATCACCTACTTTTAATGTACCTTTTTAAACAATAATTGTGCAACTTTTTTCATCGCTATCTACATCTCTTCTGCTTTCAATTACAACTCCTTCAGCTAATGAATCATAATCCTAAAACAAAACGAAATTTAAACTTAATTTCTATTCTAAAATAAATGTTTAATTTTACTTCTTGCAATTCCATGAGCTCTGACTCAAATAAAATTAATTCTAATAATAAATCCATATTAGTACCATTTAAAGCAGAAATATGAACAACAGGAATATTGCCTCCAAATGGTTCTAAATCCAATTTTCCTTATTCTTTTAATTATTTTTCAACTAAATCAGGACGTGCTCCAGGAACATCTATTTTATTAATTGCAACTAACATATGAACTTGATTCTAATGAGCTAGCTTAATAACTTCTAGTGTCTTTTTTTATCAGAAATACAAATATATTTACTATCATATCAAAAACTAATAAATTAATACCTAAGGTTAAATTCCTTCTATAGCAGAAACAACTAAGATAATCATGTCAGTTGAATTAGCTCCACGTACTCTCATATTTGAAAAAGCCTCATGACCAGGAGTATCTATGAAAGTAATCCTCTATCCTTCTGGAGTCATTACATGGAATGCACCTATCTTTTGAGTGATACCACCAAATTCACCTTTAGCAATTTAACTGTTTCTTAAATAATCTAACAAAGTTGTTTTGCCATGATCGACGTGACCCATAATTGTAACAACTGGTGATCTTTATTTTATGTTTCCTTTTTCATTCTTGTGCTATATCTTTACATCATACTCTAATGAAATAAGATTAGCCTCCTTTAAACTAATTTTTTCAGGGTTGATGCCCATAGATGTTAATTTTTAAAGCAATTTTTCATCATCTAAAGCTATAAATTCAGCCAATTACTCTAAGCTAACGAAATCTGTGTTAACAATAAATGTTTAAATAATCTTTTTGATTCTATTCTAATGCTAGGGATTTGAAATATTCTCAATTTAGCTAAACTCTTCCTATAAATTCTTTTGTATTTGCTATCCCTTAGAAGCATCATTACCTAACTTAATTGAGTTCTTCAAAATTTAAGGACGCAAATCTAAACTGCAAAAAGATCTTCTAGATTAAAACTAAATATTTTGTATAAAAGAACTTCTTGTATTTTGTTGAAACTTGAGAGATGACTTAATAAATTAAATTTTTTGCTTAAACAACTTGCTTATCATTTTTAATGTATCTATTTGTTAGTTTTTTGATAGAATTTTAATAATATATAAATAAAGTAAAGATTATATTTGAAATTTTTTAATTTTTATAGAACTTTCTTTTTTTGCACATTTAATATAAATTTAGATTAAAGATACCAATAATATCTACTTTCCTTTACTTTAAACGAATACCTATTATCTCTTTCATTGCTTAAATGCATCCAAAAAGGTGGGCTATCTATTTTTCTTCATATATAAATATTTCTTCAAGCTGATAAAAAACATTAAGATTAATCCAATCAATTTCTTTCATTTATAATAAAAATATAATCAACTACATCTACTTTTTGTTACTTTAAACTAATATCTATTTTAACTAAATTAAATAAACTGATCCTAAAAGGTGGGCTATCTATTTTTCTTCATATATAAATATATCTTCAAACTAATTAAAAACTTTAAGATTAATAAAATCAATTTATTTCATTTACATTAAAAATATAATCAACAGTATCGACTTTTTGTTATTTTAAGGTAACATCTATTTTGATTAAATTAAATAAACAAACATATAAGCATGGGCTATCTTTCCTTTTAGATAAATAAATATTTAAAGGTGGGTATAAAAAAATGAATAATTTATTTACATCTTTTATTACAAAAAAATAATATAAATAACTTAATCATTTAGAATTTGATTTAAGAATGATTTAAAAATTACATAAAAAAATCAAAAAAAAAAATTAATAATACCTGTTAAAACTGTATGTAGCCTTATAGGCAGTACCTTAGGGTACTATATATATATATATATAAATCAATTTCTAATTTGTTCTAATTCTTAAATATGAAAATTTGAAAATCAAAATCCACCTCAGAATTTACTAGGGTATTATTTAAATTATTTTCTTGGATTTAAATTCCAAATAAATTGTTTGAGTTTACTCTACCTGCTTTCTATGGTGATTGTATGTAAAAAATTAAAATAAGAGTTCGCATATTAAATACTATGATTTACATATAGAAGTGATAAATATTATTTAATTCATCTTGAATTTAAAATTTGGAGAGAAAAGTATTTAATTTACTTATAAAATCAAACAGTCAGAGAAGAACGTATTTTTATGCTAGAGATATTTGACTATATTCAATAAAACACACTTATTTTAGATTTTAATTTTAGTAAAAATCATAATATGTCTACCAGAAAATGATTCAAAATATCCTTAATTTGGTATTTGATAATCTTGCTCTTGTACTTCCTTTTTTTGCACTATATAAAAACGTTTCTCTGCTTCTAAATACTAATTTTAGAAATGCATTAGTTTTCTTGTTCTTCTTCTCTGAATAATAATGAACAACATTTAAACATTTTGTAATACTTTCTGATATTTGCAAAGGAGATAACATAAACTCTATTTCTTCTACTGATCTATAGAAAAGAAAATTATTAATGAATAGAGAAATTTTTTAGAGAGCTTTGATCTGTGTATTAAGCATGAGTAGTTTCACTCTAAGTATTTTAGCAGATTTTAAAACAATACTCATTTAACAGTTGATATTTCTTAATAACTCTTTTGCATCTTCATCTTTACTCATTATAATTCTTAATATAGGATTGTAAATTTTTCAAATAATAAATAAAAAATTAAAATATTCACAATTTCAAAAAAATAATAAAGAAAAGTAGATAACTTATTTCATATTCATGTTTTATCAAATGTGAAAATTAATAATTTTTAATCTAAAACAAATTTTTTTAAAATTATGCGTAAATCTAATAAAATTATTTTTTTAAATTTATAAATCATCTATATTTCTTCACTTCTTTTGATTTTTTATATTCCAGAAATTTTCAATTTTTTTAATCAGTCTTTGTCGAGAAAATGTTGAGGGCTGTTTTACTTTTAGGATTTTGAGCTCGTTCCCGTATTTCTACATATATTGTAATTTCCATGAGCCAAACAAAGAAATAATAGATGACCTTCTTTTAATGCTAATTAAAGCTGACATCGAGTTTGAGAAAGTAGACAAAATGAAATAATTTCTTTAAAAACATTGCTCTCTATCTGGACACATCTCAAATTCAAGTACATTAAGAAGTTATCATCTTCCTCTATTTTGGTCTAAAAAAGAAAATGATATACTTAAAAGCTGAAAACTAAGTCATATCTCTATTAATTGAAGGGACAAGAAATGCACAAGGAAAAATAGTGCTAAATTATGTAATAAAAGCCTATCCAAACTAGTAATTATTTCTTGCAGATAGCAGAATAATAACTGACAATGCTATTAAAAATTTGAAGGCAGTTAAAAATATTCAAAACACCTTTAATAACAAAATTGTGTATGTAAGATGTATTTCTCATTTTTACTTACATATCATTTCAAAGCAAATAATCAATCACCAATACTTTGATAATTTCCATTTATTGATCACAAAAATATCTTCGCTTTTTAATCATTCCAGTGAGAAAATGAAGAAATACTAAAACCATTTAGTAGAGTTAAAACTAAAACCTCTACTAATGTCTAATCCTTCCTTAACAAGATGGTGTTCATGGTTTGAGACAGTGATTTACTTATTTGACTATCTTCATCCACTTCTAAGTTTTCTGGACAAATATTAACAAAAAGGTAAGGTTGGAAAATTAGAAGAAGATTTAATTAATCTATCATAATTTTTATGTTTTTCTCATTTTTTTTAAATATTTTATATTTATTTTTATTTTTTAAAAGTTATAACAATAAAAGTTATATTGGAGCTTAAGGATTAAGAACAAAACTTCTCAAAGCAAATAGATTAACCACTCTTATATTGAAATGGTGATTGCTTTTAATGAAATTGCAAATATTAATTATTTTTAAATGATCTAATTATTGTCGTTTGTTTGAAGATTAATTAAAATTTTTGTTTGAAAAATTACAATTAATATTTAAACCTAATTATGAAGAGAAAAATAAATAATTTGTCTAAATATTAAAACTTGTTTATCTATCTTAATCAGATTAATTTTATCCATTTATATTTTTATTGAAGTTAAAATATGTTGATTTATAAAAATTTGTTTAATAAAACTTCCTGAACTTCATTTCTATTTTTTATTATTGGATATTGAGTGTTTGCTTACCTTGCTTGGAATTTGATTTCCTTTGGCTCTTTAAGGCTGTAACTTGATTTAGTATATGTTTATGGATGAGCTTGATTCAGTATTATTTTAGTAGACAGGGGGTGTAAAAATTTTTTTTCAAATATTTTTGGTTTTTTTAATAAAATTTTAAATCTCTTTTGATTTTTTTATTTTCAGTAAATTATTAATTATTTAAATCCATCCATCTTTTAATTAAAGTTTCATTATTTTTTCATTTATTTTCAAAATGTGAAATTTACTGTTATTTTTGAATGGAAATAAAAATTTATTTAAAAAGTTAATCAAATTTTCCTTATTATTAATTAATTATTAAGTTTTTTTCAATTTAATATCTTTCCAAACTAAAAAAAAAAATGTTGATATAACAAAGAAAATATTTTACAAATCTAACTGATGTACTTTAACTATTTTTGAGATATAAATATATTTTAGCTTTTATCTATTTAAAGTTACTAAGCTCTAATTTAGCTGACTACTTAAGTCTCCATATCAATCTTAGGTAAAATTTAATTTACCTTTTTTTAAAACAACTAAATCTCTTAACTTTTGTTTTGAAATGTAAAGAGAGAGTTTCAATATTAATTAATTACACATTTTGGTATGAATAAAATAGACTTTAATTTGTGAGTGACTGATTAATTTAGGTTGGCTTACTTGATATTTATTTAATTCACTCAATTATTCTTTTTTTATTAGTCACTTTCATATTTAATTCAAATTTTATATGTTTTTCTCATTATTTGAATATTTCTTTATTCAATAATTAAAAGTCAAAATAATATTGGTGAAATGGGAGCATAAAAATTAGGATCTGAATTAGCAAAATGCTCTTACCTCTAATCCTTGGCTCTCGATCTCAAGTAAAGATATTGTTTGAGTATTAGTTAATTATATTTACAAATTGATGAATTTAACTTACCTTACTTGATATTTATAATTTTTTAATTTGTTGTTTTCATATTATGTTTTTCTCATTCTTTTAAATATTTGTTGATTCAAAATTTGTAATTTTAATTTTTTAAAGTAAGAGCAATATTGGTGAAATGGGAGCTTAAAAATTAGGATATGAGTTAGCAAAATGCTCTCATCTCTAAAATTTGGCTCTTTAGCTCTAGTAAAAATAGTCTTTAAATAGTTAATTAAGAATCTTAGAATCGGTTTTATTTTATGAACAACTTACAGACTGATTAATTAAGGTTTGCTTACTTAATATTTGTTTAGCTCACTCACTCACTCATTCTGTTTTTATCAGTTGTTTTCATATTTAATTCTAATTTCTATGCTTTTTCTTATTATTTAAGCA
>JH720362.1:82644-104299 GCA_000231825.2 Tetrahymena elliotti 4EA
AACTAACTGATAGAATGACTAATTTATGTTGGTTTACTTAATATTTTTTTAGCTCACTCACTAATTCATTAATTTTTATTCTTTTTTTCATATCTGATTATAAATTTAATATGTTTTTCTCATTATTTTAAATATTCACTTGTTCAAAAATTATATTTTTTTAAAAGTAAGAACAATATTGGTGAAATGGGATCATAAAAATTAGGATATGAGTTAGCAAAATGCTCTAATCTCTAAATTTTGACTCTTGGCCTCAAGTAACAATAATGTTTCAATATAAATTAATGAGACAATTAATAAAGAAAGATTTTATTTTATGAGCAACTTAAAGATTGATTAATTTAGATTGGTTAACTTAATATTTGTTTTGCTCACTCACTCACTCACTCATTTATTTTTAATGTTATTTTCATATTTAATACAAATTTTTCTGTTATCTCATTCTTTTAAAATTTTCTTTATCCGATACCATTATTTCTTTGTATGAGACAAAATGAAATACCATAACCACCTATTATTTATTTTTTTCAAAATTATTCTGATGAAGGTAGGACAAGATTTTGAAGAAATCCGAATAACTATTTTTTTCATTCATTTTTAAATAACACAATTATTAAAAAAATTCATAAATGATGAATGAAAACATATTTAAAAATTCAATACAAAAATAAAAGAAAAAAATTTTAGAATAAATTTTTGAAAAGTTGACCTAATAGATAATAAAGAATTTATAATTGATTTTTAATTTATTGAGGAAAACCCATAAACAAACCTTTTGAATTTATATATAATTCATGGACTGCTAATTTCTAAATATGATATTATTAATTTTCCTTATTAAATTAAAATGGATAAAATATAATTTCTACTGAAGTAGAATATGTAAATATAAATGTATTATTATTGAATTAATTCTCAATATAATCAGAAGCAATTCACATTTTGTCATTTTTTTTACCAAAAAAGCACTTTGTTGGGAAAATTCACTTCTCATAAAAATTCTAGATAATGACAAGGAGTGAATACTTGAGGAATTACATATTTATATATTTTTATAATTTTTTAAAAGTCAAAATAATATTGGTGAAATGGGAGCTTAAAAACTAGGATGTGAGTTAGCAAAATGTTCTAATCTCTAAAATTTGACTCTTTAACTCTAGTAAAAATAGTGTTTCAATATTAATTAATTATGTATTTTGGCTTGAAAAAATTAATTTTAATTTATGAAAAATTGGTTAGTCGATTTATTTAGGTTGCCTTACTTAATATTTGCTTAGCACTCACTCACTCATTCATTAATTAATTAATTGTTATTTGTTAATTAAAATTTCTCTGTTTTTCTAATTCTTTTAGGTATTTCTTTATTGATATTATTTGTATCATTTTTTTTAAAAGTTTGAGCAATATTGGTGAATTTGGAGCTTAAAAATTAGGCTGTGAGTTAGCAAAATGCTCTAATCTCTAAAATTTGACTCTTTAACTCTAGTAAAAATAATGTTTCAATATTAATTAATTTTATATTTTGGCATGAATAAAATAAAATTTAATTTATGAGCAATTTGGCTGACTGGTTGATTTATTTAGCTTACTTACTTACTTACTTACTTACTTACTCACTCACTCATTCATTTTTTTTGGTGTTTTCATTCCTAATTCAAATTTTTTATGTTTTTATCATTCTTTTAAATATTTATTTATTCAATATTTATTTAAAAGTGAGAACAATATTGGTGAAATGGGAGCATAAAAGTTAGGATCTGAGTTAGCAAAATACTCTCATCTCTAAGCTTTGACTATTAACCTTAGGTAAAAATAGTTTCAATATTAATTAACTCTGAATTTCAGAATCAATGAAAAAGATTTTATTTTATGAGCAACTTACATACTGACTAATTTAGGTTGGCTTTGCTTCCTCATTCATTCATTGGTTTTTATTTGTTTTTTTCATATTTAATTCAAATTTCTATGTTTTTCTCATTCTTTAAAATATTTATTCAATATTCATTTTTATAATTTTTCAAAAGAAAAAACAATATTGGTGAAATGGGAGCTTAAAAATTAGTGTCTGAGTTAGCAAAATGCTCTCATCTCTAAACTTTGACTCTTGACTTTAGGTAAAAATAGTTTCAATATTAATTACTATGCATCTTAGAATCAATAAAAAAGATTATTTTTTTTTATGAACAACTTACATACTGACTAATTTAAGGTTAGTTTATTTGATATTTGTTTAGTTCATTTCTCCATTCATTAATTTTTATCAGTTATTATATATTGAATTCAAATTTTTTAGTTTTCTCATATTTTTTAAATATTTCTTTATTCCACATTTATTTTATAATTTTTTAAAAGTTAAAATAATATTGGTGAAATGAGAGTATCAAGATTAAGATCAAAAATTCTCAAAGCAAAAAGACTGGTTACTATAATATTAACATAATATTGATTTAGTGATTACTTTTAATGAAATTGCAAATATTTAATATTTTTAAACAATCTAATTACAGTTATACATTAGAAAATTGATTAAAATTATTATTTCAAAAATTACAATTAATTTAAACTTAATTAAGAATCCAAAAATAAGTAATTTTCTTCTACATATTAAATCTTGTTTATCTCTTGTAATCAGATTAATTTTATCCATTTAATAAAATTTATAATTATTTTTCTTTAATTTAAAATATGTTGATTTATTATAAACTAATTTGTTTAAAAAATTTCGAAAACTCCATTTAAACTTTTAACTATTGAATATTGAGTTTTTACCTTGCTTAGAATTTGACTTTTTTTAAACACAAATTTATTAATAATTAAATCATAATAAAACATAGACTATAAGAATTTGGTATTTTGAGGTACTACTGAGTTAAAAATTAAATGATTACTGCTCCTCTCTCTAAAGCCAAAACCAAAAAAGCTCCTAAACTAGAAGATTATTTGGAGGATAAGAAAGATCAATAAATAATATTCCTAAAATAATTTTATATATATTTTTATCTTCATTATTTAGTTGAAATTTAAAAGAATTTTTATCAAAATAGTGATTTTCAAATAAGATCATGCAAGACAGACAGTAATGATTTTATATAAAAGTAAGTAAGTAATCTCAGTCTTTTCATTAAATGTAGTCATTATTTCCATATTTTAATAATAAATTAACTAATCTTGATTATTTTATTAGTTTTGATCTTAACTCCTATGCACTTGTTTCACCAATACATTGTCATTTTTAAAAAATGATAAAAATAAATATTGAATAAAAAAATATCGAAAATAGTCAGAAAAAAATAAAAATGTGAATAAAATCTGAAAAGAACAAAATGAAAGAATGAATCAGTCAAATAAATTATTTAGTGTCCCACCAACCTAAATTAGTTAATCAGCCACTTAAAAATAAAGTATTAAACACAAGTTTTACGAAAGGTAAAGAGCTAAAATTTAGAGATTAGAGTATTTAGCTAACTCTGATCCTAATCCTAATGCACCTGCTTGATCATATTGTTCATACTTTTAAAATATTATAAAAATATATATTAATAAAAAATATCAAAAATAATCAGAAAACCATAAAAATGTGAATTAAATTTGAAAAGAACAAATAAAAAGTAATGAATGAATGAGTCAAATAAATGTCTTGCAAACCACCATCTTAAATTAGTTAGCCAATCACTTAAAAATTAAGTATTTCATGATTCATTTATTTAAAAATGCATAATTAATATTCAAACACAATTTTTATTACGAGAGGTAAAGAGCCAAATTTTAGAGACTAGCTAATTCTTCTCCTAATCTTTATGCTCCTGTTTCACCAATATTATTCAACCCTTTAAAAATTATAAAAATGAATAAACAAATATCTAAGAGAGTGAGAAAGCATAAAAATGTGAAATGAATCTGAAAAAAAATAAAAATCAAAGAGTGAATAGGTCTATTAAATATCTAGCAAACCACTAACCTAAATTAGTTTGAAGCCAATTTCATTATTCATTAATTCAAAAATCCCTTCAAATACAATTTTTACGTAAGGTAAAAAGTCAAAGTTTAGAGATTAGAGCATTTGGCTAACTCAGATCCTAATTCTAAAGCACCTGTTTGACCAATTTTATACAACCTTTTAAAAATTATAAATAGAAATATCTAAAAAGTGAGAAAAGTATTAAAGTGTGAATAAAATCAGAAAAAATCAAATAAAAATCAAAAAATGAATAAGTCAAATAAATATATAGTATCCCACAAACCTAAATTAGTTAATCAGCCACTTAAAAATTAAGTATTTGTTCATTCATTCATTCATTCAAAAAAGCATAATTAATATTCAACACAATTTTTACAAGAGGCAGAGAGTCAAAGTTTAGAGATTAGAGCATTTAGCTAACTCAGATCCTAATCCTTATGCATCTGTATCACCAATATTATTCGAACTTTTCAAAAATTATAAAAATAGGCATTGAATAAAGAGATATCTCAAAGAGCGAAGGCATAAAAATGTGAATAAAATTAAAAAAAAAGCAAACAAAAATGAAAGAATGAATGAATCAAATAAATATCTGTAAACCACTAACCTAAATTAATATTATTCTACCTTTTTGTTGTTGATTTAAAAATGAATAATTAAAATTCAAACACTATTTTTACCTCAAGTTAAAAATTAAAGTTTAAATAAATTAATAAATGTACCTAAAATCAAGATTAAGCTTTTAAGAAGTTAATTTGGAGTTGAGTGGCTTTTAATGCATAAATGTTAAAATATATTATTATTTCAAAGAAATTGAGGTACATCACTAAGGTTTGCAAAAGGTTTTATATTTAACACTATTACTGATTTCTTTTATTCAACTTGTTTTAAATTGAATATAAATTAATTTATTAACAATTTACTTGAAAAATTAAAATCAATTTTGTAAAATAGAGAAATAAATTAAATTAATCTGATTTTATTCATAAAATTTAGATGAAAGTGAATGATTTTAGCAATGAAAGAGAGAAATAATGTTCCAAAATCTTTTAATTTATCCTTTTAGTTTTCTAAATTTTTAATATTCAATTTCCATAAATATTTCTTCATTAACCCAAAATATTTTCAATGGGGTTATACCTAGGTTTTGCCATATTTTGCACAGCAACCCAGAACCAAATATCTAGGAAACAAGGCGTTTATCAATGTTGCCAAAAAATTATTTTTATTTATAATTTTTAATGTTAATCCTTCGACTATTTTAATGAATTTTATATAATTAAAGAGCTTTAGAATTGAATATTAAATACATTCATATTATTAAGAAACTTTTGATATTATTTTCTAAATAGAAATAATTGTGAAATTTTTCTAAAAAATATTAAATAAAAAAATGTTTTCTAAAAAAGAATTAACATTAAATTAACTTGAAATTTTACTTTTGATCAATTCTAATAGAAAATTTATCTTTTTTAAAATAATTATATTTATTAGTCAATGAAATTTTGAGGAAATTGAGATTGTAAGTAAAGTTGATCATTTATCACAGTAAAAGAAAATTAAAAATTCTACTTTGTGTGTTCTTTAAAATTTAATTTTGATAAAATTGTTGGCTTGTATTTTGTTAACTATAAAATTGTTTTATTTTTAATTATTGATTAGAATAATATGATATTTTTATTAAGGAAAAGACATAAAAACATTTTGTTAGGCAGATCTTGAGTAGCTATTATGTATGGAAAAATGATGCTTTATTCTAATTTGCTTTCTATTTAATTTAAAACTTATATTATACACAAAAATAAAATATATGTAAAAATTTAAAACTTAAATTATTAGTATTTATAATGAGCTTACTACTTTCATGAATAGAAAAATAAAACAATTTAGAAAGCAACTAAATTTCCCTATATTTTTAGAATCCAAATATCTAAAAAAGCTATTTTCAAATTGAGAAACTAGACAATTCTTTGGTTTTAAATATCAAATTGATAATTTATCATGAATTTTTACTTATTTCTATTATTTTTTACAAGAAAAGAATAAATGTAAATATTTTATTTGAAGAAACATTTTATTTAATGTGAAATTTATAAAGTATTGTTAAATTTTTTTATTAAATCATAATCTATTATAAAAAAATGCAATAATACAGTTTTTCTTTAAATTGTGTTAATTGTAGATTTATAAAATTATAAAATAATTAAATGAGTCCAATAAAGTAATAGATAAAATATTCTTGTAGTATTCAAAAGAACAGGATTTAGTTTTGATTTTTAAATATTTGTAATATTTTTAACATAATACTAAAATATGTTTTCCATTTATAATTTGAATGAATAAGATTTATCTTGTAAGAAAATGTTTCAAAAAATTCTAAAAATACTAAACTTTATAATACGACTTAAATAATACATTTCTAACAATCCTGAAAACAAGTTTCTGATCTCTTTTTTATTTTTTCTTATCAAGATATGAATATTTATATCATTAAAGAGCTTTAGAATTGTATATTAAATATTCTCATATTATTTAAAAATGTTGCTATTATATTAGTTTTTTTAAAGGAATTTTTCTAAAAAATTATTAAAAAAACATTTTCTCAAAAAAGAATTAACATTAAATTTTACTTAAAATTGCACTTTTGAGTAAATTCATTTTTTTTTTAATAATTAGATCAGTAAATAATATTTTGTGTAAATTAAGAATGTAAGGTTCATCTATTATGTCAATAAAAGAAAATTAAAAACTATATTTAGTGTGTTCTTTAAAATGTTATATTGATAAAATTGTTGGCATTTATTTTAGAATGTTTGACTTTTAATTATAGATGAGAATAATATATTATTTTTTATAAAGGAAAAAGACATATAAACTTTTTGTAAGGTAGAAGATCCTCAGTAAATTTTACTTCATTTTAAAATCTGTTTAATTTAAGCTTATGTTGTTTACAAAAATTTATGTAAAAATTTAGAGCTTAAATTAGTGTTTTTAACTTTTTTATTTTCTTTCATGAATATAAAAAAAAAACAATTTAGAAAACAACTAAATTTCCCTGTATTTTTAATTTTGACTTGCCAATCAAGAAAGTGTAATTTTTACTTTCTCATCATCGATTTTTAGATATACAAATTTTTATTTACTAATAATAGAATAAATATTTATATTTTATTTGAAGAAACACTTTGTTTTTTTGCGAAATTTATAATGTCATGTTAAATACATTTTTTAACTTCATAATTTATTTTATTTAAATGCTAGAACATAACTCTTCTTTAAAATATTTTCATTTTAGATTAATAAAATAAAATATAATTAAATAAGTCCAATCAAGTAATCTACAAAATATTCTAGCAATATTCAAAAGTGCAGAATTTAGTTTTGATTTTTAAATATTTGTAATATTTTTAACATAGTACTAAAATATATTTTCCATTACGACTTAAATATTGTATTTGTACCATTTATTAGACCACTTGAATTTAATTTACATATTTTGTTCATAATAAATTCTCATTAATTAAAAGTGCTTTTATTCTTATATAAAGATTTCTTTAAATCTATTCTATCTCTGAGCAAAACTTAAATAGAATAAATAAAATGGATACATATGAAAAACTTGTTGATAGAATAAGAATCAGGTCTCTTTTATTTAATGAGTTTATATAAAAGTAACTCATCTATTAATTTTTTACTTAATTAAACCATATCAATTAAAATTGTAAACATTTGGGATTAATTGTAAACAAAAAAAATTCAAATAATCAAATTCTTTTACTAAGCCACTGTTATATTAAATAATTACCTTATTTTCTTCATTTCCCTAATAATAGTAACATTAAAAAATTATTTTTTCATTTATTTTTTAATTTTTATAAAAATTTTATTGAAAATTCGTCACCTGAATTTTATATTTGAGAAGTTACATTAGACTTTAATTTTCAAAATAATTTAGATCATTGAATGATAATTTAAAGGAAATTAAAACTGTAAAGTTAGTCATTTATTTGATAGTAAAGAAAGGATAATTAGAAGATATGTAAAGCTTGAATGAAAATAAAATTATTTTACTTTTCATCTAAGATTTATTTATTATGGTATTATTTTAGAGGTAAATAAAAATAAGTTTTAAAAAATAAGATAAATATTAAAAATATAACTCATTGTAAATTTTTTATTTTTGAATATTAATAACCAACTTATTTTTAGCTAAGATTTGTACCGAAAAAACTATTTAAACACAAAATTATATTTTAAATTTTATTTAGAGATACTTATTAATGATAATTATTATTTTTAAAATACAATTAAATAGTAAAAAAAACAAATAAATCTATGAATCCTCCTACTCTCTTAACCAATCCATCAGTAAAAGTTCCGACATTAAACTCGTAATAAGTTCAAGACCTGTTTACTATTCACAAATAATTAAAATAAAATGATACAATTAAAATATATGTCCAACACACTGCTTCTGGATAAACTAATGATTTTTCTATTACATACTCAACTTCCCTAAAAGCAATAAATACTCAAGGTAATATTGATACTCCTCACAAAGAAATGGTTTTATAAGTGGGCCTTACATTCGGTATAACTTATGAGTAATAGGTATTTTAGATACTTACTACACAAAATAATAAGGCTCTTTTCTAAGGTTAATTTAATTCGAATGATACTTTAATAGTAACAGCCTTACTGTAGGAAGTATGAAGAAGCCAATTTTAGACAATTGTTATAAAATGGACAATATACAGTAGTTCCTAATTAAAAAAATAAATATTTTATATTTGTATATTCTAATTTAATTACCAATTAAAAAATAAAACATTTATTTCTTCTTTTTTTAACAAATAAATAATTATCACCTTTAAAATTAAAAAAATCCTATAATATTATTAAACCGTACTTTAATTATATTGTAAAAACCTTTCTAAATTGCTATTTTGATTATAAAATGTAGGTCTCCATAAAATTTCAATGATTATTATCACATTGTAAAAGCTATTATTACTTTTCAAATTTTTCTGAAAATTAGTTTCTTTTTATTCAAATTCATTTAGAAACTTAATAATTTAAAGGTCATATAAATCTAAATTTCTCCAATCATTAATTAAATGTAATTCGACTCTTTTTTTCATTAATCGATTTCTTTTTTAATGCTCTGAGAAAAATGTATTTTTTTTTCTTCTATTTTTTACAAAATAATTTTTTCTTCAAGGATTTCATAAAATCACTTTAATTCCTATATCTATGTTCTGAGAAATGTTTCATTAAATCTCAATATTTCTCATATATCCTTCTTACATAATCAACTTTTTTATCTTTTAGGTAAAATCATTAGAATTAATTCTATTAGTGTATAAACTAAATGAAGTTTTTGCTCACCCACTTATCAGATACAGAAGAAAGGTATACAGACAAAATCAAATAGTTAGGCAACGAGTAATTTATGGTAAAAAAATATCAATAACATTCCTAAGCCCCTCATTTTTCTAAGAAAAGAATTCCTATACAAATTATTCAAAGGTTATCAAGAATATAATAAAAGATTGAGATGAAAACCAAACATTTAGAATTGATAAAAGTACATTCCACCTCATAAAAAGCTTTCACAGAAGAGAAAGATGAAATCATAAAAGAAAAAGAAGGAATGAACATATTTTTATTCATAAAAATTAAAAGCTAAGTCTCTGAAGAGGTTAGGAAATCAAATATAACTTTTGGATATTTATTGATATTGAATTTGATATTTTAATGACTACAAACAATAAATATAACATAAATGAGCTATAATAGCTACTATAGATAGCCTGCCTATTCATAGGTATGTATTTAATACTTTATCACTATAAATCAGTAATTGTATTCTTTTTTATAAATAGAGAATACTAAGAAAGAAATATTAGAACCATCTGTCCTTGTTGTAAAAATGAATATTATTTCTATTTAAAAAACAAATAAAAGACAAATCAACAGTAGAATATTATTAATACAAAAATAATATTTAAATTAAAAATGTAAGTTACATTTTGTATTTAATTTAGAGTTAAAAAAATATTTTTTTTTCTCTCAATTTTAAAATAAATATTTACAAGAAAAAAATAAATATTATATTAAATGAAAATTAATTTATTTTATCTATTTAAAATAATTGAAAACAACAAGTAAATTTATTTCTTTTTGAAATACCTTTAATTTTTACATCAAATTGTTTTCTCCTTTACTTAAGCCATTTAATTAATGAAAGAGTCAGCTCTTTATTTTAATAATTAAAAAATAATAAATAGTGAAAAACTCATTAAAATGTTGTAAAATGTAAAAAAGAATAAGATATTTTAAATTTATTTTAGTATTCATAAATTTATTCAAAAATTAATTAAATATTTGACATCCAAAATTTATTAACTCTTTCACTCTTAATTTTTTCAAAGAAATTAAAAAAAATAAATTAATGTCTACACAGAACATAAAATATTTTAGGAAATTTACTGACGTACTCCAAACTTTTGAGACAATTTTTAAAAAGTGGAGGAAAAATCAATAAACGGGAGGCAAGAAGCTTAGCACATGTGATATAAAAATGTTCTAATCTCTAAACTTTGATTCTAAATATAAGGTACATTTAGTTTTTTATATTTAATTTTGCATTTTTTAAGAATAAAAAAGTTTTAATTGATAATTAACTAACTTATTGGTTGACTAATTTATTTTGGTTAACTAGATATTTAGCTTCGTTCTTAATTTTATTGTGGTTTTCATTTCAAATTTAGTACAGCTTTTTATGTTATTCTCATTTTTTCTATATTTCTTTCTTTATTCGATATGATATATTTTTGTAATTTTTTAAAAGTAAAAATTATTTAGTAGAAGACTAATTTGCAAATTTGGGAGCTTGTTTTGCAAAATGCTCTCACCTCTAAACTTTAACTATAGACTCAAGGTAAAAATAGTGTTTCAATATTAATTATGTATTCTTCAATACTTAAAGGCTTTAATTTATGAGCTACAAACTAAATAACTAACTGACAAATTTTTTTTGGGCTTATTTATTATTCATTTTTATTTGTTGTTGGAAAATTTAATTTTCATTTTTTTCTTTTGCTCCTATTTTTTTGAATTAATTTTTAAAAGTTACAATCGAGATAAAGGAGCAGTTATTTGTGGATTAGGACTTGGATTACCAAATTGCTCTAATCTCTAAACTTTAACTCTTAAACTCTAGTAAAAATAGTATTTCAAGATTAATAATTACACATATTCCAATAAATAAACAATTTAATTTATGAACTATTTTAATTGATATTTGGTTCATTTTTTTATTTTTATTTGTTGCATTCATATTGATTTCACATTTTTACTTTTTTCACTCTTTCAATATTCTTACTTCAATATTTTTTATTTTTATAATTATTTAAATAAGATACAGTTAGGTAGGTGATGCGACAGAATACTTAGGATCTGTAGTATCAAAATGCTCTAATCTCTAAACTTTGACTCTTGACCTAACGTAAAAATAATTTTTTAGTATTGTTTATACATTTTTAGATAATTAAAGACTTTAATGTATGAGCTAAGAACTAATTTATTAATTTATTTGGGTTTACTTCATATTTTTCTTGTCGAAATTATTATTTTTTATCTTGTAATTTAATATATATTTTTATGGCTGTATCACCCATTTTTAATTTCATTATTCAATTATAATTTTTAAAAAGTGGAAATAATATTAGTCAAACAAATATTTAGGGGTTAGGGTCTGAGTTAGAAAAATGCTCTAAAATATAAAATTTGACTCTTAACTTAAGGTAATAATACTTATCCATTAATTTCTATAGATTTTTTTCAAATTTAATTCGCAATTCTTTCTTTTTTTAATTATCTTTATTCAATAATTTATATTTTTTTATCTTTTAAAAGTGAAAATAAAATTAGTGAAACATGTGCATAAGGATTAGGGTCTAGCATAGCAAAATTTTCTAATCTCTAAACTTTAAATCTTTATTTAAGGTAAAAATATTTTGAAAATTGTTTATACATTTTTGAATTTAATTTATTAAAGCAATGATTGGTTTGTTATTTAGGCTTACTTTTGATATTTTTGACTCATTCATTAATTTTTATTTGTTTTTTTCAAATTAAATTCTCATTTTTATGGTTTTTCTCAATCTTTTAATAATTTTGATTGAAATATTTAACATTTTAATAATTTTTAAAAAAAAGTAAGAATGATATTGGTGGAATTGGCTCATAAGGATTAGTTACTAGTATAACAAAGTGTTCTGATCTGTAAACTTTAACTCTTGACCTAAGGTAAAAATAATTTTTCAATTCCAATTATTCATTTTTTAATTTAATTTAGGAGCAAATGACTACTAATCTAATTTGTTTGTGTTTATTTTTTGATATTTTCTTTTTTTCATCAATTAATTTTAATTTGTTGTTTTTAAATTTTGATTCATATTATTATCTTTTTCTCATTCTTTTTTTTTTATTCAATATTTTATATTTCTTTTATTTTTTAAAAGCAAAAACAATATTACATAAATTTGTGGATAAGAATTAGGATCTGAATTAGCAAAATGTTCTAATATGTAAAATTTAACTCTTAACCTTAGGTAAGCATAGTTAGTTATTCTATATTATTTATACATTTTTGAATTTAATAATTGAGTGAATACTGTTAGGGTAATTTATTTTGGTTTACTTGATATTTATTTGATCCATTCATTCATTCATTTTTATTTATCTCATATGATTCTTTTTTATCATTTTCTCATTATTTTAATATTTTTTTAAAAGTGGAAATTATCTTAGAATAATCGATGCACAAGGATTTGTATCTGAGTTAGCAAAATGTCTTAATCTCTAAAATCTCACTTTTGACTCAAGGTAAAAATAGTTTTTCATTATTAATTATAAATTTTTGAATAAACAAAGAGGTTTGCTTGATATTTGTTTGGCTGTCTCATTCATTAGTTTTTATTTGTTGTTTTCTAATTTGTTTCACATTTTTATTATTTTTTTATCCTTTCAGTAATATTTATTTATTCAATATTTTTATTATTTTTAATGAAGCTTGAATTCAAATTGTAATATAGATACATAAGGATTAGGATCTGAGTTGTCAAAATGTACTAATCTCTAAACTTTGAATCTTAATTTAAGGTAAGCATTCTGTTTCAAAATTAATGATAAATAATGACTTTAATTTATGAGAGACTGGCTTTGCTGACTAGTTGATTAATTTATTTGGGTTTACTTGATATGTTGCTCATTGATTAAATTTTATTTTTTGTTCTATAATATTTTAAAAGTAGCAATTATATTGATGAAATGGGTGCAAAAAAATTAGGATCAGGCATATCAAGATGCTCTAATCTCTAAACTTTGACTCTAAACCTAAGGTAAAAATAGTGTTTCAATATTAGTTATGAATTTTTGAACGAATATATAAAAATTTTAATTTATCAGCAACAAACAAAAATGCTGACTAGTTTATTTCAATTAATTTTAAATTTAATTCCCGTTTTTATATCTTTTTCTTTCCTTAATATTTCTTTATTGTTTTTTTTAAAAGTAATCATTATATGGATGAAATAGATGCATAAGGATTAGGATCTGAGTTAGCAAAATGCTCTAATCTCTCAACTTTGAATCTTATCCTCTGGTAAAAATAATGTTTCAATACTAACTATGTGTTTAAATAAAGACTTTAATTGAAGGGCAAATGTTTGATTAATTTACTTTATATCTCTCATTCATTAATTTTATTTGTTTTTTTAAAATTTATCTCTTTTTCTCAAAAGTATTTTTTCAGTATATTTATTTATTTAATTTTTTAAAAGGCAGAATAAAATAGGTGAAGATGGTTTTTAAATGTTAGAATTTGAGCTATCAAATTGCTCTAAACTCTAAATTTTAGCTCTTAACCTTAGGTAAAATGATCTTTTAATATTTTTGAATAAATAAAGATTTTAATTTATGAGAGTCTAAATAATTTATTTGGAATATTTATTTATTCATTCAGTATTTTATATTTTTATAACTTTTTAAAAGAAACAATTGCATTGATGAAATGAGCTCAAAAGATTTAGGATCTAACTTAGCAAAATGCTTTCACCTCTAAACTTTGACTCTTGATCTAAGGTAAAAATAATTTTTCAATAAGATAATTTATTTTTGATATAAATTAAGAGCTGAATGAATTAATGATTGACTAATTTATTTCAATTTACTAGATATTATTTAATTAATTAATTTAATTTGTTTTTTTCAAATTTAATTAAAATTGTTCTGTTTTACTCATTTATTTTTTTATTTCTTTATTCAATAATTATTTTAATAATTTTTAATAGTAGCAATCCTATAGGTGAAATAGGCACATAAGGATTAGTATCTGAGTTGGCAAAATGCTCTAAACTCTAAAATTTAACTCTTAACCTTAGGTAAAAGTAGTTTTTTAATATTATATCATATTTTTGATTAAATAAATACATTAATTTATGAGCTAGATACTAACTGATTAATTTGCTTATTGATTAAATTTTATTTAATTCACATTTCACCTTTTTCTAATTCTCTCTACTTCAATTTACTCAATGTTTTTAAAATTTTTTAAAAGGGAAATCAAGACAATGGGTGAAAAGGGAATGTAAAATCTAGGATCAGGACTAGCAAAATACTCTAGCCTTTAAACTTTGGCTCTGTATCTGAGGTAAAAATAGTGTTTCAATATTAATTTTGTATTTTTAATACATAGATAATTAAATTTATTCCATTAACTAATTTATTTGTTTCATTGATTAATTTTTATTTGTTTTTTTCAAATTTAATTCACATTTTTATATTTTAATATTTTTTGTTTTCATAATTATTGAAAGTTTTTATAAATTTGGTGAAAGGCGTAAATAAATATTAAGATTCAAACTACTAAAAGCAAAAAGATTAGTATTTGATTCTGTAAATATAATTTTTCAATTTTGAAATGTTACAAAATTTCCCTTACTCTAATCAAAAATTAAAATAAATATTTTTTTTTTCTTGAGTTAATTGATAGATATTTATTTTTTATGGTCCTATTTTATTGAATGTCTGGTATAATTATTCATTTGAATTTTTTTTAATTTAATTAATTTTTGTTATGTTCATAATATATTTTTGATAGTTGAGCAAATTTACCATATTTCCTTTTCCCTTGCACCTCCCAATCCACAAAAATTATTGAAGATCGAGAAAAAATATGAATAAATAATTAATAATACCTGTTAAAACTGTATGTAGCCTAATAGGCAGTACCTTAGGGTACTATATATATATATAAAGTGAGTTTCACAAACGCTTAACAAAATAAATAACTAAATATGTTAATTTATCAAATATGAATATTTTTTAGTTTATTATTTTTCTAAACTAATTTTTTTAATTAAATTATTTATTGTAGTTAAATATAAATAGAACGAATAGAGTTTTCTTGTTTGACATATTCTAAATTAATTACTTGAAAAAAACAAACACAAAATCGTAGAAGTAAATTTAAAAAATGAAAGTAAATTCAGTAGGATTTAAGTCCAATAGAATTCTTAATAGAAAAACCTAAGTTTTCATGCAAAAATTAAAAACAAATGGCTAACCTAATTTAAAAGATCTCTAAATATTAGATTAAGAATTTATTTTAGATCAATCTAATTCATTAGAAGTAGCCTAATTGATTTGGTTTTTTGTGAAAAGGATAAACAAAAAAAGTTTAAAGGTAAATCTAAATTTAATAAGAGTGAAGAATATGAATGTGAATATGGAAGTAAAGTAATTCATTAAGTTAAAGAAGAGAATGATTAGATTCAAAAATTTGATTCAAAAGAAAACTAAAAATAGGAATAGGTCATTAAAGAATACAATGTGAATGCTTTCATTAATTAAGAATAGAAAGAATAAACAATTAATTCAAGTAAACTATAAAATTTAATTAGCATTTAGAGGATATAAAAGAAGCAAAGCAAAAATTAAGCTATTTAGGATTTATAGGTAATATTAATTCAATTAAAATATGGTTGATGATAATAATCAATTTTTAACTTTATCTTAGGGTGTTAATGGACAGTAGCAAAATTTAAATAAATAATAAAATTTACATGGTTTAGTAAAAGAAGATAAAGATAGATAGAATGAATGAATTCAAGGTAATATTATCAATAGTATTGTTAAAAGAAAAAGGAACTTTTAATAATCTAGATAACATGAATAATTGTTAAAATGAATAGGAATAATTAAATGAAAATATTGCATGTCCTATTATAAATGTAGCAAGAAAAAAATAAGAGTATTTGATATAACTCAAATAAGTAAAGGAATCTATTAATTTAGAAAAAGAAATAAAAAGTAAATAAGATATTAAACAAATAGGAGATCAAATAGTTGGTAGTAAAAAAGGAAAATTTAATATTAGAGATTAGTATGAAATCATTGTAAATTAAAATTAAATTCAACAGTAAATTAAAATTAAATTCAACATAGAAACCTAAGTTGTGGCTAAAAACTAAACAAAAACTTGAAATAAATGTTTGACATAAGTTTTTAAATCAATATCTTCTTCTCCCTTAACCTCTCAATAAGAATATTGTCAAAGAAATTTGAATGACAATTTTTTGAATTTGTCATAGATAAAAAGATAGAATTTAATAATTTAATGAGAAAATATGGTGAAAAATAAACTTTTATGAGGACTGTAAAAGTAAAATAAACGTTCGGATCAAATTAAAATAGAATTTTAGGTGGAGGTGGATCATGCTCAAGTAAAGCAAATTTGTTAATTGAAAACCCAAGTAAAACTTAAGAATTGAAAAAGTAACAAATTTAACAAATTATGAAAGAAAAGTAATAATTGAAGGATAAATTTCCAGTTCATAATTAAGATGAATAAGAAGAAGAATAAGATGATGGCAACTTCAATAAATTTATCAAATAGTATGATAAATATTTTACTACAAGAAGAGTTAAAGAAAAAGAAATTGAAACTGATGTCAGTAAAATAATTGAAAAATCACTCTTTGATTATAGAGAATAAATTATTTAACCAGAAATTAGAGATAGAGTCATAGATATGATTAATTTGTTGATTAATTATCTCCTTATTATAAAGCAAAGCAATTCAAAACAATCTATTCAATCAGATATTAAACTTTTAACTGATAAACTACTAACACTTGTTTACTTACTGTAAAGAAAACAAAGAAAGATATCCTTGCTTAGATCTTTATCAGTATTTTGAGATCTTAAATACTTTGAACTCATAAAGAGAAGGATTAGATGTAGCTAATCAGAGCCTATCAAGTAAAATTCTTTCAAAAGTTGTTCAGTTAGTTAAATCTTAAATTACCAATAAATCTATACTTAACAACTAGAATGATATCTGATTTAGATTTGAATGATAAGAGTATCTCATCAGCATTTTAAGAACAACAGATAGAAATATAAGAATTGTTTTTCAAATAGTAATTTAAGAAACAATCAAAACTTTTTGTTGAGAAACAAAAGTAAATTTAATTAGATAAAAGTTAACAAGATGAAATGATTAATATTGTGGAATCATGTTCTTTTGAATACTTTTAATCTATTGCGATGAATATGTTTTTGTCGAAAGGAATCAAACCCAATTTCCTTTCAATAACAAGGAGCTCAATTAACTTTGAACTTAGAGAAGAATTTTAAAATTATCTGAATGAAAAATAAATTAACTAAGTGAATCTTGTTTAATACCTCAATAAATAAGTTGATTCTATCTAGAGTTATAACAAGAATATACTTGAAATTAGAAAAGGATCAAACTAAGTAAATAGATGAAAAAGATTAAGAGTTTGAGTTTAGACACAAATCTATTTTTGAGTATTTTACTGCTAGAGCTATGAAGTATGACTTTGATGTACACAAAGAAGTTATTTTTAAATAAGATATTTAATCATTATCTAAATTCAATATAAACAAAAAAATTATTATGAGCAGACAAAAGAATGCATCAGAATAATAAATTCTTTTAAAGCTATTCAGATTAATGAAGTCTTATATTGATTCACCTTCTTTCAAAGAAACTTATGAATAATCTGATATGTCTTAAAATAATAGATATAGTTAATTCCTTAAAAAATTCTAAATATCTAATTTCACAGAAATAAGTTAAATCGAAGAAGGAGCTTCTAATTTGTTGTCAGCACTATTTTTTCTAAATTTTCATATCCTAATTTAATTTTGAAAAAATGCTCTTTCACAGAAGCTTACATTTGTTACCATTCTAGTAAAGTTGTTCAATTCATTGAATGTAATTTTGAGAATGCACTGATAGAAAAATAAAACTTGGAGTTCTATGAAAGCTCAAATACGAAAAATGCAATGTTAAGAGCAGAGCATTCTAAAAATAATATGATTTACAAAAATTTACTCATTTTGTCAAATATTATTTCACAAAAATACATTGGTATCGATTTCTAAAACTGAGTACATCAATCAATTTGAGATTAATGATAAAATTTGTAAAACATTGTAATCTAATCAAATAGCAAATTTATCATTACAAAGTATTTATTATGTTCCCTAGAAGGATTTATTTGTTGTGAAAGGAGAAAGATCTATTTTTGAGATAGATGCTAAGACAATTTAAAGAATAAACACTTATCCATTCCATAAAAAAATAATCCATTTAGTAGTAAATGATTAGAAATACATAGCATGATTATACAATAGATAAGTGTTTATTGGAGATATTTAGAATGGATTTTAATTGCTAGACTATAATAAGATAAAAGCTCATTTTTGCTTATCAATAAAGGATTTTATTGCCATAAATAAAGAAAACGATATTCATCTTTATAGTCTATCTAATTTATCGTTGATAAAAGTAATTAAAGATTGTCCATGTAATTTATTTTTTGTGCATCTTCTCCTGATGGTAAGTATCTTGAAAAAACATCATCAAATAGTCCGTGTCAGATCTATGATGCTGAGAAAGGATTTGAGCTTATTAAAACACTAGATGTGGGTGATAAGATTATTTATTTAGTTACTTTTTCTCCTGATAGTAAATATCTTGTAATAATTACATATGATAGATCTATCAAGATTTGGAGTGATGAAAAAGGATTCCAGCTTTTTCATAGCATGGAAAAAGTAATGGATCATATTGGTTCAGTTGCATTTTCTGCTTAACAAATTTTTCTGCATATCAAGTTCATTTATTGGTTCATGTAAGATATTGAATTTCTAAAAAGGATTTGAATTAGTAAATTAAATAGAAAGTCATTCTTAAACAATAAATTCAATGGCTTTTTCTGCTAATGGAAAGTATTTGGCAACAGGATCTAAAGACTAAACTTGTAAAATATGGGATGCATAAAATGATTTTTAAATATCAAACATCATAAAGGAGCATGCAGATTCAATTTTAAAACTGGCTTTTTCTTCTGATGGGAAACTATTGGCTACAGTTTCGGAAGACGAGCCTTGTGGGATGTTGAAAAAAATTGTAAGCTTATTCATTCTATTTAAGGAAAAACCTCTTATTTCATTTCAGTTACTTTTTCTCAAGATGGAAAATATCTTATAACACATTCGAAAGACCGCTATTGTTCAATATGGGATGCAAAAAAAGGATATGATATGAGTTAATTAAATAATTCAAGCCTCGCAATACTTCATAAGATTTGGAATGCAGAAGAATAATTTGAGCTTATAAATACACTTGAAGGACATAAATTAGAAATAAACTCAATTATGTTTTCCTCTGATAATAAATATCTGGCAACGCTCAGGCGATTAAACTTGCAAAATTTGGAGTCTTGAAAAATAATTTAATCTTTCTTATAATATCTAAGGACATACTTCTGATATTCTTTCTGTTGCTTTCTCTCCAGATAACAAGTATCTAGCAACTGGTTCTGGAGACAATACTTGTAAAATTTGGGATGTAGAAAAGGGATTCAGGCTTGTTAATACTATAAATGAACACAGTCATTATATTCGTTCTATAGCCTTTTCTGCAACAGTATCGAATGATCTTACATTCAAAATTTGGAATTTCTAAAATGCATATGAGTTTATTAACTCAATTTAAGGTCATCCTTATCACATAGCATAAGTTGCATTTTCTCCTGATGGAAGATAATTAGTAACAGGTTCATAAGATGGAACTTGCAAAATATGGAAAGTAGATAAAGGCTTTGAGCTTATGTACTCATTCTAAAAGAATGCAAATACACTTAAAGCATTAGTTTTTCTTCAGATTCCAAATATCTAGCTATTTCAAGCTAGAGAGATTGCACAATTTTGATGGTAGAAAAAGGATTTACTATCTTAAAAACAATCACAGCACCTTCATAAATAAAATCCTTTTCTTTTTCTTATTATGGAAAATATTTAGCAATTGCTACAGATAGAAATGCTTATCTAATACTGAGTGTTTAAAAAGAGTTTGAGATCTTAAATATTCAAACTCATAGGTACTGTTATACATACTGATTCAGTAAATTCTGTGTGCTTTTCACCAAACGACTAATATCTTTGTACTGGATCTGCTGATAATACTTACAAAATATGGAATTTCTAAAAAACCTTAAGCTTGATGAAAGTTTAAGAAGAAGATCTCTTTGAATAAGCATTTGAAGTCTGAAATTTATTTTTGCATAAATCAACCACACACAATAAAATAAAATTTATATCTGTTTTTTGAATATGTAAAATATTTTTAATCTCTAAATACTTCAGAAATTAATTAAATACTACAAAAATAATTTTAATTTAAATTTTATTTCATTTATTTTACTTTTTTGAACATTTTTTTTAATTGTTTAATCAAAATGCTATTAGAAATATATTTTGTTTGTATTCATCATTTTTAAAAAACATATGCTCAAATTTAAAAAATGTCAAATCAAAATATTAATATTTAATAATTGATCATAAAACTTTTTATAAAAATTTAATTGAGAATTAAATGAAATTAAAATTGCTTTTGTGGAAATTTTAGAAATTGTTTCAAAAATTATTATTTAATTACTATGAGTTAATTTTCATTTATGAAATTAAAATGTTGCTTTTTTTTTTCACAAAAAATAAGAAATCAAATAAAAATAATTAAAAATTAAATCAGATAAGAGATGTCTGATGCAGTTAGATAAATAAGTTTTAATATTCAGATTTTTTTTAGTTATTTTTAGCTACAAAATTAAATAGATAAATAATTTTAATAAATTATAATATGAATGATAACCTTTAGATAAAGTATGTCAACATTTAATTAAAATAATCATTATTTCAAATTATTAATAATAATTTAATTAATCTTTTTGCTTTAATGAGTCTTGATTTTAATCCTGAGACACTCATTTCACCAATATTATTCACCCTTTTAAAAATAAAAATTGAATAAAGAAATATTTAAAAGAAAGGAAAATACATAAAAATGTGAATGAAATCTAAAAAGAACAAATAAAAATGAATGAATTAGCCAAACTAATATCAAGTAAACAAACCTAAAATAGTCAGTTGTTACTTATAGATTAATGTATTCATTCATTTATTGATTCATTCATCAAAAATGCATAATTAATATTGAAACACTATTTTTACTGAAGGTAAAGAGTCAAAGTTTAGAGTTTAGAGCATTTTGATAATTCAGATCCTAATTTTTAGGCACCCATATCACCAATATTA
>JH720362.1:104755-116743 GCA_000231825.2 Tetrahymena elliotti 4EA
AAAGAAATATTTAAAAGCATAAAAATGTGAATGAAATCTGAAAAGAACAAATAAAAATGAATGAATTATCCAAACTAATATCAAGTAAACAAACCTAAAATAGTCAGTTGTTACTTATAAATTAATGTATTCATTCATTTATTGATTCATTCATCAAAAATGGATAATTAATATTGAAACACTATTTTTACAAGAGATAAAGATCCAAAGTTTAGAGATTAGGGCATTTTGATAATTCAGATCCTAATTTTTATGCACCCATATCACCAATATTATTCTAACTTTTAAAAATAAAAATTGAATAAAGAAATATTTAAAAGAAAGGAAAAGATATAAAAATGTGAATTAAATAAAGCAAAATTTAATTAGGAATTCATAAAATAAAATTGATGTTTTTTCAAATGTGAGATAAATTTTGAATACTATTTTTACAAGAAGTAAAAAGTGAAAATTTATACATTTGATTATTTTAAAGAAAAGTTAATAATTTTACTTCAATTCAATGTCAAGTTGTGAGTAAGAACTTAAATCAGAGCTTAGTAACTTTAAATAAATAAAAATTAAAGAATATCTATATATCTAAGGAAATAAGTACTTCAACAAGATTATTAAAATATTTTTTATTTTGTGTTAACATTTATTTATTTATTTTTAAATATTTGTTTAGATATTAAATTGAATATTAATTAATTAGTAATTAATATGAAAAATTAGATTAATTTTTTCTAAAAAATTATTTGCAAACTTGATTACAAAATGAATTAATCTAATTATATAATGAGATATAAAAATTTTGCAGTAAAGTTTATGTGATTTCATTAGCTATATTTGAATTTCTCATATCCCATCTTCACACTACTTCATTTATGGATTCTTAAACTTGTTGAAATGTTGAATAATTTTTGAATTTAAAATTCGTTAAAAGAATTAAATATTGATATGTGAATTTGAATGGAAACCTATAAATATCTTTAAGATGTTTTTGAATTAAAGCTAAAATAATTTTTTTTGTTCTTTTAAATATGAATAGGAACTGCAAAAACCTCTCCTACCAGACACTCAAACACTACCCCCCTCACCCTCTCCCCCATTTTTGGTTAGAAAATCTGTTTTTATAATAGGATCTTTTTTAATTTTAAAGAATGATAAAAGTTTTTTTTTACGAAATGGTCAAAGATTATTTTTTAAATTTTTAGAAATAAAATTGAATATTTTTATCATAAATTTAATAAAATTTCAAAATTGTTTTATTTTAAAATAAAATATTATTTTTTGTTGTTTTTTAATTTAAAATTAATTAGTTCTTTATTTTAACTTAAAAACTAGTTGTTTTATAATAACATTTCAACACGTTGAAACGAAGTAATAAATATCTTTAATTATATTTTGGATAAGTAAGATATTTATTAAATATAAAATATATAATAAATAAATTATATCAATTTAACTTGCCAAAATTTTAGTATTTAAAAACAGAATAAGATAGGCATAAAAACTGATGTATTCAGATTATTTAAAGGATAAGTTAGATGATCCATTTTGGAAGGATATTCTGAATGGGTCTTATGAAAATATTTAATCGAACTTAGATATGTTGAAGAGCGAGATTTAAAAGAATAGATTTGAAATGAAATAATAAATTAGCACAAATCTCAATGATTATGTAAAAAGCTAGGAATCTGCAATTAAATTAACATAGGAATTAAATAGAATTAGAGTTAGTAGCAAAGCGGAACAATTTAAAAAGCAGATTAAGTTATTTAAAATTGTAGATGCAAATAATGAATCAGCTGATGCCAATTCTGCTACATAAAAAAGTCGAGTTTATGAAAAATAGGAAGGAGGCAAAGCTATTTTATTGCAAAGCTAGAGTTTATTTGAAAAATTTAAGAGATGCTAGTAAGAAAATGATTACATGGAAATATTTGAAGTGGAGAGTGTTATTTAGAGATGTTTAAAGGCAGAAGATTATGATGAATTGAGTAAATTGCTATTTTGGTTAGAAAAATTGATTTTAAAGAATAAAGATAATGCAAGTCTTCAAAAGATATTTTCAGAAATAATGAAAAAATATAGAAAAGTGTTATGTAATATTTTGTTTTAGAACTACACAAAAGCAAAGAAAGATAAATTGAAGAAATTCTTCATTGATTTTGGTAAAAATTTAAAATCACAAAAAGATTCTTACTTGTTTGAGATATTTTAGGCACATTTTGCAAAAAAATTCAAACAAATCTTTGAAAAGAATAAAACTCAACTTGTTTAAACAAATCACATTGCAAATATTTTTGATATATATGGAAAGTCTCTTAACAAAAGTGTTTTGTTTGTTCAAGAAATCAATGAAAGTTTAAAGGAAAAAGAGCAAATTAAAATTCTATAGTTTGTCAACAAATTTAGAAAAAATCTAATTGATTTAATTGACAAAGTTAGATCTAACAAGTTAAATGAAATTAAAATTAGAATAGCATAATTCTAAGAGCCTCTTAAAACTCACTTAAGACTAGGTTCAGTTGATCAGCTTTAAATTTCACTTTAAACCAAAGTATTTCTGACTAAAGCAAAAGCTTTCTTGAGATATCGTAACAGATTCTTAACCACCTTGAATGAAGTTAAACACATAGAAAATGAATAGGAACTATTCAATGAAATGCTAAAAAAATCTGAAGGAATTTAAGTTTTATTGAACATAATTAAAGTCTATAGATTCTTGTTGCAAACAAATAGAATTAACGAAAAGAAAATAGATGAGTATTTATCCTTATTTATTGAATAAATCAACTCAGAAATATAAAAACTCATACAAATTTACTACAAAGCAGAAGACCAAAAAGAAACTGCTGAAGATTTAGATTCAAAGAGAAATATTATCATACAAATGCTTCTCAATCAAAAGAAAAATATCTGAAAAAAAAAAAATTACTTTTTAATTGTAAATACTGCATATTATCATCAATTTATTCTAAAAAAATTATATTTTATCTAACAGTACTTTGAGTTCTTATTTATTAATTTAAATTTTGTTAATTTGATATGATAAAATCTATTTTTCTAAATCCATCCATAAAAACAAAATGAAATCAAGAATATTTAATTACTTCAAAAGTTTTACATGAATTCTTTTTTTTTATAATAGTTTTTTGGATAAACTTTTCCCATATAGAAATACAGCAAGTATTTTAAAAATAGCAAAACTGGATCATAGAAAAATAATAATAAATTTCATAAAGAAGGTGGTATTTCTCAATATTAAGGCAGGAGATTTTTTAAAATTCATTTATTTGAATTCATTTATGATAAAAATTTTAAATTAAAAATAAAATCAATACATAGATAGATGTTGATTTTTTATTTTTAAGTCAATAGAGTAGGTATTTACTAAATATTACAAGAGGCTACTTAAAATTTCATACTTGAAAGTAATTCAAAAATATAATCAAGAAAAAATTTATTTAAAATTTAATAATTTCAAGTTTTTAATTTCACTTTTATCTAAGTTTTAGAGGAAATTGATCTATCTTATAAAATGAGAAGGAGTTATTTTAAAAATATTAAGTTTTCTTTTCCAAATTTGATAGTTTTTATTTTCAACAAGTGTATGAGAGGTTAAATTAAAAATTTTAGATTAACAAATTATTCATTTAACTATTAAAATGGATTTTTTTTTAATATGTATAGAGTTATGAATATCAAAACAAAAGGTAAACCAAAAAAAAGATGCACACCATAGGCTTCTTCTGAAAAATTTAAAAATAAAAAGTCGATTAAGCAAGCAGTAACATTAGAAAAATTAAAATTAAATAGATAAGAAACATGGTCACAATTAATCAATCTAAAGTTGTTTTTAATTTCAGTTCTAAAATGTTTGTTGATTTTTATATAGCTATAAAGCTAGTAGGGAAGGTATTTCCAAGATATTAATGCAGGAAACTTCTTCAAATTCTTCAGAGGCAGTAAAGTGTTTTAATTTTAGATTTAATCTCTTTGAGATGAAGTTACCATAGCTTCTTAATTTTAAGAAATCTCCATCTTAGATTTGAAGTGTTACTTAAGATTTGGTGTTATCGTTAATGCTTTCAATTCTATTATTAAATAATTGTTAATTTAAAAAATTTAATTTGATTATTTTTTTACTTAAAGTTTTTGAAGTTAATTGTTTTTTCAAAGTATGTTAACACTGTATCTAATTAATCTAAAATATTTTCTTCTATATGTTAAGCATCAGTTTCGGAAATAATTTCTATTTTTAGATCTTAAATTCCATTCATATTTTTGTTATAAACAGGAGTAAAAACTAAGGTTTTGAATTTCTCTTAGAAGTTAATCCTGGTTTGAATGAGTTATAATAGTCCAGGAATGCTTGAGTTTAGACAAATATATTCTTTTTCTTCTGAATTAGTTTCAATAAATTAATATTCTTCAGTAAAAAGCATATTAATTGGAAATTCACATCTTTGAAAATTATAAAAACTATTATCAAAAATTTAAAATCCTTTATCTGCAAAAATTTATTTTGTCTATTCTTTTAGGTCTGAAAGTTATTCCAACAATTTGGAATCATTTGGTCTAATTGCTTTGAATTACCCTTAGATATCTACAAGCATTTCGCCTGACTAAGCTAACATAGGAATAGAATTGTTCACTATTTCCTAACAAGGCACTTAAACAGCTTTTTAATTATGATTTTGAATATATTACTTTAATTTCACTAAATTTGTTTAAGTTGTAGAAGAATTCAAATCATATTTCTTGTTTTCTAAAACAAAATAAAGTTCCTTTTTTATTTTCAAAAAAAAGTTTTAAAATATATGAAATAATAAGGGATAATCATAATCCTCACAAAATATAATTTAAAATCAGGGTAAATAATTGAAATTTTAAAATTGATCTTAGATAGTTTTCATCATCAAAAGTTAAATTGAATGGAAATGATGAGATTTAAATTAACAAATTCTTAAAACTCTAAAAAGGATATTCTTATTGACTAAGAGATCTCAAAGTTTAAACTATAATTCTAATTTAATTAGAATAGCAAATTTTTATTTATAACCCAAATAATACTAAATGAATAAAAAATTATAATTAGTAATCCTAATTTAACTAGACATAGTTAAACTTAAAATTTTAAAATATAAATAATAATTCGAGTTTAACAAATTTTATAATGCTAATTTACTATGAGATTTCAAATTAAAAATTGAAATAATAAAATGCTAAAAGATTGTAAATATAATTTATAATTCTAATTTAACTATTTATTCAAAAAATAAATTTGAATTCTTATTTACTTAGTGGTAATAAAGAAAAACATAATATAAATAATCAAAAGTAAATTAATAGTTTTTGCAGTAATTGCATAAATTTTTAGAAAATTCTTAAATGTTATTATGGAATTATGATAGAAAAAGTGTTTAGTTGAATGAAATTAGATTTTACGTAGAGTTCATTTTTTAAGAGTTGAACAGCTTTTGTAGATTTGTTCATATTTTCAAGATTATTTTTTTGGCTTTTATGGACTTGACCAACTCTTCTAGCTGTTTTTTCCATATCTAAAGTTCTACTCATCTAATATTGTGCACTTTTTAAATGTTTTTTATTAGAAATTAAATATTTTATAAAATTTATTTAGATTAAATCATACAGGGAAGGGTAATCCTTGTGGGTATTTTGCATTAGTTCATAATCCTTTTAAATATTTTTCATTTTATTATACTTCTTGAGAAAATCATCTATATTTTTTGCTGAATTTATTAGATGGATTTTAGAAAGATTTTTATAATAGAACAGTGTGTTTTTGTTCTTTATGAATTAATTAATACTTTGAGAATTGTTAATGAAAATCTTTTGCTATTCAACTTCTTTTGCCAGAATATCTAAATCAACTTTCTACTTGAGCTTAATAAAATAACTCATGCAGCTTCTGTAATAAAACCTATTGACAAAATTGATCATCAAAATAAAATTATCTAACTCTAAAACAATATCCACTTAATTAATATCTATTTATTTTTAATACAAAATTTTTTGCTAAGGGTAATTGCAAATCTATATATATATATAACCAGTCACATTACTATCAATTATGATATTCTAAATTCTTTATCTCTTTAAAATATAATTACTCTGCATATGTATTCTATTTGTATGTAGTCTTTAGCAAGCCAGTACCCTAGGGTACTATATATATAAATTAATACCTAACAGATAACGATATGCAAAGATATATAAGATTAGAAGCTTTGTTGCTTAGTTATGAATCCTAAGTTAAGTATGTCAAATAAGTTTTGGATCAAATAAATACTTTAATATTTAAGATATTGTTAAAGGGTATTAACAAACAAATCAAATATTATATTAATATATTTTTAGTTTATCAAATACTAAAGAAATTTATAACTTATTTTGTTGCTTATATTTGAATTCTTGATTAAGTATGTCAAATAACAAGAATAGGTTTTGGATAAAATAAATGCTTTAATTAAAGAAAATTATTAAAAGATAAAGTTAAATCAAATATTATATTGACATATATATTTACAAAGATATATGAGTGAGTAATTGAGTAAACGATATATAATTTAAGTAATTTCAAAATGAGGAAATAAATTATTTTGAATATGAATTGTAAGTTAGTTTGGATTGTTCTGGAATTAAGAATAAAGAAATAATGGTTAGTTCGTTATATAATAAGATTTTGATTGATTGGTTGGTTTTCATGGTTCTACTGTAATGTAACCATCATCATACAATTTTTGCAAGAAGTTTTAAGTGAATTGCTTTTGCTTGTACTTGCTTAAGAGATCAGTTTTCTTGTCAACTTTTTTGACTAGATGGTTAATTAATTTTCTCTTAAATTCAGATCTGTTTTTGAATTCGATGAAATTAGGATTGTCAATTTTAACTTCAACATTGACTTGACCTTACTGGAGTAGATTGATTTCTTTTAAATCATTTTCAAATTCGTTTTCTAGATTGTTTATTTTATGATTAGTAAAACTTGATTGTTTGATAGCTTCTATTTTTTCTTGGTTACAATTTTCAACAAAGTTTTGAACTTGCTTTTGCATATCTATTTTATTGAGAAACATTTACAATTTATTTGCTTTTGAGAATTATTTGTTTTCTCTTAGTTTATTTATGCGTTGTTGAAGCTACTCTGCTTAAGACTATACTTTTATTTGAGCTTTCCTGTCCTAATATGGGTTTGATGACATAGATTTCGAATATCTTTGAATGGGCTATGTTCTGGTTTGTTATTAATAATTTTAGAGCATTTGTTATTGATGTTAATTTTGTTAAGATTAAGGAGTTTGAATTTAGTAAGCCTCAGCAGAACTAGTGAATGGAGTAAATTTAGCAGATTAATTTCTACTCATTTATTTTATATGGCTATCTGTTCCTGATTTCACATCTGTTGAAATTGAAGAAAGTTCAATAGGATTTTTTTGAGGAGTGAATAAAGCAGAGCTAGCTGTTTGATTTTTAAATTATACTTTTTAAGAGAGAGATCTATGCAAAGCTGTTTGAGCAACAGAGTAATTGCTTTAAGTTAAGAAAAACTATTATCCATTTAATGACTGTTAAGTATTCAAATTCAATGATTTTTTTGTTGAAATTCTTGAATCAAATATATTAGGAGTAGATTCGTGAGTTTTATTTTGTGTAAACAATTCCTTTAACTTCTAATGACATTTTTCTTATTCTGTTTGGACAAAATGTAGAGGTATCTATCTTGGCATGTTCCTCTATATCTCCTCTTGCATCTTAGCATACTCTGGAGAAATCAGTCTCTAAAAAACATTCACCTTTTCGCTAGGAGGCTTAACACTATCCTTATTTCTTACGAATTTCTCTGGGTCAAACTGAGGATCCTTAACTAAGATTAACAAAAAAAATTATAAATGAATATTCATTATTCAAATTAATAAATAAAATAAATTGTTCATGAAGAAAAATTCAATTATTATGTAAATTGAATAAATTAATGATTCAAATTAGATAAACAATATTGTTTTAGATAAATGAATAAAGTAAATTATTAATTATCAATGTAAATAAAGAAAATAATTAGAGAAAAATATTAAAATAAATGAGTGTGTTTTCAAAATATAATTGGTCAATAAAAGAAATAAAAATGAAAGAAATTTACTTGCGTTTAGAATAGCTTTTTTGTTATTTTCTGCCATTTAATTGTATAACTTTTCAGTTTGCTCATTTTTTTTCTTAAATGATGTCATATTGAATTTATTTCTTGCAGCATCAATGTCTATGTTATCAAGCTGTGTTTTTTTGAATATTTTAATCATATTTTTTTGATTTTCTTCCTCTTCATCTTCAATTAACTCTTAGAGCATTTCCAAAGCCTTTACTTTAGGCATTGATTCTAACCCATCATCCTATGCACTGTACTGAATTTCTTCTATATTTTATTAAGGTGTTTAATACACAAAAAGAAACTATAAAAATTATTATTTATTGAATTTTTTTATCATTAAAAATATTTAAACCTCACAAATATTTTCTTTTCAATAAGATGATCTTCTTAAAATTAAGATATTTTTTATATGAAACTCTATTTAAAATTTCTTATTTTTAAATATTATTTTCTGAATTATATCTTATATTAAAACTATTTTGAAAGGCTCAATAATTTGTTGATATTTTCTTAAAATTGTTTAAATATGGTCCTAAGAGCATAATTAATTAACTTTATTAAAATAATTCTAAAAATAACTTTGTTCAATTTAAATAATTTTTTAATATTAATTATTTGATTATTTTGATAGATTTAAAGTCAATATTAACCTTATTCTTTTTGTATCAAAAACTCCTTTTTTAAATATTTATTAAATTATTTGTAGAAAATGAAAATTTAAAATAACGGATTGATTTATTTTAATTAATTAATTAATTAATACTGCTATTTATATTTATTTTTCTTTGATTTCTACTTTTTATTTTTTTATCTAAAATATATTTAATCGCTCTCATTATAAACATATTTTATTTCTTTCTGTCCTCTATCTAAAATGGAACCTCTTTCTTAATAATAGTAGTTCTGTTGGTAATTTAAATTTATTTTTCATCTATTTAATCATTATATTTTAAAATGATTATATTTATCAATATCTTTTATCATTTTTATTTACATAATCTCTTATTTTGTTTTTATTTGTGTGTTTTTTCAACCTAAATTTTATTGCACTTCAATCCAAACTTAATTTAATTTTTTCTTGTTTTTCGTTAGTATGCATTATCTTTTTGAAAAGCTACAATAATCTTCTACTTTAAGTCTTTTGGTTTAATTTAAATCAAATATTTGCTCAAAGCATTATATAACATTTTATAAGCTTTCTATTTAAATAGTTTTTGTTTATTAGTAGATTTTACTGTAAAAGTTATACCTTACATTTATTGATAGTCAGAATAACAGTATTCTGGAAATCATTTTATAGAATTAAGATGAAAAAAGGAAAATAAATTTAAAATTTGATTGAAAATTATTTCAAAATGCATGTTTTATTTCATGACTGTAGTTTTAATCTCCTTTGAATGTTTCGATTTTTGTAAATAGAAGTGTTTTTTTTTGATAAGAGTTAAGAAGATAAAAGCAATGCATTAGTTTTATCTAAATTTAGAATTATGATATTTCTGCTTGAGTTGATGTAAAAATAATAAAGAATTGAATATTTGCTTGAAAATAAGATAGAAATGAATGCTTTATTTGTGTTGATTCATGTTGATTTTAGTAATAATCTTCTTTGAAGGTTTTAAGTTAATGAAAGTGTTTTTTTGTAGAGTTTTATGATAAAAGCAATGCTTTCTTTATTTTTATAACATAAATTTACCATCTTTTATTGAGAGGATTTTGCCAAGAGTTAAATTTCTGCTTTGACAGATAACGTTCATGAATTTTTAAACTTTTTCATTGTCTTCTAATCCATGTAAAGTTTGCTGATCTTTTTTAATCTTTCTTTGTATTTTTGCCATATCAGCATGTCTGCTTTTAAGATCATTTAATTTATCTTTTAATGAAATTTTTTTGTAGTCTCTAAATAATTCCTATAAGTTATTTTGATCTAGATTATTAGCTACAAGAATGTTTAAAGTTTGCTCAATATCGCTTCTTTCTTTTCTTCTTTTTCCTTATTTAATCATTTTGTTTTCCTCCGAAACAACTGCGAAATCATCTGTGTATTCATTTTATTTCATTCTAATCATTACTTCTTGATAAAATGGATCTTTTCTTTCCTTTTCTTCATCATTTTTCAGCTATTCTAAGTTAACTTCTTCTTAAACCTAAGAGCTTTCTTCATTTTCTTTTGGTCCACCAATAGCCTACCCATTTGCTTTCCTAACCATAATATTTATTCCCTTTTACAACTATTAATGCGATAGATTTTTTCCTTCTCTTTCACGTGTATTGCTGACTTTTTTATTGAGATACATAATCATATTCTTTGATCTGTACTCATTGAAATTTGAGTTGTCATATCTCAAAGAGTGAGGCTAAATAGTCTTCCTTAAAAGATATCCTGTGTACCCTAAATTAGAATTCGAAGACATGAATAAATAAACCAGAAGCTGTATCCTACTTGTATTTTATTTCCTAATGAATATGTTTTCCTTAATAGATTAAATAATTAATTAATAGATTGATAACTAAATACAATCAAACAAATAATAATGTTTCAATTTTAATTAATTAAGCCAAAGGTATATTTCTTAACTAAACATAGCAAAAAATATGTATTCATTAAACATATCATTCTATTTGTTATAATATTTTTCTAATTCATTCATTTTATGAATCACTCATCTTTTCTTCTTTTTAGCAAATTAATAAATTATTGCATGATATATTTTCATTCATTTATTATGCTTGTGTTAAATTTTCCATATTGATTGAATTTATTTTAAGTTATGATTACATGTTTTTTAATGTAATTATCATTATTCCAATTAAGTGCTGGCCAATATTTATTTTTAGATCAAATATATCTCCTGTCTGTGTTTAATTACTTCTGAAAAATTTATAAATAATTTTTAACTTTTCTGCCAAAATTCAAAATTTAATTATTTAGATTCTTAATCCAAATACATAATCTTAAAAAAGACAATAATTATTATTAACTAAAACCTAAATGCAACTAAATTATATTTCAACTTTACTATCAAAAAACCATCAATTTACAAGTGCTTAAATATTCTTTTACAGAAAACAAAAAACAAAAATAAAACAAATTTATGCAAAATTATCTAAATAAGCATTTATGTTCATATTAAATTGAATATCTTAAGTTTTTGATTTTGATTCATATTTAAATTGGATATATACCATTCAATTTCAACAAAAAAATCTAAAAAATAGGTTTTTGAATAATATTCTAAAAAAATATAAACATGTAATATTAAATTAAAAAAATGAATTTATTTTGTATTTTTTAATAAATGCTACAGTTTATTATTTGATAGATTTCAAATATTGATTTCTGAAAATTCGGAACTTCTCAAAAAAAAAACCTTTCTCCTTATTATCAATTTCTCTCTCTCAGATATCATTTTTATCTGAAATGAGAACAGATGGTGGCATCTAAAATCTCGTCTTAAGAGAAGAGTAGGAAAAAGAATATCTCTAAATACTAGGAACGAGGAATTGAGAGATTATTGTAATTAAATAAAATTAAATTAAATATCAAAACAAATTTTAATAAAGAAATCAATGATAATATAAAATAAAAAATATTTTACAGACCCCAGAGATGTACTTCTATTTTAATAGAGATCAAAAAATATTTTAATTTTATCTATTTAAAGTTACTAAGCTCTAATTTAACTTCTTACTTAAATCTTGATATTTCTTTTAAGTAAAATCGTTAATTTTTCTTTAAATCTCTGAACTTTAACTTTTAACCGCAAGGTAAAAATAGTGTCTCAATTTTAATTAATCATTTATAATAATAAAAAAAATGTATGTATGATTGACTG